>CM077083.1:181648407-181986631 GCA_039513925.1 Platanthera zijinensis
ATAAGCCGAACCAAATGCTACCTAAGTCTCCCCAAATAAAGCCAAAGTTATATGTATAAAATTATAAAAAATAGCCGGCCAAAGAAGAGTTCGCGGTCACCGAAGAGAGGTCCCGGGCTATGTTTGTGGCCTCACATGAAGTGTTTTCCCACACTCTTGCAGAGAGTTTGCCAGCTTTGTTGTGCCTCGCCTCCCCCCCCCCCCGTCTTGAATCTGGCCAATATTTATAGATATCATGGTTCGTAGACGAGCAGGCTTAGGAATCTCGGGATGTTTGTAAGGGAGGACGTGTAGTAACTAAAAATGAGTCTGTGCGAACTCCCGCATGGGACACAAGATTTTGTCTGCCTCCACTCCTGAAGAGGAGGTGTTCGTGGACACATGAACGTGTCCGCGACCACTCCTTAAGAGCAGATGTTCGCGGACAACGGAACGTGTCGGAAACCACTCTTGAAGAGGTGTTCGCGGACACCAAAACGTGTCTGCGACCACTCCTCAAGGGGAGGTGTTCGCAGACACCGGAATATGTCCGCGGCCACTCCTTAAGTGGAGTTGTTTGCAGACATCTGAACGTGTCCGTGACCACTCCTCAAAGGGAAGGTGTTTGCAAACACCAGAACCTGTCTGCGACCACTTTTAAAGGGGAGGTGGTCGCGGACACGCGGGAACGTGCCATGATCACTTTTAAATGGGAGGTGTTCGCGGACTCCAGAATATGTCCCTGACAACTCCTGAAGGGGAGGTATTCACAGACACTAGTACATGTTCGCAACCACTCTTGAAGGGAGGGTACGTGTTTGTGAACAATAGAACGCATCTGCATCCATTCCTGAAGCTGAGGTGTCGCCGAACACCAGAACATGTGTGTGACCATGCACTCCTCAAGGGGATGTATTCGCTGAAACCCGAACGTGCCTATGATAATTACTGAAGGGGAGGTGTTCTCAGACACTAGAACATGTCTGTGGTCTCTCTTGAAGGACGGGTGTTCACGGACGCCAGAACATGTCAGCAACCACTCTTGAAGGAGTGGTGTTTGCTGACATCAGAACACGTCTGCAACCACTCCTGATTGGTACGACAAATAGTTTTCGACACAATGTCGAAATAAATCGACGCAACGTTGATATATATATATATATATATATATATATATATATATATATATATATATATATATATATATTCAAATCTACGTCGACTTCATCTCAGTGTCGAATTCTCAAAGTGACGTCGAATTCTTCAGAGTCTTTTTAACTCTGAAGAACATCAACTACAAACAAGCAAGACATCAATACAAGAAGTCTTTTATTCTCAGAAGATAACAAGAAGATTATCTCTTCTCTTAAGAATCAACTCTCTCTTCTTCAACAAAGAAGTTGTTGTTATTCCTTCCAGAATCCACTCAATGCTACAAGTTTACTTCTCTAGAAATTGTTAAAAGGAGAAATCTTTTATGGAAACTTCCCTTCAACCAGATTATAATGAGTCTTAAAAATCTCTCATCAAAGAATTTTGTTTGGTTCTGAGAATCTCTTATCAAAATGTTCAGTGGTTTTTGGATGTACACCTTATCAAAAGTCATGGTTCTAAGAGTCTCTTTATCAAAAGACTCAGTAGTATTATCAGAAATCCTGGTTTTAAGAGTCTTCTTATCAAAATACTCAGCACTAGTGATAGTGGATTCCTACTGTGACATAAGAGTGGGTATACCCAATATTTAGAAAGTAACTATAAACTTTTGTGTCTTCTATGTTGTTTTCTTTCCGTGACTTTTTGTGTTTTTATTTACTTGTGATTGTTGTGATAAAATCTGTGTTGTTATATAAACTAGATTGTTATGTGAATTTATGAAAATAGGGAAACAACCTCTTAAATTTAAATACTCTATTCATGTTGTAAAATCTGGTACATATGCAAGCACAACTATAAAATTTGTTGGTAAACAAGAACACAAAAAACACAAATATGCACTCAGCAAAATCCGTCGAGGCACAATCATATATATATATATATATATATATAATCAATATATAAATGCAAATACACGAATAAAATAGGAGAAGAAAAGACTGTCCGACAAATATGGCGTGGATGCTCTGGACATGTACGATCCGCGGCGAAAATATGAGATTTGGACTGCAATCCATCTCGCGGACGCACAAGGTTCACCAAACCTTCAACGTCAAAGTCTGACGTTCAACCGCACCACCACCGGAGAGCAATGCCACCAACGGAAAATAATGTCACCACCGTAGAGAAACCACTATCGAGGATAACTGCACTCACGCACGTCGTCGACACCACACCTCTCTACTTCAAAGAACATCCACTGCAACACCGTCAAAAAACTCCACCTAGCCCGGCGGAAACACCCTCTCTCAATGCTGGCAGATATCTCCTCCAAAGCCGACAACACCCAAGGCCGGCGGGCCCTCCGAGTGCACGAGCAAGAGGGAGAGAAAGGAAGACAGAGGTGGTGGGTTTTTTTCTCATAGGCGGCTCTTCAAAATTTCTCCAAAACTCGGCCTTCAAAACTCCATGCGGCTCTCTTAAAAACTCATGGCTGCTCTCAACGGGATGCAATTTTTAATTGCTCTCTCATCTTATCAATTCCCAATTCCCTCATCTTACCAAAAAAAGGAATACAATTTTATTTAGGCGGTCAATTTATTTTGAAAAGAAAAGATTTCAAAATAATCATTTGGATCTGAATCAATTCAAACAATCTATTGGGTATTGTTCTCACAATAACCCTGATTTGAAGAAGTCCCCCATGGACTAAGATAAATTGAGTTTGTATTTGACAATGCTTTCAAGTTATGTGCTTGCAAGATTTAATTGTTAAGTACAAACCAATGTCAGATTACAATGGATCATAAAACATAGGACTATGCAATGTAATTTCTCATTGTGTAGGATATGATGTTGACTCATATGTAATCTCTCTATTGTGGTGTACTTCATTTTCAAGTGCAATAGGAGACTCAAGGAAAAAGGTGGTTGTTGAGTTCGGGATGTATCAGAATTTTCCTAAGTAAAATTCATCGAGTATTTAAATGAAGCCTCGTGTCATTCGTCGAGGCATCACGTGAACACTCGTGGAATTTGTCGAGTTTACTCGGGAAATTTTTAAAAATTTCTTAAATCTTTGTCAGGAATGACTAAGTTAAATTCGTCGAGTATTCACATGAAGTCTCGTGTCATTCGTCGAGACATCACGTCAACACTCGTGTAATTCGTAGAGTATTCTTGATAGGTCCAGTGACTCTTAACAAAAAAATTCTTTCTGGTCCCATTTTCGACTAAGTATAATTCGTCGAGTGCTTTCGTGTAATTTGTCGAGTGCTTTCGGGAAATTCGTCAAGTGGTTAGATGATTTGTCGAGTATTCTGGGTATGTCACGAGTGATCTCGAAGAATAGACTTAGAGAATTTTCTGGTTCGATTTTCTGACAGGTTCTGTTTTAAGAAGTCAGTCGTGTACAGTACACGTGGAAGCTCGTATTGATGAATATTTCTAGCCGTTGTAGAGGAATCCTATAAATACCAAGGATTATATTTTAGTCAATAAGAGTCGCAGAGTCGCTCTTAACCTAATTTTCAAATCGTGAACAACCACACTTTTCTTTTCGGATTTACTGTTCTCGGAAACGCACAACCCGACGACCTAGAAGTTCACGATCGGCGATTCCTCACAAGTATAGATTTGACAGATCACTACTTTCAGATTCTACAGAGGTTCTTCTTGATCTAGTCAGATCCTAAGTTTTCAGATCAAAGTTTTCAAGTCTACATCAAGTCTTCTCCTTCAACCTTCATTTCAAGATCTACTCTCTAAGAAGGAAGTGGGTTGAATCTATTCAGATCTGAATAAAAAGTTTGTTTTCAATCTATAAACTTATACAAAATCATTTTTATTATTATAGGAAGTTTATACTTTCAAGTTTGTAGATTCGTGTTCATTGGATAAAGTGTAGGAGAGTTTGTTCTCCGAGTTGTAGGAGTGTTGTCTTCGAGTTGTAGGAGCGTTGTCTCAGAGTTGTAGGAGTTGAGACTTCGAGGTTTAAGATTTTCATAATCTGAGTTTTGGTGAAGTAGTTGAGTCTAGACCGAAGTGCTAGATAGGCGAGGCGGGACAGTGGACGTACCCATCTTGGGGAATCACTATAAATACTTGTGTTTGTACTGTGTTTCTATGTGCATGTTTGTTATTATTTTTTAATCTGCTAAAAGATGCAGAACTCACCTATTCACCCCCTCTAGGTTATTTAGATAGACAACTAGATACTTTAAATTGATATTAGAGGGAGGTTGTTCGTTAAAAGGTTAATACCTTGAACAAGATCTCAATCTAGTTGTCAAAAAGTCAAAGCACAAGATTTTCTGATATGGACAGAAATAAGGATATGCCCCCCATGAAGTTGCTCGTGTGTTCTAAGGAAAACTTCTCAATATGGCAGGAAAGATTTAGGTTCTTCATGGAAGCTGTCGATCAAAGAATTTCCTAGATTGTTGAAGAAGGTCCTCATGTGCCTATGATTGCTTCAACCATCAATCCAGGTCTGATGGTTCCTAAGAAGATGCTTAACATAACCAAAGATGAAATTGCTCTTTTCTATCTGGACAAGAAAGTGAATACCATTATTGCAAGTGCAGTGGACAACTCCATGTTGCAGAACTTAATCCACTGTAAGTCTGTCAAAAAAATGTGGATGTCTTTGATTGTCCTCATGGAAGGAATGGAGGAGGTTTGGGATGACCGAAAATCTCTACTCAACCAGGAGTACGAGGTGTTCAAGTAAGACAAAAGAGACTCGATAGCTTACTGTTATGAGAGGTTCTTCAAAATCGTCAACAGCCTGAGAAACTATGGTCGCGTGTTCATAAACAGTGAACTTAACGACAAATTCTTGAGATCCCTGACGAAAGAATGAGATAACAATGTTTGTACGATAAGGGAGTTTGGTAAACTCGCCGACACAGACCCTCCGAATCTATTTGAAAAGCTGCTTTCCTATGAGCTCCAGATTAACACGAGAAAAGCTGAAGAAGGAAACAGGTCCTTTACCAGGGAGAAGTTAGTGGCCTTGAAGGCCGAAGGGTCTAAGAAGGCAAGAGATCTATCCCCTACAAGAATTCAAGTGGCATGTGATCATGAAGACTCAGAGCCGAGCACCTCAAGCTCTAAAATGTCAGATGGAGAGTTCTCTTTACTCTCCAAACAATTCAGGAGGATGCTGAGCAAAAGAAGACACATGAAAAATCAGACATCTTCGTCTAATTACCGGAGATCGCGTCATGATGATGATCATTACAAGAAGAACTATAATAGCAACAAAAGGTATAAGCCTAATTAGAACAAACATATTTCATATAACATGGTGTGCTACTGTTGTAATAAGCCAGGGTACATGATTATTGATTGCCTGCATAAAAATAACTAAGAAAAGAAGAAAGAAGAAAAGAGCTTCATAGCAAAGAAGCTAAAGACTCTAAGTGATAACGAGTCAAATGAATCAAGCTCAGATGAAAAAGCCTATTTTGGCTAATGGCTTAGTTAGATGAGGATGAAGGCAACTCCCAGTATAATGGGAAGGTAAATTCTCATACACCACTCTTTGAGTTGGATACTGCCTCAAATGGTCATGAAGACTATTTTTCTAAGGAGGGGTCATATCTATTGGCTCAGTATAAGGTACTGCTGGTAGGATTTGACAAATGTCGTAAGATAGTCAAATCTCAGGCTAGAGAGATTAACTATCTCAAGGCAGTGAAATTTGATCTGAGAGAAGAAATTAAAAAATTGACTCATCACAGAGATGAAGTCCAAGCCTTGAAAGATGAAATCAAGTGCTTTACTAAAGAAGTTCATCTGAAGGAGAAATTCATCGATGAACTGGAAGAAAAGTTGTTAGCCAAGAAGAAGCTTGTAGCAAGCTTCTCGAAGCCAAACATTGGCCTTCCTCTCATAGACGTATTTTCTACTCTGAAGAAGGGTGGTCTTGGACACAAATTTGTTAAGGGGAAAGGGAAGGCTTTTCAAAGTCACACTACCTTCAAGAAAATCATCTTTCTGACAAACAAGTATGACTTTGGGACATCCTACAGTCACTTTGTTAGACCAAAATATGTTGAATCTAACAAAAATAACCAAGGATGGAGCCGCCCCAGAGATTTTGGAACGAGTACTCTAAAAGCATCCCACGAAGAAATTATCCTTACAGATTATTGTTGGGTCCATTTCCCACAATGTCCCAAATTTGTAGAAGTCAAACTTGTCAATGATATACGCATTGTTGTATTTAATGTATATTCAAGTTCATGCATGCAGGTTAGTCCTTGTAACACTGATAGGACAGGTATTCCAAGTGGCGTGTGATAGATGGTCACAAAGTAAAGATGTGAAGAGACAGAAATCTGTCTAAGTTCACAGGCATTGAGTGAAGTCAGTTTACTCAACACCAGATGCCAAACAGCGCTGACTTAGTTGTGGACAGTCAAAGCCATGCAGTCTGGAAAGCAAATTCTGCGGCTAAGTTCACAGGCATTGAGTGATGACAGTTCACTCAATGCCATATATCAAGAATCATCGAGTATAGCTGAATCTGTCAAATCTGTCAAAGCCTCAGTATTGGCGTGCTGAATATTCGACTAAATAAAGAAGCGTCGAGTGAATACAGCTCACTCGATCTCAAAGCAGAAGAAACCGTGTAATGATAAATCCTAAGAAGAAAGATGACAGAAAGCGGCTAAGTACAAAAGCATTGAGTGATGAAGCTTCACTCAACGCTCTAAATGCCAGACATCAAAAACGTTAAGTGATGAAGCTTCACTCAACACTCTCAATGCCTAATAAAAAAGACAGGCAAACGCAGAAAGCTTTGAGTGAGTCTAGCTCACTCAACGCCTTCAAACATGTCAAGAAATGATTAAGTCTAGAGGCGTTGAGTGAGGAAGGCTCACTCAACGCTCTCAATGCCTAGAGGCAGAATGATGAGCTAAGTCATAAAGCATTGAGTGATGAAGGCTCACTCAATGCTCTCAACGCTTAAGATGTAGAATGGTTCAGAAAGTTGACTAAGGGTTTTGGCGTTGATTGAAGCTTGTTCACTCAACACACTCAATGCCTGAGAAAGCAAAAGATTTGCTAAGTCCAGAATCGTTGAGTAAAGCTTGTTCACTCAACACACTCAACGACTGGAGTGGATTTGAGAAACTGTCTAAGTCCATAACTGATGACGTCAGCCAAAGTCAACAAAAGTCAACAGAGTTCAAATAAATTGCAAGAAAGCTACAGAACACTACAAATAGCGTCAATGCTCTAATGTACGTCTTCTTCCGTTAAAGCAAGTTGCAGATGTTAACTACAAGTGGTCCCCACTGCTTCTTGGAGTCGTTAATTGACGGAATATAAAAGAGGCAGCTTTAGAAGGAAGAACTTAACTTTTACGGTTTCATTCTTTCACCAAGTGCGGCTGGACTTCATCTTCCTCGCCATTACTGCCGAGCTAAAAGCTTGAAGTCGATCCAGCTGAACTAAAAGTTCATTCAAGATAGTTGTAGCAATTTCTTCTGCTACAACAAGTTCATATTAGCTTCTGATAAAGAAAGAGAAAAAGATCCTTCAATTTTTTGCAAGTTTGGGTTAGCTGTTTGAAGAACTCAAGATCAGTCAAGTCTTCAGTCATCTACAGCAAGTTCAGAAACATATTTCTTAGATACTTCCAGCAGAGGTAGCTATCTACTGAAGATCATCTTTCTGCCGTTGTGAAGATAGTTAGGGCTGAGATAACTCAGCTCAGGAAGCTGACATAGAAATATCTTTGTGTCAAATTAACACAAATCAATTTCATTTCTGTAGGATCCAGTTTTGGATCTGAGTATAGGACCTTTGGGTCTGAGGTAGGATCCTATGTGGATTTGAGCTGTGGGACTTTTGAGCCTGAGGTAGGGCAGTTTTGCCTGAGTTGTAGGAGAGTCATCCTCTCTAAGTGTAGGACATTTGGGTCTGAGAGTAGGATCTAGATTTGGATCTGAGGTAGGGTCTTATGCTTGAGTTGTAGAAGAGTCATTCTCTCTGAGGTAGGGCTATCCACTATAGCCTAAGCTATAGGACTTGGATTCAAGTCTGAGGTAGGTGATTATCTGATCACTGAGTTGTAGGAGCAAGTTTGCTTTGAGGTAGGGCTTTGTGCCTGAGTTGTAAGTCTTTGAAGAGACTGAGAGATCCTGAGGGATCTGTGGTGTAAGCTCTTTGGAGCTGAGTTTTTGGATAAGTACCTTGTCTAACAAGAAGTTAGAAAGGTGGGAGGAGAGTGTACGTACCCATAATCTAGGGAACCACTATAAATTTTGTGTGTGCTTTTGTGGTTTGTCTTGAAAGCTTTAATCTACTAACTAACTACACACTAAGTTAATAATACTAATAAAAACCAGAAAACCTATTCAACCCCCTCTAGGTTGTTATCGACCTTGAAAACAAAGACTTTCAAGTGATATAAGAGGTAGGTTGCTCAAAAAGGATTTAATAGTCTGAGTGATCTCCAAGGGTAGCTACAGTTATGTACTTATGGGTTCTGGAGAGAACCATATGGATCTAGGTTCCATGAAACTCCCCATCTGCAGGAAGAAGAGTTTGGGAATCTGGAAGTAGAGGGTTGTGCTATTTATGGAAGCCTATGACCCAAAGATCTTTGTGACAATAAGAGATGAACATTTTATCCCTATGAAGGTCTCAGTTCTCGATGCCAATGTCGAGACACCTAAGACCTATTCAGAGATGACTAAGGATGAAGTCATATTTGCTACATTAGACAAGAGGGAACAAAACATTATTGTTAGTGTAATAGATGAATCAACCTTTCAGAATCTGGTCCACTACCAGACCTCCAAAGAGATGTGGGACACCCTTGTGGTCTACATGGAGCGTACTGAAGAGGTAAGAGATGACAGGAAGTCCATGCTCAACTAGGAGTATGAGGCTTTCAGGCAATCCCAGAAAGAGAACATAGCTGCTTGCTATGAAAGATTTTTCGAGATTATAAATGAACTGAGGACCTATGGGAGGGTCTTCAATCATTATGAGATTAATGACAAGTTCCTAAGGTCTCTCACAAGAGACTGGAATACTAAGATATGTGTCATAAGAGAGGTGGACAAGCTTGCTGATACTCCTCCCCAAATATTATTTGGAAAGCTACTCTCTTATGAGATGCAGCTGGCTGCGAGGAAAGAGGAAGAGGCCACCAGCAAATCCCATGGCAAGGAAAAGTCCTTGGCCTTCACAGCAGACTGCACCAGGAAGAGTAAGGAGAGAATTCCCTCTCCTCCAAGGAGGCCAGATGAATCAGACAGCTCAGAATTAAACACATCAGACTGCAGTATGTCTGATGAGGACTTTACTTCCTTCTCCAGACACTTTCAGAAGTTGATGAAGAAGAAATAGTGGAATAGCAGACCTTCCACCTCTTCTCATCACCTGAAGAATCACTCCAAGGCTGACAGGTATGATTCAAAACCTAGTAAACATTTTTCATCTAAAGTTGTTTGCTACTATTGCAACAAACCTGGGCATGTTATAGTTGGCTGCCCAGTGAAGATAAAGGAAGCTGGTGAGAAGAAATAACACCAGCATATGGGAAATAAGGATAAGTCCTTCATTGCAAAGAAAGAGAAGAGTTGGACAAACTCATCTTCTTCAGAGTCTGAAGAAGAAGAAGCCTATATTTGACTGGTTGCTGGTTCTACTAAATGAGCTGAAGCAGCAGATGAAGACTATCATGCTGCTAGGATAGGCATCAGGGCCCCTTTATCACACTCAGACAGTGACTCAGAGGAGGATGAGGATGAAAAAGATTCCTACAGCTGCTATGGGTTGATGGCAATGACTTGATGAGGAATCCAGCCAGGATCAGCCTGATCAAAGCAAGGTAAACTCTCTATCTAGCTCTTCTTCTGAGTCTGGGTATGAGACTAGTCCCTGTATAGAAGCTTCTTCATCTAGTGGTGAAGATGATTCTGAATCAGAAAGAGATGCCAATCAATTGATTGACAGGTATGGAGAACTTCTGGATGCATTCAAGAAGTTCAAGAAGTTGTACAAAAAGCAAGCTGTGGAGATTGCCTCTCTATGGATAGCTGCTTCCCAGTTGATTGAGACAACATCTTTGCTAGATCAGAAGGACAGGGAAATTAGCCAACTTAGGGTCATGAATCTCATCCAAATAGGCTCCATCAAGTACAAGAATAGTCTCATCAGGGATCTTGAAGAGAGGCTAGGGAGGGAGAAAAGAATAGTGGCAAGCTATTCTAAGCCATGTACTGTGTTGCCCTTGATAGCCTCCTCCTCTCAAAAGAGTAATAAGGGGTTGTGATTCAAGGGAAGTACAAGAGTTGCCCCCTTCCAAAGGGAAGGGCAAAGCTCCAGCTCCAGCTCTATCTATGGCTTCCAAGCCTCCCATTCCTTTTAGGAAAGTTCAGTTACCTTCAAATAGGTATGACCAAGAGAGCATCTATGGTCACTGGATGAATGGTAGATCCACTAGTGTGAACAAGGAGGTTCACAACAATGGTGGAAGGTATAGTAGGGGAGAGAGTGACTTTAAGGCTGCCCATGAAGAAATTCAAATGGCCCATCATGGACTATTTGTCTTTGGTGCTCCAACCCCCACTCTCAAGAATGTGGTTGTAGCCAAGTTTCAGAACCATTCAACAAAGACTCAGACCAAGGGTCAGTCTATCAACAAGCCTAATTTGGGCATTTTTGATGTTATCAGGAGCAAGTCTTCTGTAAAGAAGATTGTTGTTGATGATACTTATAGTGGGCCAAATAAGCCAACTGGAAGACTTACCTTCAGTCAGATCCTTACTGAAAGGAATCTGAAGAAGGCGCGCTAATGATCCTCTTCCTTCTGTTCAGTCAGCAGTTAACCAAACTGCAAGGCTTACACAGAAAAGAAGATATAACGCTCATGAATATTGGTGTTGTGACAAAATGGGCCACTTTGCTACAGACTGCTGACACAATTCAAGTGTAGCAAGAGCAGCTGTTAGTCCACCATTCAGAAAAACTGCTGGTAAACAAGTTCATTTTCAGACTAACATGCATCTAGGACCCAATAAATATTGGGTTCCTAAGGTAAAATAAATTATGTGATGTAGGTTAGTCCAAGTGACCATACCCCTATATGGTACTTGGACAGTTGTTGTTCCAAGCACATGACTGAGACAAGGAGCAACTTAAGAGAGTACACTCCAGTGAAAGATGGACCCAAGGTTGTCTTTGGTGGTTCAGATAGAGGGGTGACACGGGGCTATGATAAGATTACCAATGACATAGTCATCATCACAAAAGTGGCTGATGTTGAAGGGTTGCAACACAACCTCATAAGTATAAGCCAACTCTCTGATCTTGGCTATATCATTGTCTTCCATAAGGATGAGTGCTAGATTAAAAGGTCAAGTGATCAAGAGGTCATCTTGACAGACACTAGGAGTGGAAATATTTATTGCTTAAATTTTCTTTGTCTAGATACAGACTCTCATATTTGTATAGTGGCAAATGAGAAAGTATCATATTGTGTGCAATGACACAAGAGACTAGCTCATTTAAATTATAAGACTATTGGCAAGTTATTTAGTGGAGAGCTACTTAGGAATGCTCCTAATGTGAAATGCAGCAAGGAAAGCATTTACTCTACATGCCAAAAGGGCAAGCAGACCAAAGCCTCCTTCATGGGAATTGGGACCAAAGACTCTATGAGATGCTTATACCTCTTACATATAGACTTGTTTGGTTTTATGCCAGTTCATAGTCTTGTTAGGAAAGTCTACACTCTTATGGTAGTTGATGACTATTCCAGGTATGCTTGGGTGTTCTTTCTTAAGAGAAAGAATGAAACCCTTGATGTCTTCATGAGTCAAGCAAATTCAGAATAAGTTTGATAGTACTGTGGTCAAAATCAGAAGTGATCATGAGACTGAATTCTAGTCTGATAACATGACAAAGTTCTGTGAAGAGCTAGGGATTCATCAAGAATTTTCTTATCCAAGAACTCCCCAACAAAATGGGATTGTTGAGAGGAAAAATAAGACTCTCATAGAGGCTGGAAGGACCTTACTGAGTGACACATCTCTCCCAGAATATTTTTGGGTTGAGGCGGTCAATATTGCATGTCATGTTCTTAACAGAGCCTCTATCACCAAGAGCTACAAGAAGACTCCCAATGAGATCTTGAAGGGCAGAAAACCAAACCATGACTATCTCAGAATCTTTGGTAGTAAGTGTTGATAGTTTTACTTTCAAGACAACCTAAACACCTAGAGGGGGGGTGAATAGGTTCTAATTTCTTGTTTATACTTCTAGGCAGAATTCAATTACAAATTAAAACATTTAGCACAGCATTCATAGATAACTAAGCATCACATATTGCACAATGTTTTATAGTGGTTCCCCAAGGTCTGGGTACATCCACTTTCCCCCTTCACCTATCTAGCAATATGCTAGATTCGGCCAAACTTCCACTATTCTCAGATCCTCAGATCCTACAGCTCAAAACCTGGATAGGTTCCTACAACTCAGGCTCAATAGCCCTACCTCAGCCTTGCCTCAAGGCCTACCACTCAGAGAATAACCTTCTCCTACACTCAGGCAAATAGCCCTACCACTCAGAGATCACCTCTCCTACACTCAGCCTTTATAACACAGGCTTACAACTCAGATCTGTGTAAACAGATCCTACAGAAATTTAGAAAAGATATTTTAATGTCTTGCCTATGTTGAGAGAGAAGAGGACAAGACACTTCTTGATCAGCTGATGAAATCAACTGAATCTGAGCTTTCTTCAAAGCTTCTTGAATCTGAACTTAGCTGAGTTGATTTCCAAACAGCTTCTTGAGAAACCACTGATGGCTTCCTTCTTCTTCTTCAAGATGACTGGATCCCTCTCTATCCAACACCTTTTCTGATACTTCAGACTTCTTCTTTTTCTTCTTAGATCTACTGATGAAGATCTTCTTTAGAGCTTAGCACTTTCTTGAATTGAAGCTACAACAGGATTGTAATCCTTCTGTTTCTTCTTCTTAGATCTTCTTCAGTTATTTTTCTTAGTTGTTTATTTCCTTCTGAATGTGTCTATTTATAGACTTTCTTCATGGTAACCGGCTGATCCGGTTTCTAACTGTTTTCTGACAGGTCTGACAGCTCCAGTTAAACGGTGGCAACCCACAGCTGTCAAGTCTTCAAACAGTTCCTGTACCTTAGCCTTGGACAGCAAAATGTCGAGACAGTCTGTTAGAAAGTGTCGAGACCAAACTGTCTATCTGTGTCGACACAAGTGACCTTGGTGTCGACACAGTCTTTGATGATGTCGACTAAGTTGCCTTAAAGTCGACACAGCTTCTTCAAAAAATAACTTGGTCTAGACTCTGCAGAGTGTCGACACAAGTCCTGTGTGTCGACACAGTTGTTGTAGATTTAGAACTCAGTATGTGTCGACTCAGCCTTCAGGTGTCGACACAGCAATCTTCAACTCTGCCAAAATGTGTCGACTCAGTCTTCTGGTGTCGACACAGTAATCTTCAACTCTGCCAAAATGTGTCGACACAGTCTTCTGGTGTCGACACAAGCATAGTCGACTTCTGCCAATATGTGTCAACTCAATCTTCTGGTGTCGACACATCCACCCAGTGTCGACACAGTTGAGGTCGACTATCTTCTTTTGTGAGTCGACACTCTTTCTCTGGTCGACTATCTTTCACTAGTCGACTATCTTCCACTAGTCGACTATTTTTCTCTGGTCGACTATCTTTCACTAGTCGACAAACTTTCTCTGGGTGTCGACTATCTTTCACTGTGTCGACACTGCTTCCCAGTGCTGAGGTCGACGATTTTCTTTATGTGTCGACACTGCTTCCCAGTGTCGACATAAGTGTGGTCGACTATCTTTCTCTGTGTCGACACTGATATTCTGAAGTGTCGACACAAATATTTTGAAGTGTCGACACAATTCCTTCAGGTGTCGACATGTGGACTTAGAATATTTTTCTGCATTCTTTAATACTTCTTCACCTGCACATGTCAACTCAAAACAACATCAAATACACCTTGATATATATCATTGAGCTAAGTTGGGCTTCTTCAAATCAGGTACACATTTTCCAATGTACCCAACAATCTCCCCCTATTTGGAGAAGTCATAACCCTATAGCCAATGATATACACCATTTATAAAAAGTATAAACTGATGATATATGACATAACAGGAATACTTAATATAAACAAAATAAAAACAATCCATCACAGAATGAACATTATATGATACCAACCAACATTTTGTTTATAACTTGATAATGTTTGAATACAGAGATTTACATTTAATGATTTAATCAAAACATTACAAAATACTTTGAAAGAACTAAAAATTAAGACTGATCAGGCTCTTTAATGACAATCCCTTTGCCAGATAGAACTTGAGCCTTCACAGGAGCTTCAGAATCTTCAGCTGGCTTCTTGCCTTTTAGATCAGCCTTCTTCTTTGCTTCTTCCTTGAGCCTTTGCCTTTCAAAATAATGAAAGGGCTTTGGGAAGTACTTGCTTGGCTCCTGAGCATCTGGAGGCTGCCTACCCAGCTTGGCTTTTCTTCTAAACTGGACTATTGCCTCTTGCCTGGCTTCATACTTCTGCCATTCCATCTCATTGAACCACTGGCCTCTCTCATGTTATTGGTCTTTGACAGCCTTCCATGCAGTGAGTATTATATTTCTGGAAGTAGGACTCCACTGCTCAAAGTCTGGCTTAAGTTCAGCCTGCTCTCTAAATCGTTTCTTAGATAGTAGAGCATCTTGCTGGTCTTTCAAAGTAGCCTCAGGCTTATCAACCTTCCCAATAACAACATTAGTAACCTCCTTTGGAGGACTATACATTCCTTGAACTTGCTGATCAATCATATCATAATCTGGAGGAGGGTAAATGACTTGGGCAACCTCAGGTTGATTGCCTTCAAGTAGACTTGTTTGTATTCCTGACTCAGCCACCATAACATCATCACACAATGGTGGATATCCCAATGTGGCTCGAATACTATTGGTCACCCATTTGGTGTGCTCTGAGCCTGCATGAACTAACAACCTCTCCCCCTTTATGGCTTCTCTAGAAATATGATCTCTTAGATCTTCCTTCTGAAATCTGATTTGGCCATCCAGATAATTCACACCCTCTTTAAAGAATGGTTTTAACTTTAGAAGCTTGTCAGATATTTCCTTTTGAGAGGTATTGATAGCAGTTTTAACAGAATCAATAGCAGCTTGAAAGTTCTTATCAAATTCTTCCATTTCTTTTGCTCTAGCTGCAGGCAGGCTTGGAACAATCTTTTTCAATTCCTCAATGATCTCATGATGAGATTCAGTTAAATTGTCATTCATCCTTAACTGATTTTCCAAGACATAGCTTTGCTTTAAAGCAATATCATCCACCTTAGGGATGATAGTCTGCTGTTGTTTTGCCAAATACACCACAGCATTACCTCCCTTATGGAAGCAATCTGTCATCTCCTTTTTATGCATATTGACCTCAAACCTAATAGATTTTATATCTTGAGCTAAGTCAAACTGCAGGGACTTGTTGTTCTCATCAACATATTTTTCAATGGCCACTCTGTATTCATCCAATTTCACTTGTAAATCGACCAAAAACTTGTTATAATCAAAGTCAGAAGGAGTGTGATGTGCTGTAGACTGTAGAGCCTGCTTGTAGCTCTTGCTCCTTATCTGGAAGACCATATGTTTTCTCTTCTTAGCCACCCTGGCTTCTTCACTCTCAGAATCAGAAGTACTATCAATTTGAACTCTTTCTTTGGGAGGAGGAGGAACAGCTGCTTCAGTGCCATGTTGTACAGTCTCAACATGCACAGGCTCCCCCTCAATTGCTTGCTCCACTTCCATTCTATCAGTAACTATTTCATCATTTGGAAATAACTCCTCAAGAGTATATTCCTTCTGGGCTGGTACATCTGCAGTATTCAAATCTTGAGATAAATCAATTTGAGCTTCCTCTTGCACTTGCTCAGACAGCTTCTCCCCCTATACTTGTTCAGTATTGGGGATGTCCTGGGCAGTTGAGGACACTTGCTTTTCCTGGACCTGTGCAGAAATAGAAATATTAGAAATGTCTTTTGTAGGAAAATACACCAGCTCCCCCTGCACCTGTACCTGGTCATGAGTAGATACAGTCTGTGTAGGTGAATAAACTTGCTGAGCTGGTATTCTTACTTCTTCTTGAATTACAGGTATTGTGGCATTCTGAACTTGTGTAGAAGCAGGCTGATCCTCAACCTCTTGTCTTACTTGCTCTTCTTGTTAGTGCTCAGTACTGGTAGCATGACCTGGGGATTTTTCAGGTGAATCCTGCCTTTCCATTTCAGGCATCTCTTTGGTCAGCACCCTATCCCATCTGGAGAACAATCTCTTGTCCATCCTTCTCATGTGATTAATTTTTGTTCCAGGTTGTTGTTGCATAACATCAGGAATCTCCTTACTTAGGTAGATACTCATTATTCTAGCCAGATTTGGCTTCTTGATTCCTTCCTTAATCTTTTCAAAGATTACAGTTGACCAATCCGTTGGAATTGTAAACATAATCCTGGTCATTAGGCTGAACATATAGGCAGAAATCCTATCATGTCCACCTGGCTTGCACAGAATAACTTTTCCAACCACCTCAGACAGGAACTTGCCCTGTTGATTCATTCCTTTCCTGTTGAATGCTGCTCCAATTTTCATGGTGGAATCCAATCCACACCATTGAAGAGCCTCCCTTGATTTAGAAGCAGGGACATCCTCTTCATTCTCAATTATAGGTAATTGTAGAATTGTTCTTAACTTACTTGGTGTAATCTCCACTGGTGACCCATGAACTGTGGATTTTATCTCATGACTCTCAGAGTCTACAGATGCAGAAGTAAAGAACTCATGCACCTCCTTCTTCCATATCTTAGATGGTTCGGAGACCAGAAATTCTAATCCTGAGTCGGAGAGGAGAGAGATAACCCCGAGAATATCTGGAGGAGCAGCAGCAAAGGCCTGGCGCACCAACTCATATCCTTCATTCACATTATCTTCAATCTTTGGCGCCATTGATCAGTCGAGAAAGCTTGAAAGATGAGAGAAAGAGAGAGAGAGAGAATGTCGACACAGGATTTCGAAAACCTTGTAAGCGTGTCGACAGAATGAGTTTTTGACCTATTTATACCTTCTGTTTAAAGAAGATCAAAAGTCACCAAAAACAGACTATAAGTGCCGACACAGATGGAATGTGTCGACACAAATTTCTATTGTCTCGACTTCAAGTCCGTCTATTATGTGTCGACACCAATTTGCTTGTTATGTCGACACCAGAGATATATAGTAGAGCTTCAGAAATTCGGTGTCGACTCTTAGTATAAGTGTCGACACAAAATCTGTAAGTGTCGACACCACTATTCTGGTGAAGTCGACACTACATTCCTGGATAAGTCGACAATAAGAATCTTAAGTGTCGACACATATTTTCTGTGTCGACACAATATCTCTGACTTGTCAACATTACTACCCTGAGTCGACACAATATTACTGAATGTGTCGACACCATCTTACTTAGCCAAGTTTTGTTTGTTCAACACAACTTATAAGTACTACAAAGTACTTGATACTACTTCAATGTGTCTTTATATCACTTGAATGTCTTGTTACCACTTCAACTTCATTGTTGATGATTTTGTGATTACACTAATCAATGGTTAACATACCTAATTCAATTTTGAATTTATTGAATTTGGTCTCATCCAGGGGCTTAGTAAACACATCTGCTATTTGATAATCTGTTTTCACAAATTCCAATGAAATGTCTTCTTTTTCTACATGTTCTCTAAGAAAATGGTATTTTATTTCTATATGCTTAGTTCTACTATGAGAAACAGGATTATTAGCAATAGAAATTGCACTCTTAGAATCACATAAAAGAGGTGTTCTACTTACTTGAATACCATAATCCTTAAGCTGATGCTGCATCCATAATAGCTGTGCACAACAGCTTCCAGCAGCAACATACTCAGACTCAGCTGTGGAAATTGCCACACTGGTCTGCTTCTTACTACTCCATGATATTAGTCTTCCTCCCAGGAATTGACAAGTACCTGTAGTACTCTTCCTATCCTCTCTACATCCTGCAAAATCTGCATCTGAATAGCCTGTTAGTTGAAAATCTCTATTCCTAGGGTACTAAAGACCTAAATTAGGTGTGCCCTTAAGATATCTCAGAATCCTTTTGACTGCAGTATAATGAGATTCTTTAGGGCAGGCTTGGTACCTAGCACAGACACATGTAGCATACATAATATTTGGTCTACTAGCAGTGAGATATAGTAGTGAGCCAACTATCCCTCTATACAAAGTCTCATCAATAGGTTTACCTGCATCATCTTTGCATGTAGGCATACTTGTTCCCATAGGAGTTCTCATGGTGGAGGATGACTCCATACCATATTTCTTAATCAATTCTTTGGTGAACTTAGACTGGGATATGGACAAGCCATCATCAGTCTGTCTTACTTGGAGTCCCAAGAAGAATTTCAGTTCCCCCATACTGCTCATCTCAAACTTCCCTTGCATAAGTTTGGCAAACTTTTTACAAAGGTTGTTTTCAGTAGATCCAAAGATTATGTCATCAACATAGATCTGTACTAAGATGATCTTGCCTTTGGATTCCCTAAGGAATAGAGTTTTGTCAATTTTTCCTCTTGAGAATTTATTCTCAATAAGGAAAGTAGACAGGGTTTCATACCAAGCCCTTGGGGCTTGCTTTAACCCATACAGAGCTTTCCTAAGCTTATAAACAAAATCAGGTTTAAGAGGATCTACAAAACCTGATGGCTGCTCTACATATACTTCTTCTTTAAGATCACCATTCAGAAATGCTGACTTCACATCCATCTGGTATACTTTGAAGTCTTGATAGGCTGCATAGGCAAGGAATATTCTGATTGCCTCCAGCCTTGCTACTGGAGCAAAGGTTTGATCAAAGTCAATCCCTTCTTCCTGCCTGTATCCTTTTGCAACCAATCTTGCTTTATTCTTTACTATTATTCCTCTTTCATCTAGCTTGTTCCTATAGATCCATTTTGTGCCAATTATGTTGTGGCCTCTTGGTTTAGGAACAAGCTCCCAGACATTGCACCTTCTGAATTGATTCAGCTCCTCTTGCATAGCATCAATCCAGTGCAGGTCTTGGATAGCTTCTTCAAATTTCTTAGGCTCCATTTGTGACAGGAAACTTGAATGTAGAACTGTGTTTTGATTTCTGCTTCTAGTTTGCACCCCCTATCTTGGATCACCTATTATTTGATCAGCTGGATGATCTCTTAAATGTCTTGTAGCTGGAGGAAGATTCCCTTCTGGTTGAACATCTCCAGCTCCTTCATTTAGCTGAATCTCTTGGTTTTCTTCAGCTTCTATAGTGTCTTGTTCCCCCCTGGATAGAAGCCTTCATTTTCCAATGCCCCATCTTCCTTTGATACTTCAGTAATGGAGAGCTTGTCCATACTTTTGCTTATACCTATTGAGTCACTTGATCTATAAGACAACTCACAGTTGATTAATCTTGTTTCATCAAACACAACATGCACAGATTCTTCAACAACTTGAGTAGTCAAGTTGAAGACTCTATAGGCCTTAATATTTGTGTTGTACCCAACAAATATCCCATCCTGGGATTTGGCAGCAAACTTAGTCAAATATGACTTGCCATTGTTAAGTATATAACACTTGCAACCAAAGATCCTAAAGTAAGATAGATTTGGTTTTCTGCCTTTCACAATCTCATAGGGAGTCATTTTGTGGCTTTTGGTGATAGTAGCCCTATTGATTACATGACAAGCAGTGTTAACTGCCTCAGCCCAAAAATATTCTTGGAGAGAGGTGTCACTCAATAGAGTTCTACCAGCTTCAATTAATGTTCTATTCTTTCTTTCAGCAATTCCATTTTGCTGAGGTGTTCTAGGTGAGGAGAACTCTTGGAAAATCCCAAAGTCTTTACACAATTTTGTTATGCTTTCAGATTGAAACTCAGTACCATGGTCACTTCTGATTTTGACCACTGTACTATTTAGTTCATTCTGAATTTGCTTTACAAAATTAAGTAATACACTTGGGGTTTCAGATTTTTGTCTCAGAAAGAACACCCATGTAAATCTTGAATAGTCATCTACAACCACAAAAGTGTAGACTTTCCTACCTAGACTGTGAACTGGCATAGGACCAAAAAGATCCATATGCAAGAGGTATAAGCACCTCACAGAATCCTTGTTTTCAAGGCTTTGAAAGGAGGATTTTGTCTGCTTGCCCTTTTGACAAGCTGAGCATATCCCTTCCTTTATACACTTAACTTGAGGTCCATTCCTCACTAACTCTTTGCTAAAGAGTTGCCCAATTGTCTTGTAGTTTAGATGAGCCAATCTCTTGTGCGACTTAACACAATGAGAAGCATTGTCATCAGCTACAAGACAGATGGGAGAAGCTTTATTCTCACATTCAAAATTAAGATAATATACATTTCTCTTCCTATACCCTGTCAGTATGATCTTTTGATCACTTGACCTCTTGATATGACATTCATCTTTAACAAATGAAATGTCATATCCTAAATCACTTAGCTGGCTTATGCTTATTAGATTATGTTTCAAACCTTTTACATAAGCCACTTGAGTGATAGTAATTAGGTTAGAAGAAATGTTACCAAACCCTTTGATGACTCCTTTTTCAGATCCACCAAAGATCACTTTAGGTCCATCTTTGACAGATGAATACTCCTTCAGCAGCCCCTTTGTTCCAGTCATGTGCCTGGAACAACCACTATCCAAGTACCATATAGGGGCATAGTTACTTGGATTCACCTGCAACACAGAATTACTTACCCTTAGAACCCAAGTAAGTCTTGGGTCCTTGGTTCAGGTTAGCATTAATAAAGCTACCATAACCTCTTCTAACAGGTAGACTATTGTTTTTTATAACACTTGGGTTATACCAGCAGTCTAGTGCAAAATGGCCTCTCTTGCCACAGCACCAACATTCAAACTTATTGTATCTAGATCTAGATACATCCTTGTCAGAAGAATTTCTGTTCATTGCTGGTGCTGCAGCAACTTCACCTACTGATTTCTTAAAACCATTGGGTTTATGACCATAGGTAGGCCTGCTTGCATTCACACCCTTGTTCTTCAGAACATTAGTCTTAATATGACCTTGAATATCTTCATGATCATATTTGTTAGAAGGCACTTTCACCTTACTAAACTTTATGGGGACTGAAAGGTTTAGTGGCTGAACAGGAGCTTTGCCTTTCCTCTTGAATCTGCCAGCCCTGAAGTTACCTTTAAATCCTAATCCAGCCTTACCCTTTTGAGTGACAAATTCATCTATCAAGGGTAAGACAGATTTTGACTCAGAGTAACTAGCCACTAAATCCCTTTCAATTCTAAGTCTGGCCTCCAGACTCTTCACTTGATCATTAGTATAGTTAATTGTGCCCATCTAAATAATAGTTATATTCTTCAGCTTGGCAATTTCATTTAATTTTTGATCAATAACTTTCTCTAACTCAGTTATAGCAACCCTTAGTTCAGCAATTTCCTGAGCCTGAGATTTAACCAGGTTCTTGCTTTTCTTAAGGGCCTGCAACAAGTCCCCATACTTGTCTATCAATTGATAGACATCTCCTTCAGATTCAGATGCATCTACATCACTTGATACAGATGTAGCTGATTCTTCACTTGTACAACAAACAGATGTAATAGAAGGACATTGTACCTTATTAGGACCAGACTGATTCTGGCATATGTCCTCTTCTGATCCTGCCATCAGCCCCATACACTGATGATTCTTTTGTTCATTGATGGAGTCTAGCAACTGTAGAAACTCCTCTTCTTCAGATGCAGCATATAGTCCAATATATGCTTCAGCTTCAGATTCTGACTCTGAAGTTGACTGGTCTGTTAGACTCTTATCTTTCTTTGCAACAAAGGATTTCTCCTTCTTGCCTTTCTGATGAGTCTTCTTCTTGTCTGAAGACTCCTTTCTCTTATCAGGACAGTCTGCCACCACATGTCCAGGCCTATTGCAACAATAGCAGACAATCTTTGAAGTAGAGGCTTTGCTGGGCTTTGATCTGCTCTTCTCTTTCCTTGATGACCTTTTCTTCTGATAATAGTCATCAACTTGCTGTGATGTGGAAGGCCTAGACTTCCATTGCTTCTTTCTCAAGAACCTCTGGAATTGCCTTGTGAATGCAGCAAAGTCTGCATCTGAATCATAGCTTTCTGAACCCTTATCTGAATTTTCAGAACTATCTTTTACAACTTCCTTAGGAGGAGATGGTGATTTCCTCCTATTCTTTCTAGTGGCTTCTGCATTGAATGCCACGGTCTTTTCTCTATGCTCTCCTCTTGAATTCTTTTCCTCCTCCTTCCTCACCATAAGTTGCATTTCATAGGATAGCAACTTCCCAAACAAGGTGGGAGGAGATATCTCTGCCAATTTAGCCACTTCTCTTATGGCACAGATCTTTGTGTCCCAATCCTTTGTTAAGGATCTCAAGAATTTGTCATTCAGTTCATAAGTACTGAAGACTCTTCCATAGGTCATAAGCTCATTCACAATTCTATAGAATTTCTTGTAGCACTCAGTTATGCTATCAGATTTTCCTTGTCTAAAACTTTCATACTCCTGATTGAGCATAGATTTCCTGTCCTGCCTTACTTCTTCAGATCCCTCCATGTAGACAATCAATGTGTCCCACATCTCTTTGGAGGTCTTGCAGTGAATCAGATTCTGAAATGTTGAATCATCTATGACACTAACAATAATGTTCTGAGCTCTTTTATCCATGGTTGCCAAGATGATTTCATCCTTGGTCATTTCTGAATAACTCTTTGGAGTTTGGATATTTGCATCAAGAACTGATACCTTCATTGGAATGAAGGGGCCTTCCTGTACTGTGATGTAAATCCTTGGGTCAGATGCCTCCATAAATAGTCTGACTCTTTCTTTCCAAATTCCAAAAATTTCTTTCTTGCATATGGGTAATTTCATAGACCCAAGCTCCTTATGATTCTCACCAGAACCCATCTTTTTGAATCTTGATTCTGCCTTTCAGATCTACCTCAGACTGTTAAGTCCTTTTTGAGGAACCTCCCTCTGATACCACTTGATAGTTTTACTTTCAAGACAACCTAAACACCTAGAGGGGGGGGGGGGGTGAATAGGTTCTAATTTCTTGTTTATACTTCTAGGCAGAATTCAATTACAAATTAAAACATTTAGCACAGCATTCACAGATAACTAAGCATCACAGATTGCACAATGTTTTATAGTGGTTCCCCAAGGTCTGGGTACATCCACTTTCCCCCTTCACCTATCTAGCAATATGCTAGATTCGGCCAAACTTCCACTATTCTCAGATCCTCAGATCCTACAGCTCAGAACCTGGATAGGTTCCTACAACTCAGGCTCAACAGCCCTACCTCAGCCTTGCCTCAAGGCCTACCACTCAGAGAATAACCTTCTCCTACACTCAGGCAAATAGCCCTACCACTCAGAGATCACCTCTCCTACACTCAGCCTTTATAACACAGGCTTACAACTCAGATCTGTGTAAACAGATCCTACAAAAATTTAGAAAAGATATTTTAATTTCTTGCCTTTGTTGAGAGAGAAGAGGACAAGAAACTTCTTGATCAGCTGATGAAATCAACTGAATCTGAGCTTTCTTCAAAGCTTCTTGAATCTGAACTTAGCTGAGTTGATTTCCAAACAGCTTCTTGAGAAACCACTGATGGCTTCCTTCTTCTTCTTCAAGATGACTGGATCCCTCTCTATCCAACACCTTTTCTGATACTTCAGAATTCTTCTTTTTCTTCTTAGATCTACTGATGAAGATCTTCTTTAGAGCTTAGCACTTTCTTGAATTGAAGCTACAATAGGATTGTAATCCTTCTGTTTCTTCTTCTTAGATCTTCTTCAGTTATTTTTCTTAGTTGTTTATTTCCTTCTGAATGTGTCTATTTATAGACTTTCTTCATGGTAACCGGCTGATCCGGTTTCTAACTGTTTTCTGACAGGTCTGACAGCTCCAGTTAAACGGTGGCAACCCACAGTTGTCAAGTCTTCAAACAGTTCATGTACCTTAGCCTTGGACAGCAAAATGTCGAGACAGTCTGTTAGAAAGTGTCGAGACCAAACTGTCTATCTGTGTCGACACAAGTGACCTTGGTGTCGACACAGTCTTTGATGATGTCGACTAAGTTGCCTTAAAGTCGACACAGCTTCTTCAAAAAATAACTTGGTCTAGACTCTGCAGTGTGTCGACACAAGTCCTGTGTGTCGACACAGTTGTTGTAGATTCAGAACTCAGTATGTGTCGACTCAGCCTTCAGGTGTCGACACAGCAATCTTCAACTCTGCCAAAATGTGTCGACTCAGTCTTCTGGTGTCGACACAGCAATCTTCAACTCTGCCAAAATGTGTCGACACAGTCTTCTGGTGTCGACACAAGCATAGTCGACTTCTACCAATATGTGTCGACTCAATCTTCTGGTGTCGACACATCCACCCAGTGTCGACACAGTTGAGGTCGACTATCTTCTTTTGTGAGTCGACACTCTTTCTCTGGTCGACTATCTTTCACTAGTCGACTATCTTCCACTAGTCGACTATTTTTCTCTGGTCGACTATCTTTCACTAGTCGACAAACTTTCTCTGGGTGTCGACTATCTTTCACTGTGTCGACACTGCTTCCCAGTGCTGAGGTCGACGATTTTCTTTATGTGTCGACACTGCTTCCCAGTGTCGACATAAGTGTGGTCGACTATCTTTCTCTGTGTCAACACTGATATTCTAAAGTGTCGACACAAATATTCTGAAGTGTCGACACAATTCCTTCAGGTGTCGACATGTGGACTTAGAATATTTTTCTGCATTCTTTAATACTTCTTCACCTGCACATGTCAACTCAAAACAACATCAAATACACCTTGATGTATATCATTGAGCTAAGTTGGGCTTCTTCAAATCAGGTACACATTTTCCAATGTACCCAACAAGTGTTATGTACTTCATAATGGAAAGTCCTATGTGACTAAGTTTGTTGTCAAGTCCTTTGATGGGATTTTTGTTGGGTACAACAATCATAGTAAAGCCTATAGGATCTACAACTTGAAAATCAAATTTATAGAAGAGTCTATACATGTAGTCTTTGATAAGTCTATCATGATTAACAGTTAGCTGCCAAGCTCCTCTTCTAGTATTGCAGGTACAAAGCAGATGATGGACAAGCTGACTATCAAGGAAGCTGCTCTAAAAGTCCAAGATAAAGCTGAGGGAATGAACATTCCAGTAGATATACAAGGCTCACTTGAAGTGGATGAAGATCAACAAGAAGCAGCTACAGAAGCAGATGCTGAAAGAAGATTGCCTCATGCCGTCAAGCATATAAAATATCATCCAAGACACCAGATCATTAGTGATGCAAACCAAGGACTGGTGACAAGAAGAAAGAGCCTTAATACAGTAATGTATGCAAGTTTCCTATCATAGGTTGAGCCCAAGAAATTTGAAGAGGCCAACATATATCAGTTCTGGATTATAACAATGCAAGAGGAACTTGTTGGGTACATTGGAGATTGTGTACCTGATTTGGAGAAGCCTCACCTGACTTAATAATATACATCAGGTTGTATTTGATAGTGTATTGAGTTTATTTGTGCAGGCAGAAGAATGAAGAAAATATTCTAAGTACAAAAGTGTCGAGACATTTATAATGTGTTGACATCTTTGAAGGAGCAGCGTCGAGATCAGAAACAAAGTTATGTCGACACACAGGACTTGTGTCGACACAAGAAATTTAAGTCAACAACAGTTGTGTAGACACTCAGGACTAGTGTCGACACACTTAGATTTGAAGTGCTGACATGAGTAGAAGGGTTTTGTCGACACACAGGATTTGTGTCGACATTCAAAGTTCAAGTCTACATCAGCTGTATTGGCACACAGGACTTATGTCGACATTCAAAGTTTAAGTCTACAACAGCTATGTCGACACACAGGACTTGTGTCGACATGCAGAAGTTGGGTCAACATCAGTTGTGCCGACAGTTCCTGAAGTATGTTGACAATATCAAAGGAGTTGTGTCGACACATTGTATAAAAACTGTGTTGACAGTTTCTGAGGTTTGTCGACAACACCAGAGGAAGTGTGTCGACACCCGGGTAATTGTGTCGACACATACTTCATCTATGTTGACACATACTATCTTTGTGTCTCGATACATTCAGCTGAGTTAAATAACTCTATGTGTCAGATCTCTAGGCAGAAGACTTGACAGCTGCCAGGATTGTCAAGGCCAGTTAGTAATGACAGAACTGTCAGATGTCAGTCATCCACCGGATTAGCCGGTTGCCTCTGATGTGATATATAAATAAAGCCAAGCAATCAGAGAAAAAGAGAGATGCACTGTAAAACAAAAAAATTAGAGGGAAGTCAAAAAGAAGGAGGATTACTCCAAGAAGAATTCACAGAATTCTATAGAAGGTTCTGATTCTATATCAGAGAAGGAGACAACATCTCTTTGGATCTGTCAAGGTTTGCTGAATCAAGTCAGCAAGAAAGAAGAAGATGTGTCTACATCAACTTCTCAAGAAGATTCAACCTAGGTTCTCTCTTTCAAGAAGCTTTGAATAAGCTAAGTAAGGTTAAATCTGATTCATTGCAGTAATGATCTAAAGAAAGCAGATTAATCAAGATCTGATCAAGATTCCTTCACTCCTCTTTTCTCTCTATCTTGGTGAAGGAAGAAAAGTAATTCTTTATACAATTTTTTATAGGATCTATTTATAGATCTGATTATTGTAAGCCTGCAATTATAAAGGCTGAGGTAGGGTTTTTTGCCTGAGGTAGGAGATTAAGTTCTCTGAGTTGTAGGCCTGGTGATAAGGGTTGAGATAGGGCTTGATAGCCTGAGTGGTAGGAGTGTGGATTCACTCTGAGGTAGGGTTCTTAGGAAGAATCTGAGGTGTAAGACTTGTTGAAGTCTGAGTTGTAGGAACCAGTTTGAGTTCTAAGTTATAAGATCTGAGGATCTGAGAAGGTGGAAGAAAGTTTGACCGAATCTAGTGTATTGCTAGATAGGCAAATGGGGAAAGTGGATGTACCCATCTCTTAGGGAACCACTATAAACCTGTGTGTTTGCCATGATTGATGTGTTGTATGCTGTGATTGCTATAGAATTTAATCATACTGTGAATAATCTATTAACTTCCTACAAATAAAGAATTGAACCTATTCACCCCCCTCTAGGTGTTTAGACATTATAGAAACCTATTCTTTCAGAACTGAACCAGTTTAAGAGATGTAAGGTCTGGAAGCTATTTCCCAGACCACAAGGATATAATGTCATTGGATTCAAGTGGATTTACAGGAATAAATTTGATGAAAATGACATTATAATCAGGAACAAAGCAAGGCTAGTAGTTAAGGGGTACATACAAGAAGAAGGTATTGACTTTGATCAAACCTTTTCCCCTGTAGCAATATTGGAAGCCATCAGACTGTTCCTTACATATGCTGCACACAAGGGATTCAAGGTCTACCAGATGGATGTGAAGTCAGCCTTCCTGAATGATGACTTAAAGGAGGAAGTCTATATTGAGCAACCTCCAAGTTTTATTGTTCTTAACTCACCTGATTCTGTTTATAGACTTAAGAAAACTCTATATGGGCTGAAGCAAGCACCTAAGGCATGGTATGAGACATTTTCTAGCTTCCTCATTAAGAACCAATTCTAAAGGGGGAAGATAGACAAGACCCTATTCCTAAGGAATCTAAGGGTAAGATCATCCTAGTCCAGATATATATATATGACATTATCTTTGAATCTACTGATGACAACCTTTGCAGGAAGTTTGTCAAACTTATGCAAGGGAGTTTGAGATGAGCAGTATGGGTGAACTTAAGTTTTTCTTGAGACTCCAAGTAAGACAGACTAATGTTGGCTTGTCTATATCTCAGTATAAGTTTATTAGGGAGTTAATCAAAAAGTTTGGTTTGGAGACCGCCTCCACCATAAAAACTCTCATGGGAAGTATGCCTATAGGCAATGATGAGGCAGGGAAACCTGTTGATGAAACTTTGTATAGAGGGATAATTAGCTCCCTTCTATATCTTATTATAAGTAGGATAAACATCATGTATGTTACATGTGTTTGTGTTATGTATCAGGCTAGCTTTAAAGAATCCTACTACTCTACTACAAAGAGAATTTTGAGATATCTTAAGGGCATACCAGATCTTAGCCTATGGTACCCTAGAAATGGGGAATTTGAACTAACAGGCTATTCAGATACAGATTTTGCATGCTACAAAGAGGACATGAAGAGCACTTCTGGCACCTGTCAGCTCTTGGGAGGAAGACTAGTGTGTTGGAGCAGCAAGAAGCAAACAAATGTTGAAATCTCAACTGCAGAGTCAGAGTACATCTCAGCAGGTAGCTGATGTGCTCTGTTGTTGTAGATCCAGCATCAGCTCCAGGATTATAACCTACAAATAAGTAGAAGTCCTTTATATTGTGATTCTACTAGTGTCATCTCAATTGCTAGGAATCTTATCTCACATAGCAAGACTAAGCATATTTAGATAAGATATCATTTCATTAGGGAGCATGTGGAATGTGAAGATCAATCTTGAGTTTGTCCCTATCGACAAACAAGTATCTGACATCTTCACTAAGCCACTAGATGAAGCAAAGTCCAACACCTTCAAGTTTAAGTTAGGTATGTTGAACCTGGTATAGCTTCAATTGCTCCTCATGTTGTTTCTTTATTGCAGGTTATACTATTTTTGCAGGTTGAAAAGTCCTTCAGTGGGATGAAGATTTTTCAAGTGGTATACCTTCAGTGGTATCATATTAAAGTGTTATCCAAACTAGTATAGACTAGAGTGTCTACCATGAAGTATGATATAGGAAGCTTCAGTTGAGGGGGAGCAAGTCCAGCACTTGTAGAGATAGCTTCAATTTCATGTAGAGAAGGAGCAACACACCTCCCTGACTATTTACATAAGTCAAAAAGGGAGAGGAAAAGGAAATGAGAAGGAAATGATCAAGGACATGGAGCAGTAATCCAGGGGGAGCAGGGAGTGACGATGATCACCCTGTAGGTAGCAGTAATTCAGGGGGAGCAGGGAGTGTTGATGATCATACTGCAGGTAAGGAAAGGATGGTAATTTATAACTTGTTATCTTGTTATAAGCCCACATATTTAATGTTTTATTGCTGTATATGTTAGTGTATGTCAATGACTCGAGATTTTGAGTGAGGGTTTTGACTTCTTCAAATAGGAGA
The DNA here is from genome assembly GCA_039513925.1 of Platanthera zijinensis. NCBI lineage: Eukaryota > Viridiplantae > Streptophyta > Magnoliopsida > Asparagales > Orchidaceae > Platanthera > Platanthera zijinensis. The sequence goes on from CM077083.1 coordinate 181,677,827, forward strand.
AGATTGTTGGGTCCATTTCCCACAATATCCCAGATTTGTAGAAGTTAAACTTGTCAATGATATACACATTATTGTATTTAATGTATGCTCAAGTTCATGCATGTATGTTAGTCCTTCTAACACTGATAGTGATAGTTTCACTTTCAAGATAACCTAAACACCTAGAGGGGGGGGGGTGAATAGGTTCAACTTATTTTTAGAAAAAACTTCAAGGCAGAATTCAAAACTAAATCACAGCAATCACAGAAAATAAGCATCACAGATTGCACACAGTTTTATAGTGGTTCCCCAAGGTCTGGGTACATCCACTTTCCCCCTTCACCTATCTAGCAGTATGCTAGATTCGGCCAAACTTCCTCTTATCTCAGATCAATAGATCTTACAACTCAGAACCCAACTGGTTCCTACAACTCAGGCACAACTGCCCTACCTCAGCCTTGCCCCAAGGCCTACAACTCAGAGAATATCCTTCTCCTACACTCAGGCAATCAGCCCTACCACTCAGAGTTCAACACTCCTACACTCAGCCTTTATAACATAGGCTTACAACTCAGATCTGTATAAACAGATCCTACAGAAATATAGAAAAGATTATTTAAATTGTCTTGCCAAGTTGAGAGAGAAAAGGCAATGACAATTCTTGATCAGCTGATGCAATCAACTGTTTCTTAGCCTTCTTCAAAGCTTCTTGAAAATGTACTTAGCTGAGTTGATTCCAAACAGCTTCTTGAGAATCCAATGGTGGATTCTTTCTTCTTCTTCAAATTCTGACTTGATCTCTCTCTATCCAGAACTTTGAATGATTCTTCTGAATTCTGATTAGAACTCTTCTTAGATCTACCCTTAGGTAGTCTTCTTAGATCTCCCGGAGAAAATCTTCTTAAGTGCCTAGCACTTTCTTGAAATGAGTAGAATGTAATCCTTCTCCACTTTCTGATCCAATGTATTTTAAAGGGTCAGTTCTATATGTTGTTCATTCCTTTCTCCTTCTGAATCTGTCTATTTATAGACATTCTTCATGGTAACCGGCTGATCCGGTTTCTAACCGTTTTCTGACAAGTCTGACAACTTCAGTTAACTGGTGATAACCCACAGCTGTCAAGTCTTCAAACAAGTCCTATGCCTTAGTGTTGAAACAGTCTGTCAGAAAGTGTCGAGACCATCTGTCTATTTGTGTCGACACAATTGACTTTGGTGTCGACACTGCCTTCAGTGATGTCGACTAAATTGCCTTTGTGTCGACACATCTTCTTCTGAAAATAACTTGGTCTTTGACTCTGCAGTGTGTCGACACAAGTCCTGTGTGTCGACACAGTTGTTGTAGAATCATAACTTTAGTAAGTGTTGACTTAGCCTTCAGGTGTCGACACATTCATTTTTTTTAGCTTTGCTATAATGTGTCGACTTACTCACTATGTGTCGACACATTCTGCTGGTGACGACAAACTTGTGGTCGACCATTTTCTTCTGTGTCGACATATTTAGATGATGTCGACAAACTTGAGATCGACTATACTCTTCAGTGTCGACGCATTCTCCCAATGTTGAGGTCGACGTTTTTCTTCTGTGTCGACACAATTTCCCAGTGTTGTGTCGACTTACTTCTTCTGTGTCGACACAATTTCCCAGTGTTGTGTCGACTTACTTCTTCTGTGTCGACACTTTTTTCCAGTGTTGTTGTAGACTATGTTATGTGTCGACACTTTTTCCCAGAGTAGTGTCGACTTACACCTTCTGTGTCGACACACTTTCCCAGTGTTGTGTCGACAACTTTCTTCTATGTGACGACACATGTTCCTTTGTGTCGACACTTGGACTTAGAATTTTTTCTGTAAACTTTAACAATTCTTTACCTGCACATGTCAACTCAAAACAACATCAAATACAACATGATGTATATCATTGAGCTAGGTTGGGCTTCTTCAAATCAGGTACACATTTTCCAATGTACCCAACAATCTCCCCCTATTTGGAGAAGTCATAACCCTTATAGCCAATGATATACACCATTTATAAATAGTATAAAATGATGATATATGACAATACACAGGGATACTTAATTATAAACAAAATAATAAGAACATCATGGATAAAACAATCTATCACAGATTTAACAATATTTTGTTTATTACTGGGTAATGTTTGATTACATGGTTTTTCTTTGACTGATCACATTACATCATTACAAAACATTATGAAAGAACTAAAACATTATCAGGATTGATCAGGCTCTCTAATAACAATCCCTTGGCCAGATTTAATTTTAGCTGTCACAGGAGCTTCTGATTCTTCAGCCATCTTTTTTCCTTTAAGATCAGCTTTCTTCTTAGCTTCTTCCTTGAGCCTTTGCCTTTCAAAATAGTGAAAAGGCTTTGGGAAGTATTTGCTTGGCTCCATAGCATCAGTTGGAAGTCTTCCCAGCTTAGCTTTCCTTCTGAATTGTACAATGGCTTCTTGTCTTGCCTCATACTTCTGCCATTCCTGCTCATTGTACCACTTGCCCCTTTCATGAACTTGATCTTTGACAGCTTTCCATGCAGTGAGTATTATATTTCTGGAAGTAGGACTCCACTGCTCAAAATCTGGCTTCAGCTCAGCCTGCTCTCTAAATCGTTTCTTTGACAGTAGAGCATCTTGCTGTTCTTGCAAATTTACCTCAGGCTTATCAACCTTTCCAAAGATAACATTTACAACCTCCTTTGAAGGACTATACATATATTGCACTTGCTGATCCAATATATCAAAATCTGGAGGGGGGTATATGACTTGGGCAACCTCAGGTTGGTCACCTTCAAGTAGTCCTGTTTGTAGACCTGACTCAGCCACCATGTTATCATCACACAATGGTGGATATCCCAATAAGATCTACCATAAATTTATTGTAATCAAAGGCTGGAGAAACTTGTGGAGTTGTTGTCTGCAATGCTTGCTTGTAGTTCTTGCTTCTTCTCTTAAAGACAACAAGTTTTCTTTTCTTAGCCACCCTGGCTTCTTCAGTTTCTGTGTCAGAGGAAGTATTTACATGAATTCTTTCTTGTGGATGATGAATTGTATCTGTTCCAGGTAGTTGTTGCTCAGCTTCAACATCCACAGGCTCATTCTCAACCTGTGTTTCCATAGCAGCTTCCTGTTCAATGTCCATTCCTATGGACTTCTCAATATCTGGTCCACCTCCTTCTTTATCAGCAGCAGTATCAACATCTGGGAATAACTCTTCCATAGTAAATTCCAGTTGAGTGGTCACTTCTGCAGCAGTTAAATCTGGAGATATATTTAACTGTGCTTCCTCTTGGACTTGCACCTCAATATTTGTAGTGGCAGGAGTAGGTGTGGACACTAGCTCCCCCTGAACCTGTGCAGTAATAAGAATAAGAGCAATGTCTTTTAAAGTTAAAATACATTAGCTCCCCCTATACCTAAGCAGGTGTAGATACCTTTGGAGCAGAAGTGGAAACTGGCTCCCCCTGCATCTGTGCAGGTGTTGATACTTCCTGGACCACAGTTGAGTCAAGCTGTGTCCCTTATTGTACTTGGTCAGATTCTTGATTTGGTGTAGGGGATTGCACAGGGGTGTCTGGCCTGTTCTCTTCAGGCACATCCTTTGACAGCACCCTATCCCACCTGGAGAATAGTCTCATATCCATTCTTCTCATATGGTTAATCTTACTCCCCTGCAGCTGCTGCATCACTTCAGGAATTACTCCATTGAAGTACAGGCTCATGATCCTAGCCATGTTAGGCTTCTTGATTCCCTCTTTGATCTTGTCAAAGAGCACTCCTGACCAATCAGTAGGAATAGTAAAGACTATCCTGGTCATCAGGCTGAACATATAGGCAGAAATCCTATCATGTCCACCTGTCTTGCAGAGGATTACCTTCCCAACTACTTCAGACAAGAACTTCCCTTGCTGATTCATTCCCTTCCTGTTGAAGGCAGCTCCAATCTTCAATCCTTGGTCCAGTCCACACCATTGAAGGGCTTCCCTTGTCCTAGAGATAGGAACTTCCTCTTCATTCTCAACTACTTTCAATTGGAAGATTTTTCTTATACTTCTTTGGTTAATCTTGATCTTACTCCCTTGAACTGTAGACTTAATCTTGAGGCCAGTTGAATGGACTGATGCAGAGATAAAGAACTCGTGCACCTCCTTCTTCCAGATCTTGGATGGTTCTGAGACAAGAAATTCTAACCCTGAGTCGGAGAGGAGGGTTATAACCCTTTGAACATCGGGCGGCGCATCTGCAAACGCCTGGCGCACCAACTCATACCCTTCATTAACATTGTCTTCAATCCTTGGCGCCATTGAGTCGTCGAGAAGGCTTGAGAGAGGAGAGAAAGAAAGACTGTCGACACAGGGTTTGAGTCTCGAAAACCTTGAAAGCGTGTCGACAACAAGAGCTGTTGACCTATTTATAGCTTCTGTTGAAAGAAGTTCAAAAGGCGCCAAAAACACAGTCTAAATGTGTCGACACAGACGGAATGTGTTGACACAAACTTCTATTAACTCGACATTTCTTCAGTCTACTATGTGTCGACACCAATTTGTGGTTATGTCGACACCTTTGATACATAGTAGAAAGACAGAAATTCTGTGTCGACACTAAGGACAAGTGTTGAGACAGATTCTGTAAGTGTCGACACCATAATTCTGGTTGAGTCGACATTACATTTCTGGTGAAGTCGACAATAAAACTCTTAAGTGTCGACACATATTCTCTGTGTCGACACAATATTTCTGACTTGTCGACATAATTTCTCTGAGTCGACACATTATTACTGAATGTGTCGACACATTCTTTACTTACCCAATTTCTGTAACTTCAATGTGTCCTTTTTAACACTTGATTATGTTGTTACTACTTTTACTTACTTATAAACCATTTCAATAGCATTGTTAATGATTTTGTTTAATGCATTAATCAATGGTTAACATACCTAATTCAATTTTGAATTTATTGAATTTGGTTTCATCTAAAGGCTTAGTAAATACATCTGCTATTTGATAATCTGTTTTTACAAATTCCAATGAGATGTCACCTTTTTCTACATGTTCTCTAAGAAAATGATATTTGATTTCTATATGCTTAGTTCTACTATGAGAAACTGGATTATTAGCAATAGAAATAGCACTCTTAGAATCACATAAAAGAGGTGTTCTACTTACTTGAATACCATAATCCTTAAGTTGATGCTGCATCCATAATAGCTGTGCACAGCAGCCTCCAGCAGCAATATACTCTGACTCAGCTGTGGAAATTGCCACACTGCTCTGCTTCTTACTACTCCATGATATAAGTCTTCCTCCCAGGAATTGACAAGTACCTGTAGTACTTTTCCTGTCCTCTCTACATCCTGCAAAATCTGCATCTGAATAGCCTGTTAGTTGAAAATCTCTATTCCTAGGGTACCAAAGACCTAGATTAGGTGTGCCCTTTAGATATCTCAGAATTCTTTTGACTGCTGTATAATGAGATTCTTTAGGGCAGGCTTGGTACCTAGCACAGACACATGTAGCATACATAATGTCTGGTCTACTAGCAGTGAGATATAGTAGAGATCCAACTATTCCTCTATACAATGATTCATCAACAGGTTTACCTGTCTCATCTTTGCATATAGGCATACTTGTTCCCATAGGAGTTCTCATGGTGGTGGATGACTCCATACCATATTTTTTAATTAATTCCTTGGTGAACTTAGACTGGGATATGGACAATCCATCATCAGTCTGTCTTACTTGGAGTCCCAAGAAGAACTTAAGTTCTCCCATACTGCTCATCTCAAACTTCCCTTGCATAAGTTTGGCAAACTTTTTACAAAGGTTGTTTTCAGTAGATCCAAAGATTATGTCATCAACATAGATCTGGACTAAGATGATCTTTCCTTTGGATTCCCTAAGGAATAGAGTTTTGTCTATCTTTCCTCTTGAGAATTTATTCTCAATGAGGAAGGTAGACAGGGTTTCATACCAAGCCCTTGGAGCTTGTTTTAACCCATACAAAGCTTTCCTAAGCTTGTACACAGAATCAGGTTTAAGAGGATCTACAAAACCTGATGGCTGCTCTACATATACTTCTTCTTTAAGATCACCATTCAGAAATGCTGACTTTACATCCATCTGGTATACTTTGAAGTCTTGGTAGGCTGCATAGGCAAGGAACATTCTGATTGCCTCCAGCCTTGCTACTGGAGCAAAGGTTTGATCAAAGTCAATCCCTTCTTCCTGCCTGTATCCTTTTGCAACCAATCTTGCTTTATTCTTTATTATTATTCCACTTTCATCTAGCTTGTTCCTATAGATCCACTTAGTCCCAATTATGTTGTGGCCTCTTGGTTTAGGAACAAGCTCCCAGACCTTGCACCTTCTGAACTGATTCAGCTCCTCTTGCATAGCATCAATCCAGTGCTGGTCTTGGATAGCTTCTTCAAACTTCTTAGGTTCCATTTGAGACAAGAAACTAGAATGCAAAACTGTGCTTTGATTTCTGCTTCTAGTTTGCACTCCTTGTCTTGGATCACCAATTATCTGATCAGTAGGATGATCTCTTAGATATCTTATAGCTGGAGGTAAATTCCCTTCAGGTTGAACATCTCCAGCTTCTTCATTCTGCTGTTCCTCTTGGTTTTCATCAGCTTCCATTATCTCTTGTACTCCCCCTGGACAGCAGCCTTCATTTTCCAATGCTCCCTCTTCCTTTGAAGCTTCAGCAATGGAGAGCTTGTCCATCTTCTTGCTTATACCTGTTGAGTCATTTGATCTACAAGACAATTCACAATTGATTAATCTTGTTTCATCAAATACAACATGCACAGATTCTTCAACAACTTGAGTAGTTAAGTTGAAGACTCTATAGGCCTTACTATTTGTGCTGTACCCAACAAATATCCCATCCTGGGATTTGGCAGCAAACTTAGTCAAATAAGACTTACCATTGTTAAGTATATAGCACTTGCAGCCAAAGATCCTAAAATAGGATAGATTTGGTTTTCTGCCTTTCACAATTTCATAGGGAGTCTTCCTGTGGCTCTTGGTGATAGAAGCCCTATTGATGACATAACAAGCAGTGTTAACTGCCTCAGCCCAAAAATATTCTGGGAGAGAGGTGTCACTCAATAGAGTTCTACCAGCTTCAATTAATGATCTATTCTTTCTTTCAGCAATTCCATTTTGCTGAGGTGTTCTTGGTGAGGAGAACTCTTGGAAAATCCCAAAGTCTATACATAAGTTTGTTATGCTTTCAGATTGAAACTCAGTCCCATGGTCACTTCTGATTTTGACCACTGTACTGTTCAGTTCATTCTGAATTTGCTTTACAAAATTAAATAATACACTTGGGGTTTCAGATTTTTGTCTCAGAAAGAACACCCATGTAAATCTAGAATAGTCATCTACAACCACTAGAGTGTAGACCTTCCTACCTAGACTGTGAACTGGCATAGGACCAAAAAGATCCATATGCAAGAGGTATAAACACCTCACAGAATCCTTGTTTTCAAGGCTTTGAAATGAGGTTTTTGTCTGCTTGCCCTTTTGACAAGCTGAGCATACCCCTTCCTTTATACACTTAACTTGAGGCCCATTCCTCACTAGTTCTTTACTAAAGAGTTGGCCAATTGTCTTGTAGTTTAAATGAGCCAATCTCTTGTGCCACTTAACACAATGAGAAGCATTGTCATCAGCTACAAGACAAATGGGGGATGCCTTATTTTCACATTCAAAATTAAGGCAATACACATTTCTCTTCCTATACCCAGTCAATATGACCTCTTGATCACTTGACCTTTTGATATGACATCCATCCTTACCAAATGAAATGTCATATCCTAGATCACTCAGCTGGCTTATGCTTATTAGATTATGTTTCAAACCTTTTACATAGGCCACTTGGGTGATAGTAATTAGGTTTGAAGAGATGTTACCAAATCCTTTGATGACTCCTTTTTCAGATCCACCAAAGATCACTTTATGTCCATCTTTGACAGATGAATACTCCTTCAGCAGCCCCTTTGTTCCAGTCATGTGCCTGGAACAACCACTATCCAAGTACCATATAGGGGCATGGTAACTTGGATTCACCTGCAATACAGAATTACTTACCCTTAGAACCCAAGTAAGTCTTGGGTCCTTGGTTCAGGTTAGCCTTAATAAAGTTATCATAACCTCTTCTAACAGGTAGACTCTTATTCTTTATAACACTTGTGTTATACCAGCAGTCCAATGCAAAATGACCCCTCTTGCCACAGCACCAACATTCAAACTTATTGTATCTAGATCTAGATACATCCTTGTCAGAAGCATTTCTGTTCATTGCTGGTGCTGTTGCAACTTCTCCTACTGGTTTCTTAAAACCATAGGGCTTATGACCATAGGTAGGCCTGCTTGCCTTAACACCCTTGTTCTTCAGAACATTTGTCTTGATATGATCCTGAATGTCTTCATGATCATATATGTTAGAAGGCACTTTCTCCTTACCAAACCTTATGGGGACTGAAAGGTTTAGTGGCTGAATAGGGGCTTTGCCTTTCTTCTTGAATCTGCCAGCCCTGGAGTTACCCTTAAATCCTAATCCAGCCTTACCCTTCTGAGTGACAAATTCATCTATCAAGGGTAAGACAGATTTTGGCTTAGAGTAACTAGCCACTAAATCCCTTTCAATTCTAAGTCTGTCCTCCAGACTCTTTACTTGATCATTAGTATAATTAATTGTGCCCATCTGAATAATAGTTATATTCTTCAGCTTGGCAATTTCAGCTAACTTTTGATCAAGGACTTTTTCTAACTCAGTTGTTGTAACCCTTAGATCAGCAATTTCCTGAGCCTGTGATTTAACCAGGTTCTTGCTTTTCTTAAGGGCCTGCAACAAGTCCCCATACTTGTCTATCAATTGATAGACATCTCCTTCAGATCCAGATGCATCTTCATCACTTGATGCAGATGTAGCTGATTCTTCACTTGTACTACAAACATATGTACTGGAAGGACTGTTTACCTCATTAGGACCAGACTGATTCTGGCATAGGTCCTCTTCTGATCTAGTCATCAAACCCATGCATTGATGTTCATTGATGGAGTCTAGCAACTGCATAAACTCCTCTTCCTCAGATGCAGCATATAATCCAATATATGCTACAGCTTCAGATCCTGATTCTGAAGTTGACTGGTCTGACAGACTTTTATCTTTCTTTGCTACAAAGGATTTCTCCTTCTTGCCTTTCTGATAAGTCTTCTTCTTTTCTGAAGATTCCTTCCTTTTGTCAAGACAATCAGCCACTACATGTCCAGGCCTATTGCAACAATAGCAGACAATCTTTGAAGTAGTGGCTTTGCTGGGCTTTGACCTGCTTTTCTCTTTCCTAGATGACCTTCTTTTCTGATAATAGTCATCTACTTGCTGTGATGAGGAAGGCCTAGACTTCCATTGCTTCTTTTTCAAGAACCTTTGAAATTGCCTAGTGAATGCAGCAAAGTCTGCATCTGAATCACAGCTGACTGAACCCTTATCTGAATTTTCAGAACTACCTTCTTCAACTTCCTTAGGAGGAGATGGTGATTTCCTCCTATTCTTTCTAGTGGCTTCAGCATTAAATGCCACAGACTTTTCTCTATGCTCTCCTCTTGAGTTTCTTTCCTCCTCCTTCCTTACCATAAGTTGCATTTCATAGGATAGCAACTTTCCAAACAGAGTTGGAGGAGATATCTCTGCCAATTTTGCCACTTCTCTTATGGCACAGATCTTTGTATCCCAATCCTTTGATAAGGATCTCAAGAATTTGTCATTCAGTTCATAGGTACTGAAGACTCTTCCATAGGATATTAGCTCATTCACAATTCTATAGAATTTCTTATAGCACTCAATAATGCTATCAGATTTTCCTTGTCTAAAACTTTCATACTCCTGATTTAGCATAGATTTTCTGTCCAGCCTTACTTCTTCAGATCCCTCCATGTAGACAATCAATGTGTCCCACATCTCCTTGGAGGTCTTGCAGTGAATCAGATTCTGAAATGTTGAATCATCTATGGCACTGACAATAATGTTCTGTGCCCTTTTGTCCATGGTTGCCAAGATGATTTCATCCTTGGTCATTTCAGAATAAGTCTTTGGTGTTTGGATATTTGCATCAAGAACAGATATCTTCATTGGTATGAAGGGGCCTTCCTGTACTGTGATGTAAATCCTTGGGTCAGATGCTTCCATAAACAATCTGACTCTTTCTTTCCAGATCCCAAAGATTTCCTTCTTGCATATGGGTAATTTCATTGACCCTAGCTCCTTATGATTCTCTCCAGAACCCATCTTCTTGATTCTTGAATCTGCCTATTAGATCTACCTCAGACTGTTAAGTCCTTTTTGAGGAACCTCCCTCTGATACCACTTGATAGTTTCACTTTCAAGATAACCTAAACACCTAGAGGGGGGGGGGTGAATAGGTTCAACTTATTTTTAGAAAAAACTTCAAGGCAGAATTCAAAACTAAATCACAGCAATCACAGAAAATAAGCATCACAGATTGCACACAGTTTTATAGTGGTTCCCCAAGGTCTGGGTACATCCACTTTCCCCCTTCACCTATCTAGCAGTATGCTAGATTCGGCCAAACTTCCTCTTATCTCAGATCAATAGATCTTACAACTCAGAACCCAACTGGTTCCTACAACTCAGGCACAACTGCCCTACCTCAGCCTTGCCCCAAGGCCTACAACTCAGAGAATATCCTTCTCCTACACTCAGGCAATCAGCCCTACCACTCAGAGTTCAACACTCCTACACTCAGCCTTTATAACATAGGCTTACAACTCAGATCTGTATAAACAGATCCTACAGAAATATAGAAAAGATTATTTAAATTGTCTTGCCAAGTTGAGAGAGAAAAGGCAATGACAATTCTTGATCAGCTGATGCAATCAACTGTTTCTTAGCCTTCTTCAAAGCTTCTTGAAAATGTACTTAGCTGAGTTGATTCCAAACAGCTTCTTGAGAATCCAATGGTGGATTCTTTCTTCTTCTTCAAATTCTGACTTGATCTCTCTCTATCCAGAACTTTGAATGATTCTTCTGAATTCTGATTAGAACTCTTCTTAGATCTACCCTTAGGTAGTCTTCTTAGATCTCCCGGAGAAAATCTTCTTAAGTGCCTAGCACTTTCTTGAAATGAGTAGAATGTAATCCTTCTCCACTTTCTGATCCAATGTATTTCAAAGGGTCAGTTCTATATGTTGTTCATTCCTTTCTCCTTCTGAATCTGTCTATTTATAGACATTCTTCATGGTAACCGGCTGATCCGGTTTCTAACCGTTTTCTGACAAGTCTGACAACTTCAGTTAACTGGTGATAACCCACAGCTGTCAAGTCTTCAAACAAGTCCTGTGCCTTAGTGTTGAAACAGTCTGTCAGAAAGTGTCGAGACCATCTGTCTATTTGTGTCGACACAATTGACTTTGGTGTCGACACTGCCTTCAGTGATGTCGACTAAATTGCCTTTGTGTCGACACATCTTCTTCTGAAAATAACTTGGTCTTTGACTCTGCAGTGTGTCGACACAAGTCCTGTGTGTCGACACAGTTGTTGTAGAATCATAACTTTAGTAAGTGTTGACTTAGCCTTCAGGTGTCGACACATTCATTTTTTTTAGCTTTGCTATAATGTGTCGACTTACTCACTATGTGTCGACACATTCTGCTGGTGACGACAAACTTGTGGTCGACCATTTTCTTCTGTGTCGACATATTTAGATGATGTCGACAAACTTGAGATCGACTATACTCTTCAGTGTCGACGCATTCTCCCAATGTTGAGGTCGACGTTTTTCTTCTGTGTCGACACAATTTCCCAGTGTTGTGTCGACTTACTTCTTCTGTGTCGACACAATTTCCCAGTGTTGTGTCGACTTACTTCTTCTGTGTCGACACTTTTTTCCAGTGTTGTTGTAGACTATGTTATGTGTCGACACTTTTTCCCAGAGTAGTGTCGACTTACACCTTCTGTGTCGACACACTTTCCCAGTGTTGTGTCGACAACTTTCTTCTATGTGACGACACATGTTCCTTTGTGTCGACACTTGGACTTAGAATTTTTTCTGTAAACTTTAACAATTCTTTACCTGCACATGTCAACTCAAAACAACATCAAATACAACATGATGTATATCATTGAGCTAGGTTGGGCTTCTTCAAATCAGGTACACATTTTCCAATGTACCCAACAGATAGGACATGTATTACAAGTGTATGTGACAGGTGGTCATATAGTAAAGATGTGGAGAGATAGAAATTTGTCTAAGTCCTTAGTCATTGAGTGAAGTCAGTTCACTCAACGCTAGATGCCAAACAACACTGAGTTAGTTGTGGACAATCAAGTCATGTAGTCTAGAATGGAAATTCCGCGGCTAAGTCCACAGGTGTTGAGTGATGGCAGTTCACTTAACGCCATATATCAAGAATCGTCGAGTATAGCTAAATCTGTCAAAGCCTCAGTATTGGCATGCTGAATAATCGACTAAATCCAGAAGCGTCGAATGAATACAACTCCCTCGACGCTAAAACAAAAGGCGCCGTGTGATGATAAATCCTAATAAGAAAGATGACAGAAAGCGGCTAAGTACAAAAGCGTTGAGTGATGAAGATTCTCTCAACACTCTTAATGTCAGGCAGTAAAAGAGTTGAGTGATGAAGCATCACTCAACGCTCTCAATGCCTAATAAAGAAGACAGGCAAAGGCATAAAGCGTTGAGTGAGGCCAACTCACTTAACGCTTTCAGACAGGTCAATAAATGACTAAGTCCAGAGGCGTTGAGTGAGGAAGGATCACTCAACGCTCTCAATGCCTAGAGGCTGAACTTCATCTTCCTCGCCATTACTGCCGAGCTAAAAGCTTGAAGTCGATCCAGCTGAACTAAAAGTTCATTCCAGATAGTTGTAGCAATTTCCTCTGCTATAATAAGTTCAGATTAGCTTCTAATAAAGAAAGAGAAGAAGAGCCTTCAGTTTTTTACAGGTTCGGGTTAGCTGTTTGAAGAACTCAAGATCAGTCAAGTCTTCAGCCTTCTACTGCAAGTTCAGAAACATATTTCTGAGATACTTCTAGCAGAGGCAGCTATTTACTGAAGATCATCTTTCTGCTGCTGTGAAGATAGTTAGGGCTGAGATAACTCAACTCAGGAAGCTGAAATAGAGAAATATCTTTGTGTCAAATTAACACAAATCAATTTCATTTCTATAGGATCCAGTTTTTGGATCTGAGTGTAGGACCTTTGAGTCTGAGGTAAGATCCTGTGTGGATCTGAGCTATAGGGCTTTTGAGCCTAAGGTAGGGCAGTTTTGCTTGAGCTATAGGAGAGTCATCCTCTCTGAGTGTAGGACCTTATGGTCTGAGTGTAGGATCCAGATTTAGATCTAAGGTAGGGCCTTATGCCTGAGTTATAGGAGAGTCATTATCTCTGAGGTAGGGCTATCCTCTATAGACTGAGGTAGGACTTGGATTCAAGTTTAAGGTAGGTGATCATTTGATATCTGAGTTGTAGGAGCAAGTTTGCTCTGAGGTAGGGCTTTGTGCCTGAGTTGTAATTCTTGGATGAGACTGAGAGATTTTGAAGGATCTGTGGTGTAAGATCTTTGGAGCTGAGTTTTTGGAGAAGTGTCTTGTCTAACAAGAAGTTAGAAAGGTGGGAGGAGAGTGGATGTACCCATAATTTGGGGAACCACTATAAATTTTGTGTGTGCTTTTGTGGTTTGTCTTGAAAGCTTTAATCTACTAACTAACTACATACTAAGTTAATAATACTAATAAAAACCAGAAAACCTATTCACCCCCTCTAGGTTGTTAGCTACCTTGAAAACAAAGACTTTCAAGATTATGGTCCATTCGTTCTTGGACCGAGTCTAAAGAATACACCAAAGGAAAAGTCTGTTGTTGTCAAGCCACTTGAGACAAAGAAGTCTTGTGTGTATTATAATCATGAGAGTTATACCTTGAAAGTGAAGGGATAGATACTACTCTAGAGGGGGGGGGGTGAATAGAGTTATCAAATTTTGCACTAGACAAAACTTAATGGTCTACCCAACTCCCTTGGAGTGAAATGCGGAATGAAAAGATTATAGATATAGAAATAACCCTAAAGCCTAACACAAGTGTTGTGCACAAACTCAAGCTAACTGTAATTATAGTTAAGGCTTGGAAATCCTAATCAGCAACTAGCAGACCTAGTTATATCTAATCACAGCCACAATGCAGGAATTAAACAAGGCAATCCAGACGACACAAGGAATTTATAGTGGTTCCCCAAACAACTTGGGTACGTCCACTCTTCTACCAACAAGGTAGGAATCCACTCAGGTTTTTGATCAGGTGCCCTGCCACCAACAGGATCTGCTTCAGGTAGATCCAGAAACCCTTTAGACTTTTGATCAGGTGTCTAAAAACCGAACACAGGTTTTTGATCAGGTGCCCTGCCACCAAGGGATACTTTTGAAGGGAGTAATAACCCTATACAGGAGGGGGAAGGAAGGTTAAGATGTCTTCTCTATTTTACAATAGATTAGAGAAGCACAAGACTTGCACTGAGCTAGAAAGCTCTAAAGAATCAAGGCTCCCCCCTGGCTCAAAAATGTCCAGGTGAAGTCTTGCTTCAGTGCAGAAAACTCTTCAGAAAGATCTGAAGGAAAAACTACAAGAAGATAATAAATAATAAAATGGAAATCTTCAAGCAGCTGTCTTCTTCTTCTTCTTCAAAAGAACTCTGAGTCTAAACTTCCTGGAATAGGAGAACTCAGGTTGAAGAAGAGCACAAGAGCTTAACACTTCTCAGTTGAATGAATATTGCTGAGAGCAATGAACTTGATCTTGATGAAAGCTTGAATGCTTAAATGAATAACTGGTTAGCTAGTTAGCTAGCTTAAATCCTTCTTCAAAGGATCCTTTTATAGCAGCAACAAGCAACGGCTCTCTTCAATTTGTAATTGTTTGTCTTCTTCTGAAACTTGAGACCTGGGCTGCAAATATCAAAAGGACAAACAATCTCTGCTGCAAAAACATTCTATAAAAGGAATAACCTCTTTCGAAGAAGCTGCAGGAAGCAATCTGATAATAAAGTACTAAATAAAGTCACATCAGAAACAAACTCTTTATAGCAGAAGAAAGACTTTTCAGTCTAACGGCTATAAAGGACTGACAGCAGATAAAGTAAAATATAATGTCAGCTAATAAGACAAACAACTTTATCTGAAAAGATTTGACTCAGGCAAAAGGGATGGAGCAGATATTGCCTGGAAATATTATCATAAAACAACTGAAATAACATGCCAGATAATGTATTAATTAATTAAATATAATAAATAAATACAAAATAAAAAGGCAGACAGAAAACGTCGAACGACCTTTGGAGATCGTCGACCGACGCACGGAGATCGTCGACCTATCGGGCAGATAGTCGAACGATCCAGATAGTCGAACTATCAAAGGAGATAGTCGAACCATCACACCAGATAGTCGATCTATCAGAAGATAGTCGAGCTATCAGATAGTCGACCTATCAACAGATAGTCGAACTATCAAAGCAAAACCGATAGTCGACCTATCAACAGATAGTCGAACTATCAGAACAGAAACAGATAGTCGACCTATCAACAGATAGTCGAACTATCAACGCAGAACAGATAGTCGACCTATCAGCAGATAGTCGAACTATCAGAAGAAAGCAGATAGTCGATCTATCAACAGATAGTCGAACTATCAAACAATGCAGATAGTCGATCTATCAAACAGATAGTCGAGCTATCAGATAGTTGAACTATCCAAGCAGATAGTCGAACTATCAAAGCACACAGATAGTCGAACTATCAACCGATAGTCGAACTATCCTCGCAGACTGAAAGTCGAACAACTGATAGACGATCGTCGAACAGTTAGTCGACGATAGTCGAGCGGCGTTCGACTATAGTCGAACGAAAAACTACTTAACCAAATTCTTCATCTGGAAAAGCGAGGACTCTACAGCTAGACCACTAACCATTGACCATAGATATTTCTTGGGTCAAGGGACAAAAGGAGAAGACTAAACTCAAATCAAACTAGGGTACCAACATACCTCCAAGTCAGCTGCTCCTACAAGACCACCCATTCAAAAGATAAAGTAGGAGAACAAGAGAAGATACAACAGGTTTGACTGTTGGTGTTGTGACAAGGTTGGTCACTTTGCCATCGATTGTTGGTTTAATCCTATGATTTATAGAACTCCACAAGTTAACACTACTAGAATGACCACTCACAATGTTAACACTCTCAGTGGTGTCAAGCTAACCCGGAACCAAGTACCCAAATCTATTTGGGTTCTTAAGGGAAATTAGTTTGTAAATGCAGGTATGTTCAAAGGCCAATAAAATACCTATTTGGTATTTAGACAGCGGATGCTCTTGGCACATGACCGGGACAAGAAGCCTACTTCAAGAGTATACCTCAGTTGAGGACGACCCAAAAGTTATTTTTTGTGGGTCAGACAGTAGAATCACAAAAGGGCTACAGTATGATTACTAACAGTATAGTCTCTTTCACAAATGTGGCGTATGTTAAGAGATTACAACATAATCTCATTAGCATAAGTCAATTATATAACAAATGTTATATGATAGAGTTCTACAAGGATAAGTGTCTGATCAAGTCGTCTAATAGCTCAAAAACTATTTTAACAGACACTTTGAGTAGAAATATTTTTTGTTTGAATCTTCTTTGTTTAGACTCTTCTACATTAGTGTGTTTTTAGCAAAAGATAGTGCGTCTCTCTGTGACCAATGACACAAAAGATTATCACATATTAATTTCAAAACTATTAATATATTATTTTCTCACAACTTAGTGCGTGATGCCCTCATTATTAAGTGCATTAAAGAGAGACCTTGTCACTCATGCCAAATAGGCAAACAAACAAGGCCCGCCTCTAAAAGCATTGTTGGCAAAGATTCTACCAGATGCTAATATCTGCTCCATATGGACTTATTTGGTCCCTTGAAAATTCGTAGTTTAGGAGGTAAAGCTTACATGTTGGTTATCGTTGATGATTACTCACAGTTTGCATGGGTGTTCTTTCTGAAACACAAGTTAAACACATGAATCCTTCACTAATTTTGTTAGGGAAATTCAGAACAAATTGAGCTGCTCTGTGGTCAAAATCAAAAGTGATCATGGAACAAAATTTGAATCTGGTGTCATAACAAAATTCTATAAAAGCCTAGGTATCTTTCATGAGTTTTCCTCTCCTCGCACTCTAAAGCAAAATGGAGTCACTAAAAGAATAGAACTCTCATAGAGACATGCAGAACCATATTGAATGATTCATATTTACCAGAGTATTTCTGAGCCGAAGCCGTCAACACTGCTTGTCACGTGCAAAATCGAGCCCTCATAAATAAGAACCACTGTAAGACATCTTATGAACTATTAAAGGGCAAGAAACCAAATGTGTCTTATTTTAGAATTTTTGGTAACAAGTGCTTTGTACTTAATAATGAGAAATATTACAAAACTAAGTTTAATGAAAATGCTTTGAAGGTGTTTTCATTGGCTATAGTAGCTATAGTAAAGTTTATAGAATTTTCAATAAGAAAACCTTAGTGATAGAAGAAAATTTTAATATTGTATTTGAAGAGACGAGCATGCTCCATAACAGCTCCTCTAGTGTATTTGTTGAAGATGCAGGTACAAAGTTAAAATAGCTAAGCTTGAAAGAAAATGGAAAGGAAGATGTTACAAGCATAATCAAAGTCAACTCTTTAAGCCTAGTGGAAGAAGAACTTCAAGATGAAGAGCTCCATCAAATTGAAGAAGATGCATCAGAAGTAGCAGAATCTCCTGGTGGCATAGAGAATGCGAGGAATCTAGTGGTCAAACAGCTTATCAGATCATTAGAGACCCTTGTGATGGAGTAAGAACAAGAAGAGATACAACTAATGAAATTCTACACTTAAGCTTTCTTTCGCAGATTGAATCAAAGAAATTTGAAGAAGCAAATATATACACTTCATAGATCATTGTGATGGAAGAAGAGCTCAATCAATTCAAAAGGTGCAAAGTTTGGGAGGTAGTACCAAGACCAGAAGGAAATAATGTTGTACAACCCCGTGTTCGCCGAGTGGGTCCACCAGGCTAGGCGAGCAAACAAGAACGACTGGCCCACACCAATGCAGTGAGCAGGCAAACCTAGATGGCCGGCTTGCTCCCGCCAAGAGGGGGAGAGAGCCGTGCGAGGAAGATCTAGCCCACGCCTGCTTAGGCGACCTTATCGCCGGCTCGCTTCCGTATAGGGGCAGGCGAGCCATAGTAGCCCGGATCGCGCTCGCTTAGAGAGAGCCGACGAGCTGCGGGACCCATGCCGTATCCGCCCAATAGAATGGCGAGTTGACCCCGTGTTCCTCGACACTCGCCCAGTGGGTTCCAAAGGCAAAATTACCTAGATGCCCTTGCATGGGGTGCAAATAGCCTTCCAGAATAACGGAGTTACGCTGTTGGCAGACCACTTTTGGCTGCATATTGTTGCTTAAACAACGGAGGTGCGCTGTTAGCAGACCAACTTCAAAAAACTATAAATAGACCCAAGGGGGTACCTCAGAAGGCATGCTTACTTGTGCCCTAGTCTTCTTGCGTTTTTTGAGGTATCCTTAGCTCAGCACTTGGCTAAGGAGGGTAAGTGCTCTAAGATCTTCCAGGTGTCTGGTGGGACCTCTGTGCTAGAGCCTTGGTTCTATTCCTTGTGCTAAGTCTTTAGTCGTTCGACTTGTGAGAGAGAAGTAAGTGTGTGATCACCCCTTCCCCAAGGGTCGAACTCTATAGAGACCGATTCTTTGATTTCAACATTTTGGTGTGGTGAGCGTGGAGAGTGATCAGCACCAAAAATCTCTAGTGAGCTCGATTACTGGAGGAGAAGGACAATGTTCGGGCAGGGCCGATTAACCGCCCCCTCTCCCTCTCGCCACCGTCGGGATGTTTGAGGAGTTAAGGCAGGAGGTGCTTGGCCTCGTCAAGTTCGCACTCGGTGCGCGCGCCGAGTGCTCGACGCCGGCCATCCCAGTCACCGCCGACCCAGGCCTAGGCGACGATGCCCCAGCTTGGAGAGCTAGGAAGGAGGTAATGGAGGAGGTGAGTGGGCGAGATCTCCCGGGAGAGTGTTGTTCCCCGGTTCATCGAGCACAGGTTGGATCGGCGAGGTGGAGCAGCGAGATTACCCGGCTCGCCCAGTAGGGGGAGGCATCCCCTTCAATGAGTTGGTTTTATCCGCCCTAGTTCCAGAGGGGTTTTGGGAGCCGGAGATATCCTATTACACCGGGAGGATGATCCGATTCAGCACATCCAGTGGTTCAAGGATGTGGTTTCGATAAGGCAGATGTCAGATGCCTTTAAATGCAGACTCTTCACCATCACCCTCAAGGAGAAGGTAAGAGATTAGTTCCATCAGTTGCCGGTTAGCTCTATCTACTTCTTCGAGAACCTACACCAGGGGTACATGTTGAGGTTCACCACTTCCAAGAAAAGGAAGAGGGAGTCTGAGTCCCTGTTCTACATCAAGCAAGGGGTGAACGAGACCCGGGGTAGCTATGTGGACCGGTTCCAGGAGGATGTCACCCAGGTCCAGGAGATGCCAGGGCATACCCTGATGATGGCCTTCTCCTTGGGGCTCTAACAGGGATTCTTCAGGACGAAGCTGAAGAGGGTGCTCCTCTCTCCTATGAGGAGTTGATGGAGAGGACAACGAGGGAGGTCGACGGGGAGGCGTCGAGCCCAAACTTTACTTGGAAGTTGGCCAGGTGGGCCACGGAGGAGGAGAAGGTTCCTGGAGGTGGCAGAGGTTAGGAGGTGAGGAGAGCTCAACCCCGAAAGAGGGAACAACATCAACAACAATAGCCGAGATGGGGCCACCAGGAGCCGAACAATCGGCTCGGCTGGAGGCAGTAGGAGTGGCAGGACTAAGGCGAGCAGAGAGGTTTCCATGGAGGAGACCAATGCTAGGGAGGCAAGGTCAGTTCAACACCTCTAGGCTAGAGGCAGGGCCAAAGGCCTCCTCTCCCCGATCAACAACATGCTATGGCGATAGACTTGAGGAGGAGGAGGAGAACCCAATAGAGGAGGGGACATGGAGTCAGGGTGGAGTTGCCCTATTATGACTTCTATTAGGAAGAGGGTCATACTACGACCACGTGCCCGGAGTTCCTAGAGTTGAGGGGAACCAGGGAGCAGCAGCAACAACAAGACCATCGAGAGGTGCAGATTGAAGAAGTCATGCCTAGGGGAGAGGAGGACCAGTACGAGGATAGGGCCGATGTCGGCTACCGAGGAGGGATCAGAGTGATCCACGGGGGTGTGGGAGTTTAGGCTGCCCGGAAGGCGAGTCTCCATATTATGTACCACCGGAGCATTGCATCCACCTATCTAGCCCCACCCCCAGAGGAGAAGATCACCTTCTCTAGGAAGGACATACCGGATCATGAGGATCCTTTTTACGACCCATTGGTCATCCAGACCACGGTCGAGAATTTTACCGTCTCCCAGATCCTCATCGATAACGGGAGTTCGGTCAACGTCATTTTCAAGAAGGTGTTCGATGTGATAAAGGTGGAGGCCCGAAGGGTGTTGGCATCGGATGGACCTCTCTTCAGGTTCTCAGGAGAGAGGAAGGAGGTGGAGGGAAGAGTAGGACTCCATGTTACCTTTGGGGGGGCAGTCCAGGAACTACCGGTTTGTCATTGTGGACGTGCTCAATAGTTACAGTGTTATCTTCGGATTGCCCCTCATCAGTGCCTTCCGCTGCATTCCCTCATCTTTCCATCAGTACTTGAAGTTCAACACTGAGGGCATCCAGGTTAGGGTCCGGGGAGACCCAAAGGTGGCAAGGGAGTGTTATGTCACAGCGGTGAAATCCATCTCTTGGCAGGGAGGAGGCGAGTAGATGGAAAGGAGGATGGAGGAGCTGTCCATGCAGGAGGCTGAAGGAGAGGTGGTGGATATGGAAGTGGAGGAAGATGTCCGTACCCAGGTGGAGGTGGCGGAAGAAGTTCTGGAGGAGACGACCGTGGAAGAAATCGAGGAGGAGGTCCCAGTCCCGGTCCCAGGTGAGGGAGCCATTGGAGAGTGGGGAGATCAGTCCCGGATTGAGGCTACCGAGGAGGTGGTGGATATGGAGGTTCTCACCCAGGGAGGCAGAGTGGAGAAGGTGTGGATCAGTGGGGGGCTGAGCTCGGAGGACTAGGGGAGGATGTTGAAGTGCCTCCATGAGAACATGGACATCTTCGCGTGGAGCACGACAAAAATGCTGGGGATTGATACATACGTTGTCTTCCACCGCCTCAACCTAGATATAGAGGCCCGCCCCATCCAGCAAAAGAAGAGGTCCACATCAGATAAGTTGGTCAAGCCCATCAGGGAGGAGGTGGCCAAACTCCTCAAGGTCGGCTTCGTATCTGAAATCCAATACCCCGGCTGGGTCCCCATTGTTGTAATGGTTAAAAAAGGAGATGACCGATGGAGGATGTGTGTTGATTTTTCTTTATTAAATAAATCATGTCCTAAGGATTGTTATCCCTTGCCTCGGATCAACGCGCTAGTTGATTCAGCCGTTGCTTTTTCTGTGATGAGTTTCTTAGACGCTTTTTTAGGTTATCATCAAATTAGGATGAACCCGCCCGACATAAAAGATTTCTCCTTCATCACTGGGGACAGGTGCTGCTGCTACAAGATGATGCCCTTCGGGCTAAAGAATGCAGGGGCAACGTATTAAAAGATGATGGACAGAGTCTTCCGAGAGAAAAAGGGGAGAAACCCGGAGGTGTACGTGGATGATCTTATGATCAAGATTCGAGATTTTGACTCTCACCTCCGGGACCTGGAAGAAACCTTCAGCACCCTACGGAAGTATAAGATGAGGTTGAACCCCTTGAAGTGTGTCTTTGGGTCAAGCAAGGGTAAGTTTCTAGGCCATCTCCTTACTCCTACAGGAGTAGAGCCCAACCCTGATAAGGTCAAGGAAATCTTGGAGTTGGGATCGCCTCGGAACGCCAAGGAGGTCCAAAAGCTGATAGGAAAGTTGGCAGGACTTAGCAGGTTCCTCTCTTGGGCGGGAGAGAAGAGCTCCCCCTTCTTCAAAGCATTGAGGGGGGGTCAGAAGTTCGAGTGGTATGAGGAGTGCGAGGAGGCATTTCAAGCCTTGAAGAGGCAGTTGACCCAAGCTCCGCTCCTCCAAGAGCCCAAGGAAGGGGAAGACTTGTCCCTTTATCTTGGGGTGGGAGCCGATGTTTTGAGCTCCGTCTTGGTCCGAGAAGAAGGGAAGAAATAGTTGTCTATATAATATGTGAGTAGGTTCTTGAGGAAGGTAGAGCTCCGGTATTCGATTTTGGAGAAGTTGGCTTTCGCCCTGGTTATCTCGGCTCAGAGGATAAGACCCTACTTCCAAGCGCACTCCATCCGGGTGGTGACTGAACACCCCCTTTGCAACATCTTTGAGGGGGTGGAGCACTCAGGGAGGTTGGCGAAGTGGTCGGTGGAGCTGAGTGAGTTCGACATGTCCTTCGTTCCCCGCCTATCGATCAAGGTCCAGGCGATGGCCGACTTTCTTGCTGATTATGTGGTCGAGGTGGCGGAGGCGGAACTCACTCATCTGGTCCCTTAGAAGGTGATGGTGGATGGAGCTTCAGGAAGATATTCTTTGGGGGTGAGGGTAATCTTGGAGAGCCCCGAGGAGCAAATATCGAGCAAATATTGGTTGTACATTTTCCCATCACAAACAATCAAGTCGAGTATGAGGCAGTGATAACAGGATTGTGCCTAGCCAGGGAGCTGTGAGTGCCTGATGTGGAGGTCCTCACAGACTCCATGGTGGTGGCCTCCCAGATCAATGGGGAGTTCGAGGCTAGGGAGCCAACTCTCCAGTTATACTTAGCAAAGGTGAAGGGGGTTATCAGCATGTTTCAGACATTCTTCATCTGACACGTTCCAAGGGAAGAAAACGAGCAGGTGGACTAGCTGTCTAAACACGGACCCTAGGTGGGTGGCACCATCACTGACTTGTTCTGCTCATCCATCAAGGAGGGGGAGCTAACAGAGGTGGACCAGTACCCCTCGTGGATGGATCCTTTTACAACTTTCCTATCCACGGGGTAATACCCAGAGGGGATGGATAAGAAGCGGTTCAAGCATAAGTTGACATACTACCTTATGCACGACGGGAAGCTGTATAGGAAGACCCTCTCGGGGATGTTGGCACGTTGCTTCGCCGAGAGGGAGGTCCCTAGGATTTTGGAAGAGGTCCATTCCGGGGAGTGCGGGAGTCACTCTGGGAGCCGGACCCTGGAAGGGATGATAGTTAGGAGGCAAGGATATTTCTAGCCGACCCTGGGCCATGATGCTGCTGAGTTCACGAAGAAGTGCCACAAGTGTCTGTTGTTTGCCCCTCTCCAACTCCTACCAGCCCAGTGTCTCAGGAGCATCACGGAACCCTGGCCCTTCATTATCTGGGGGATGGATCTGGTAGGACCTTTCCCCCAGGCCAGCGGGTAGAGGAGATTCTTATTGGTGATGATCTATTATTTTTCTAAGTGGTTGGAAGTGAAGGCGTTGGCCAAGGTGACCTCCCAAGTAATTAACAACTTTGTATGGGGAGAGATTATTTGTAGACAAGGGCTACCCCAGGTCAATGTCACAGATAATGGGCCTCAGTTTGCCTGTACAGAGTTCATCAGCTTTTGTGGACAGCTTGGTATTGACCACAAGTTTGCCTCAGTCCACCACCCAAGGAGCAACGGGCAGGTGGAGGCGTCAAACAAGATCATTGTAAACCTCTTGAATAAGAAAGTTGAGAACTTGAAGGGGAGCTGGGTAGAACAGCTTCCTTCAGTCCTCTGGGCCTTGAGGACCACCCCCAATACAACTACAAGGGAGACCCCTTCAAAATCTCCCATGGTTGCGATGCAGTACTTCTTATAAAATTCGAGGTTCGGACACCTCGGGTAGTTGAGGAAGAAGGAGGTAGAGAAGAGTGGAGGTCCGAAAATGAGGAGGAGTTGCGACTCTCCCTAGATATGGTGGAGGAGTTGCGTGACCTGTAAGCCATCCGACAGGAAGAAGTCAAACAAAGGATGGCTAAGTACTTTGACAAGAACGTCAGGGTCAAGCAGTTCATGAAAGGAGACTTGGTCTTGAAAAAAGTGGATGTAGCTGGAAGATCAGCCATCATAGGGAAACTCAATCCCAACCGGGAAGGTTCGTACATTGTATAGGAGGCATTAAGATCAGGAGGGTATCGCCTCTAAGATGTGGAGGGCGAGACCATAAGTCATACCAGGAGTGATGATGACTTGAAATGTTTTTATCCGTAAAACATGTACGTTCCTTTGATGGATAATGAAAATTTTTGACTCTCCAACTCTTTTGGCAATAGAGTTTGTGGCAGGCCATGATCATCAGATCGACCCAAACACTGGAATGCAAAGAAACAAGAGACCGCGCTCACCATATTTCCTTCGTAATATCGAGTTGGTGGGTTGATGATCCTCTTCGATCTACGAAGAGCCTGATAATAGCTAAACACCTCCACTATATCTCCTAAACCAGCTCCGATCCTGGGCAAATCTGGAGTATCACTCCCCTTGCTTCCTGAACAAGAAGCCACCGCCCTAGAACTAGAAGTACCTGGATCATTGCTCTCCCTACTTCCAGAAACATAAGCATCTGGAGCATCGCTCCCCCTACTTCCTGAACCCGACGCCTATGCCCCGGAGCTAGAACAACCTGGAGCTCTTGGTGACACAGGCAGCTCCAACCAAAGATCTTCAGCAGCCTTCTTCTGCCCACTGTCTGACCTGCTCTCCTGTAGCTCCACAGATGAGCTACCTCCATATGACGTCAGTTCATCAAAGACAACGTATTTGGACACGATGAACTTCTTCGTCGCAGTATTCATACACTTTCATCCCTTCTTCCGCTCATCAAAGTCCATGAAGACAAGTTTCCTCATCTTCACATCCAGCTCTGTCCTGTGAGCATCTAGACGTGTATATAACAGGTCGACCCAAACACCCGAAGGTGTTCAATACTGGGCTTCTCCTTGAACAAGCTCATGAGGATACTTCATGTTGATTAGACTTAGAGGCATCTGTTTGATGATATAGGTAGTGTAGGCCATTCTTTCCACCTAAAAGGACCTCAGAATGCCTTTTGCATGAAGTCAACATTTGCAGGTTTCCGTTAAATGACGGATCTTCCTCTCCGCTACTCCATTTTGTTGTGGAGTATGTGCACGAGTAAGCTCCCTCCGGATGTCTTGCTTCCTGCAGAAGTTAGAGAACTCGGTTGAAACAAACAAACCTCCATTGTCCGTTCTCAACTTCTTGATCCGCAGGCCAAGCCGGCTTTCCACCAGCTCCTTGAACTCCACGAATAACTGGAAAGCATATGAATTCTCCTTCATGAAGTACACTCATGTGTACCTCAAATAGTCATTAATCAACATGAGCATATACCTACTCCCTCCAAGACTGGCAGTGACTGTTGGTCCCATAATATCACCATAAACACACTCCAATGGTGCTTTAAATGTGGTTTGTGACTTTTCAAATGTAAGACGATGTGCCTTTACAAATTGACATCCAACAAAAACATGACCATCACCGTAGGATGAAAACTTAGGCAAGCCTTTCACAAGGCTCCTCAATGTCATGGCTTTCAGCTTTTCCATCCCTACGTGTCCCAACTTTTCATGCCAGATAGTCGCACTATCATTGGCCCTCATCTGATCAACATAGGAGCTTGTTGATAGAATAAACAAGTCATTTACTCTCCTTCCAACGTGAGCAACATCAGCCTTTATCGCTGATACATTTCATAGAAATCTCACTTCTGTTGGGCCGAACAGAACGTGATAGCCCGCATCAACCGCATTGATCACAGAGAAGAGGTTCTTCTTCATGCCCGGTACATGATAAACACTCCTTAACATGAGTGGCCCCTTATCACTACCCAAAGACACAACTCCCTCCTTCTCGACTGCATGCACATAATCATCAACAATAATAATTGCATCATTACCTGAGTAAGCCTGCAGCGAAGAGAACTTTGACTCATCACCGGTGAGGTGATGACCACCCTGAGTCGATAATGCACTCATCTTGGTAGTTGATGGAGGACAATGCATGTAAGAACCCCCTCCCGGAACACAAGACACGACACGAGAGGGGTCTTATGCCCAGAACAGCCTCCTTGGGGTAGCACTAACACTCGGGCTAGCCTGTACCACAAGCTGCCTATTCTGCAGGCTATAACCAATATCAATATATATATGCCAACCCAACCAAAATAATAGAAAGAAATCAAATCCACATAAGCTATAAGTCCAAAAGCACAATAATAGAGAAGCTAAACATGCTTCTACAAAATCAGAGTACAACTATAAAATTGCCCCGAAGGGCTACAACAAAACCCTTATATACTCACGTCTGTGACGTACAGACGGTAGCGACGGCACCGTCCCTTCAGGCCCGGTCGTCTCGGCCTAGCTGATCGGCTCCACGACTTGCTATACCATCTGCGGGATTTCCTCCTAAAAAGGAAGACGTAGCAACCGTTAGTAATAAAGACTAAGTGGCTTCACATCCTCTCCCCCGACGACTCCTCGGCATCGAGTGGAGAAATAGACAGTGTACAATATATTTATATAAGCAGGAGTATAAACAAGCAGGTGGTATATCATGTAGTAAGATATTCTAACATTTCTACCATCTATCATAACATATGAATATAGACTTATAACAGAAAGTAACTCAACTTATATGGATGCACATACAAGCATATAAGTTGAGGATCGTTCAGCAGTAAGTAACTCATCGTATAGGAGTGCCCATACAAACTTATACGATGAGGGTCTTGTATATGTAATGAGGTGCAATGTTATGTATGCGATGCAATGACTCACCCATGATCACGCACATGCAATTGCTATGTCGACACAGACTAGTAGTTCTAACTTTTTGAGCAGGTAGCTAACCTCTCAGGCACCAACCGTCGTGGAAAAATGGTGACAGTAGAATGGGAACTTCTACTACTAAGTGGGTATCCACACTACTTCACTTAGGCCTTCGTACGCCTCATCGCTAAGAACACAACAGCGGAGCCCATGCGTACTACAGCCCAGCGGGTTCACTTGGGTAGATGTGCACCAAGATCCTAGCCCCGAACTGGCCTATGCGTGACACGGAAGGAACCTCAGAAATAAGCACGAGGGTCAATCCCAACCGTTCACTTGGTACGGATGGCGCCCCGGGACATGAACACCGAGGTACAAGCCCAATCGCCCAAAGTCTATTTGTCAACTCCCATCGATGTGACGATTGGCGAGCCCGTAGACCTGCCACACTATCCTTAACCTAGGATTACGACACGGTGTGTCGACTCACACCGCATGCAATTCCACAACACCGTGGCATGGAAGGAGCCTCGGAGAAAGCTCAATGACCAAGCCCAACCATCCACTTGGCACGGAAGGAGCCCTGGGACATGAACACCGAGGGACAAGCCCAACCGTCCAACTTTACTCATCTCAACACCATCCCGACTAGTGACGGCCAACGCCGCACTTACTAACTTCCACAATGCTACTCGTAGGGAGATGACTCTCTAAGCATTGGACTACCAAATTTCATTCTATCAATTCAACATAAATATGGTCATAGTTTATTCATCTATATGTCATATGAATGATTTCAACATCATATAACAAAATGCGCATAAATGATAATCTACCCATTTATTTCAAGTCATTTCGTTCGATTCAAGCTTGCTTCACAACTCGTTGTACGAATTCAAATTAACAAACTTCAACCTTCATAACACTACGGTGGTTATCATAAAAGAGTTCACCCGAACCTCGAATTAGATTGCAACATTAATTCCACCGAATATAATCCATGTTATACACTACCCAGAAATTTAGGTGCAGAAAAAATCTGGACATCAACTTCAACCAAAGATTACCGTGGCTACAGGAATCCAGTGAGTGTGTGTAACCCCTCGATGGAAAGTTCTTTCCATAGGCTACAACTTTAATGTTCAGCCTGCAACCCAGATCAAACTATAACCCACATGAAATTGGCTCCAAATCCTGCAGCGTACAAAATATAATTTCTGTGCACTTAGCTTGCAGCCCTTACTTCGATCAGACATTCCCGTGGCTACATACTTCACCCGAAGGCGTGTAATCACTCGTTGGAAAGGTAATTTCAAGGGATTCAACTTTCGTGTTTAGTCGAAAGCCCATATCTGACCATTTCTTCCTAAAAATAGCCAAGAAGGTCGCTGAATGCAGAACACAGATTCTGCACACATCTTGAAGCGGAATGAACGGCATCGGTTCATCTTCATCCTCAAGCCGATCACCCCAAATCGCAACCAGAAGTTCCTCACCCTTATTATCCCTCTCAAGGTCATTCCTCTTCACGAATCCACCCCCATCATCACTTTGAAGAAGGGGAGGTTGAAGATGACTATTCATTAGAACAAAAGTTCTAGATAGGTCTTCCTAAGAAACCTTCTCCGCACACATCAAGACTCATTTGAGCTGATGTCTCGCCTACGAATATCTAAGGATCTAGCACCAAGGGAGAGGGGAGGAAGCTCACCTCATTTCCAGTGGTACCACCATTTCTGGCCATGGATCTTGTCATCCTCCTCGGCGGCATCGATTTTTCCTTGACGGCGGTGGCGTTTATCCTCCTCCAAGGTTTGCTCCAGCAAGATCTCCTCCTCTAGAAATCTCCCACCAGAAAATAGGGTTTGGGAATAGAATGAGAATGCTAGGGTTTTCACTTTACCTTTTTATATATAAGTGACACGGGAGGGACACGACCGTGTCCTTACCCGTGTCCTACTCTGGCGAAACGGCTCGACTGCCGTTTCGTGCCCCTACACGGGTACTGACATGCTTGTGTCGGTACCCGTGTCCATGTGACACGGCCGTGGTTGTGGTCATGTCAATACCCGTGTCCTGATCGGGACACCTCTCGTCGACCTGGGCTTGAAGCACACCGGTAGGGACACACCCATGTCGCTACCCGTGTCAATCACACACGGGTAGAGACACGGCCGTGTCTCTACCCGTCTCCTTCTCTGGCCAGACTCAAATCCATGGCACTCAAAGACATGGCACTAAATGCCATGGAAGATGGGTAGGGACACGCCCGTGTCTCTACCCGTGTCCTGCTCGGGACAAAACACTCAAAGTCATTTTACTCAAAGCCATGGTCACTCAACGCCACTAAATACGGGTAGGGACACGCCCGTGTCCCTACTCGTGTCCTTCTTGGGACACACCACTCAATGCCATTTTATTACCACTCAACCCCATGGACACTCAATGCCACTGAACACGGGTAGGGACACGCCCATGTCCCTACCCGTGTCATACTCAACACAATTTTCAGCCTATTTCCTTGTTCTCTGCGAGTGCGCACCTGATCGCCTGCACCCCTTGAGCCTACACCAGCTCTCCCGACACACAAAACATGCACAAGGGGCCTAGTGCGAATCGGGACGTTACAAATCCTATAAACAAAATAAAGGATTTCGTCCCCGAAATCAGGCTAAGGCTATGGGGATTGAAGCATACAGAAAACAAAATATGCTTTTAAATAAAATTACCTAGAGCAAACAACTCTGGGTAGCGTCCTTGCATCAAATCCATTGGCTACCATGTGAATTCCTCCTTCCCATGATTAGACCATAGCACTTTCACCAGGGGAACACTTTTGCGGCGCAAGGTTCTTATCTCGTTGTCTATAATCCGCACCGGCTCCAGTCGCACAGACCTATCAGACGCCACAAGACCATCAGTTATGGGGATGTATTGATCGGGACGCAACAATGCCTTTCTAAGCGACGACACATGGAACACGTCGTGGAGATTCTCTAGCTCGGGCGGTAGCTCCAACCGATAGGCTAACGTGCCAACCATTTCCGGTATAGTATAAGGACCCACATACCTCGAACTGAGCTTCTTCACACCACACACCCGCGACACTCCATGCATCGGCCAGATTTTAAGAAATACTTTATCACCCACTTGAAACTCCACCAGACGGTGTCTTGCATTATAATACTTCGCCTGCCGACTTTAAGCCTCTAACATGCGATCCCGTATCAGCCTAACCACCGCATCAGTGTCATCAATATACTCAACTCCCAAAGTCTTCGAGTCTTCATCTTGCACCCAAGACAAGGGGGTCCTACACCTCCTTCCATAAAGAGCTTCATAGGGCATCATGTCGATGCTCGCCTGATGGCTGTTGTTGTAGGAGAATTCCACCAGGGGTAAGAGCCTTTCCCACGTCTCTCCCCTATCCAACACACATAATCTCAACGGATCCTCTAATGTCCGGATGGTCCGCTCAGACTGCCCGTCCGTCTGAGAATGGAATGCGGTGCTGAAGGTAAGGCGTGAGCCTAAATACACCTGTACCGCCTTCAACTCCTTGGAAGTAAAGCGACCATCACGGCTAGAAACTATCGTCTTAGGCACGCCATGATATCGTACAAACTGCTCTACAAAGAGGCGTACCAAGACATCTACATGAGCCTCCTTGTTCATAGGAATAAACCGGGATACTTTCGTCAGTCGATCAACGATCTCCCATACTGAATCATTCCCTGAGCGTTAGCGAGGTAGCCCATGTACGAAGTCCATGGAAATATCCTCGAACTTCCACTCGGGGATGGGCAATAACTGTAACAAGCCGTCGGGACTCTTGCACTCCGCCTTCACCCTTTGACAGGCTTCACAATGTGTAACAAAATATCGGACATCCTTCTTCATTCCCGGCCAACACATGGTCTTCCGTAAGCCGACGTACATCTTTGCAATTCCCAGGTGCACTGAATACTGAGAGCAATGCGCCTCTCTCAGGATATCCTCCCGAATTTTACCGCCCTTGGGAATGTAGAGCAGGCCGCGAAAATAAATGAGGCCCTCTTTTAGTGTGTATTCGTTGGTAGTCCCGTCTTCGATTGACTTGATTGTTGGGGCCAGAGCCGCATCCACTCCTTGCTCCACCCGGATTCGGTCCCGGATATCACAAACTATACTCATGCTGGCCAAGTACTCCGTATATTCTGCTGAAGGAGCCTTAAATATCAAAGTAATTTTCATCTCCTCAATCATCTGAGCCAACTCCATACTCATCAACCGGGACTCTGGGCTCGAGTCCTGTATTTTTCTACTCAACGCATCGGCTACTGAGTTTGCTTTTCCGGGGTGGTAGTTCAAGGTGAACTCATAGTCACATAGAAATTCTAACCACCGTTGTTATCTTAAGTTCAACTCCTTCTGAGTATGGACGTACTTCAAGTTTTTGTGGTCTGAAAAGATCTCGCAGTGGACGCCGTATAAATAATACCTCCAAACCTTCAAGGCGAACACCACTACTCCCAGCTCCAAATCATGAACCGGGTAATTGATTTCGTGCTTCTTCAATTGTCTTGAAGCATAAGCAATCACGTGCCCGTGTTGCATCAATACCGCTCCCATCCCTTGATATGACACGTCGGTGTAAACTTGAAATCCTTCCTTCCCAGACGGAAGGACAAGGATGGGGGCGAAGGTAAGTCTATCCTTCAATTCTTGGAACGCAGCTTCACATTAGGGTGTCCACTCATACGGCACACCTTTCTTCTTTAGGGAAGTAAGAGGAAGAGCAATCTTTGAGAATCCCTTTACAAACTTGCGATAGTACCCGACAAGTCCAAGGAAACTCCGCACATCGGTCGTCGACTTCAAGGGTGACCACTCCCTTACGGCACACACTTTGGCCAGATCCACAGCTAGCCCAGCTCCATTGATCATATGACCCAAGAAGGTAACCTCCTTAAGCAAGAATTCGCACTTGCTGAATTTGGCGTACAAGACGTGCTCATTCAGTTTCTTCAATACCAAGGTCAGGTGCTCACCATGCTCCTCCTCTGTCCCTGAGTAGACTAGGATATCGTCGATAAAAACAATGATGAAGATGTCCAAATAGGGCTCAAATACCTTGTTCATCAGGCTCATGAAAGCCGAAGGGGCATTTGTGAGCCCAAACGGCATTACGGTGAACTCGTACAACCCATATCTTGAACTGAAGGTTGTTTTCTGGATGTCCCCTTCTTGTATTCTCAACTAGTAATACCCCGAGCGCAAGTCTAGCTTAGAAAACTAATGTGCTCCCACCGTCAGCCGATTGAGTTCCCGATAATCTATGCACAGACGCAGGGTTCCATCCTTCTTCTTCACGAACAATATCGAGGCTCCCCAGGGTGACGAACTGGGGCGAACGAACCCTGACTCCACCAATTCTTGTAGTTGAACTCTAAACTCCGCGATTCTTTCGGGGCCATTCTGTAAGGGGCCTTGGATACAGGCTTGTCACCTGGTACGAGATTAATTTGGAAGTCAACCTATCTGTGCGGGGGTAATCCTGACAGTTTCTCAGGAAATACCTCGGGGAAGTCCTGCACCACCCGTACGTCTTTTACGTCCAATGCTACTTCTTTCAACTCGAACCAGATCATAAAAACTTCATCCCCTTCATGTGCGTGTTTACAACCTGAATGGATGATAACGTCAGACGGGGTGCAAAATTAATACCTTGGAAGGTGGAGCCCATGAGTGACTTCCACCACCTCTTAGTATGTAGCTCCAAGGTGGACACCGCCAGTGACACAACCATGTTGGCTGGACAACGGATACCAGCCAATAACTCCTGTACTGTATCAAGCTATTCCTCTGTGCGCACGGCTGACTCCGTCCCAAGGTAAGTGGGAGGGGAGAGAGCCCGGAAGGCGCTCAGCCAGTTAGAGCCTGGGGCCTGTTGTAGCACCGGAGGCTGCTGTGCCCTAAAAGCATCCAAGATGGCAGTGAGCGCCTGCCCCAACTTGGACTGTTAGAACTAAGTGGGTATGGAAGGGACAGGAATTCCCCCCAACGGCTCAACACGCACTGGAATCTATACGAAGAATGCAAACTTACGGTCCGGTTGGCTAATCTTAAGGTCAGAGTTGGACAAACTTAATGTGAATTACCTATGGGCACACCACTGCTTCCGCTAAGTCAGTTTGTCCCCAAACTGACTAGTCGAACGGGAGTGGCCCATTGTTGAATGACCTCTTTAGGTGAGGATCGTGGCAAACTGATACCATTTGTAAGACCCCCTCCCGGAACACAAGACACGGAACGAGAGGGGTCTTATGCACAGAACAGCCGCCTTGGGGTAGCACTAACACACGGGCTAGCATGTACCACAAGACGCCTATTCTGCCTGCTACAACCAATATCAATATATATATGCCAACCCAACCAAAATAATAGAAAGAAATCAAATCCACACAAGCTATAAGTCCAAAAGCACAGTAATAGAGAAGCTAAACATGCTTCTACAAAATCAGAGTACAAATATAAAATTGCCCCGAAGGGCTACAACAAAACCCTCATATATTCACGTCTGCGACAGACGGTAGCGACGACACCGTCCCTTTAGGCCTTGTCATCCTGGCCTGGCTGATCGGCTCCACGACCTGTTATACCATCTGTGGGATTTCCTCCTAAAAAGGAAGGCGTAGCAACCGTTAGTCATAAAGATTAAGTGACTTCATATCCTCTCCCCCGGCGACTCCTCGACACCGGGCGGAGAAATAGACAGTGTACAATATATGTATATAAGCAGGAGTATAAACAAGCAGGTGGTATATCATGTAGTAAGATATTCTAACATTTTTACCATCTATCACAGCATATGAATATAGACTTATAACGGAAAGTAACTCAACTTATATGGATGCCCATGCAAGCATATTAGTTGAGGATCGTTCAGGAGTAAGTAACTCAACGTATATGAGTGCCCATACAAACTTATACGATGAGGGTCTTGTGTATATAATGAGGTGCAATGTTATGTATGCGATGCAATGACTCACCTATGATCACGCACATGCAATTGCTATGTCGACACAGACTAGTAGTTCCCACTTTTCGAGCAGGTAGCTAACCTCTCAGGCGCCAACTGTCGTGGCCAGACGGTGACAGTAGAACGGGCACTTCTACTACTAAGTGGGTATCCACACTACTTCACTTAGGCCTCTGTACACCTCAACGCTAAGAACACAACAGCGGAGCCCATGCATACTACGGCCCAACGGGTTCACTTGGGTAGATGTGCACCAAAATCCTAGCCCTGAACTGGCCTATAAGTGACACGGAAGGAACCTCAGAAATAAGCACGAGGGTCAAGCCCAACCGTTCACTTGGTACGGATGGCGCCCTGTGACATGAACACCAAGGTACAAGCCCAACCGACTAAAGTCTATCTGTCAACTCTCATCGGTGTGACGATTGGCGAGCCCATATAACTGCCACACTATCCTTAACCCAGGATTACGACACCACGTGTCGAATCACACCGCATGCAATTCCACAACACCGTGGCATGGAAGGAGTCTCGGAGAAAGCACGAGGACCAATCCCAACCATCCACTTGGCATGGAAGGAGCCCCGAAACATTAACACTGAGGGACAAGCCCAACCGTCCAACTTTACTCATCTCAACACCATCCCGACTAGTGACGACCAACGCCGCACTTACTAACTTCCACAATGCTACCCGTAGGGAGACGACTCTCTAAGCAATGAACTACCAAATTTCATTCTATCAATTCAACATACATATGGCCATAGTTTATTCATATATATGTCATACCGAATGATTTCAACATCATATAACAAAATGCGCATAAATGATAATCTACCAATTTATTTCAGGCCATTTCGTTCGATTCAAGCTTGCTTCACAACTCGTTGTACGAATTCAAATTAATAAACTTTAACCTTCATAACACTACGGTGGTTATCATAAAAGAGTTCACCCGAACCTCGAATTAGAATGCAACATTAATTCCACCGAATATAATCCATGTTATACACTACCCAGAAATTTAGGTGCAGAAAAAATCTGGACAGCAACTTCAACCGAAGATTCTCGTGGCTACAGGAATCTGGTGAGTGCGTGTAACCCTTCAATGGAAAGGTCATTCCATCGTATACAACTTTCATGTTCAGCCTGCAACCCAGATCAGACTATAACCCACATGAAATTGGCTCCAAAGCCTGCAGCGTACAGAATATAATTCTGTGCGCTTAGCTTACAACCCTTACTTCGATCAGACATTCCCATGGCTACAGACTTCACTCGAAGGCGTGTAACTACTCGTTGGAAAGGTAATTTCAAGGGATTCAACTTTCGTGTTTAGTCGAAATCCCAGATCGGAACATTTCTTGCCTGAAAATAGCCAAGACCTGAAAATAGCCAAGAAGGTCGATGCGTGCAGAACACAAATTCTTCACGCATCTTGAAGTGGAATGAACGGCATCGATTCATCTTCCTCCTCAAGTCGGTCACCCCAAATCGCAACCAGAAGTTCCTCCACCCTTATTCTCCCTCTCAAGGCCATTCCACTTCACGAATCTACCCCCATCATCACTTTGAAGAAGGGGAGGTTGAAGATGACTAGCAATTAGAATAAAAGTTCTAGATAGGCCTTCCTAAGAAACCTTCTCCTCACACATCAAGACTCATTTGAGCCGATGTATCGCCTAAGAATATCTAAGGATCTAGCACCAAGGGAGAGGGGAGGAAGCTCATCTTATTTCCAGCGGTACCACCATTTCCGGCCATGGATCTTGTCATCCTCCTTGGCGGCATCGCTTTTTCCTTGACGGCGGTGACATTTCTCCTCCTCCAAGGTTTACTCCAGCAAGATCTCCTTCTCCAGAAATCTCCCACCAGAAAATAGGGTTTGGGAAGAGAATGAGAATTCTAGGGTTTTCACTTTTCCTTTTTATACAGAAGTGACACGGGTAGGGACACGGCCGTGTCCTTACCCGTGTCCTGCTCTGACAAAACGGCTCGACTGCAGTTTCATGCCCCTACACGGGTACTGACACGCCCGTGTCGGTACCCGTGTCCAGGTGACACGGCCGTGGTTGTGTCCGTGTCAATACCCGTGTCCTGATCGGGACACCTCTCGTCGACCTGGGCTTGAAGCACACGGGTAGGGACACGCCCGTGTCGCTACCCGTGTCAATCGCACATGGGTAGAGACACGGCCGTGTCTCTACCCATGTCCTTCTCTGGCCAGACTCAAAGCCATGGCACTCAAATCCATGGCACTCAACGCCATGCAACACGGGTAGGGACACGCCCGTGTCTCTACCCGTGTCCTGCTCGGGACAAAACACTCAATGCCATTTCACTCAAAGCCATGGTCACTCAACGCCACTGAACACGGGTAGGGACACGCCCGTGTACCTACCCGTGTCCTTCTCGGGACACACCACTCAACGCCATTTTATTACCTCTCAACCCCATGGACACTTAGCTCCACTGAACACGGGTAGGGACACGCCCGTGTCCCTACCTGTTTCATACTCAACACAATTTTCAGCCTATTTCCTTGTTCTCCGCGAGTGCGCACCTGATCGCCTGCACCCCCTTTATCCTACACCAGCTCTCCCAACACCAAAAATACGTACAAGGGGCCTAGGGCGAATAGGGATGTTATAATTCATGGACACACATGCTCATTATGAAAGCATTCCCACATCCAGCTCCCTCAGCACTGGAACACGCCTCCTCCTTGCCTGCAGCATGACCCGGCTAAAGCTTCACCTTGCAGTCTCGTTTGAAGTGACCCAGTTGTTTGCACCTGTAACACTTTGGTCCTTCCCTATTCTTCCCATCACGCTTAGAAGAGTAACTCTTCTCTTGCTGATATGAAGTTGATGGACCATTGCCAGCATGTTTCTTCTTCTTGTCCAATCTCTTCTTCTTCCCTGAGAAGAGAGCCTCATTGTTTCCTCCAGAGACAGTCATACCAGCCATCTACCTTGCTAGGCTCTCTTGAGAAGCCAACAAGTTCTCCAGCTCTAACAACGATGGATGAATGGCCCAGCCTTGAATAGAGGTCACGAAGGCTACATACTCCTTCCGTAAGCCACAAATGATGTGCCTCTTGAGCTTCGCCTTCGAAATAGGCTCATTAGGGTCCAACACTGATATCTCAGTGCACAGGTTCTTCATTTTCAGGAAGAACGATGAGATAAATAAGTCTCCCTAAGTGGCTCTCGCCAACTCATTTTCCCAGAACTGTAGTCGCGCTACATTCTTCCTATTGAGCAACCCATCAAGGGAAGTCCAAATCTCAGCAGTAGATTGACATCCACGGATGTGATCAAAGAGCTCTGGTGAGATAGCCCGCTTTAGAGTAAACTCAGCCTTTGTATTGGTTTTCCTCCAAGCTAGCACCTATTCAGCATCCCCAGTAGCAGCATTAACTTCTTGCTTGTCCTCACCACAGACGACCTCTCAAAGATCCACACCCAGAAGATAACTTTCCATGCACGACCTCCACTTCTTAAAGTTGGTCGGCGTTAAAAGCTCAATACTAAGACCTCTTGCTAACCCACCTTCCATTGCAACAACTACTGATCTATTAGCTTCCAGAAGCACCGAGCACAACTGATGGTTGATCACTACTCAAATCTATGTTCCCTCTGATACCATGTTAAAATTTCTCAAAATGATCAGGGAGATAGCTCTGATAACAAGTAAAACTTTCAAGGATATCAAGATGATACCTTGATCAAGAGGAAAACGAGAACCAGACATAGGAACACTCAACCATAAATCAAGCTCAATAAATCAGAAACAATAGAAGACAACAATAAGTCTTGTATTAACAACAATCTTCTTTACAAGGCAGGACATACATGGAAAGGCATGATTCGCCGATGTACAAAGGAAGAGCAACCAAACAAATCAAGAACAAGCAGGGTGAACTGTCTCAGAGACCGCCGAGACCAACAAGCTTCTGCTACACCGAAATGAACTACGGAGTCCGCGTAGACAGAAGACAACCTTTGTCCGCTCTCTGCAAGTCGTCTGACCTCTGAAGTTGCCTAGCTGCCAGAGTCCGTGAACAAGCTGATGTCAAACTGAAGAACAAACCACCAAGATCGGCGGACAGGTTATTGAACTGGGAAAGCTGAAGGAGAGAAGACCGGCTAGCCGCAACCGCGACCTGCTATAAACCGCTGATTTTAACCGCAAGCTTCACTGATCCCTGACCGCAGTCAGCACCAATGTAACACCTCCCCTGTAAAGACCATATAATATGGGTCCGACCGGGGCCCCACAACATACGGACGCCACATCTTTAGTATTAAAAGATGATATGAAAACTACCCAATCTCAAAACTCCAGACAACACAGCGGAAACAGAACAAACCGACAAAAGTTATCCACTAACGATAGAGTATCAAATGGCCTTAAGGCCTTACACAATAATAGTCCAAAAATATAAATGTGCCAAGCACTCTTAGGCTACCTCGGCATGCAAGCCGGACATAAACATAACAAAAGTAGCAAACACACAAGGAGAAACCAAGCACAGCAACACTTCATGAGGCTTAGGGCTTTTCGCCCGGCGCACTAGCTCCTGCATGCGATCCTTGCCCTGTAAGGATTTGAAGTAACGTGGGTCAGCAAAGGCTGACCTCTACTGTGTAACAAACACATCTCCTCCCGGCCGTCCCTAACGGACCCCGGGGTACCACTCCACCTGCAAGTTAGCACTTCGTATACCAAAAGAGCATATATATTAAAGCGGTAAAACAGGCTTGGATGTCTCATACAACATACATGTTCTCTATGTTTTGTATAAAGTGAAAGGGGCCTACTATGCAACATGAATGCAACCCGGGTTTCACCCAAGGCACCCTAGCTCGTATGCATCTAGCACAACATCAAACACTGGGTACTTCCGTTTCCCCATTGGCTTAAAGCCGCAAATACAAGGGAACCACCATGTCCCTAACGGCACACACGCCGTCACACGGAACCTTGCAAAGGCCCCACCCGCACAAGGGTCATATACCCCGGGGCTTGCCCGCACATTCTGACTTCACACGTCAGGGTTCCGTCTCACACTGACCGATTCTAAGAAGCCTTGCTGGACCCCACCCTCTCATGGCCACATTGCCCGGGATTGTCCTCCGCTCGACATTCTCGTCAGTCCACACAAGGGGCTAGTCTCGCCGGGACACTTCCCCCACATGACTTGCGCGCCACGGGATAGCCAGCCGACCACGGAGACATAGCAGCGCCTTTGCACAGCACAAACAAAGGTTTCCCCACCCCAATCAGCATTCGCACCGTGTCTTTCCCGTGCTCCAAGGAAATCATCTACCGCACAACACGGAGCTAACCTTGTCCGGTTCCGACCACGAGTACTCACTCGAATATAAGGGGGAAAACACATACATACAACGGCGTATTGCCGCAACGGATTTCTACCGAATCCCCGAAGCTCGCTATGCAACATCACCGGGTCGGACTAACGGTCGCGACCACGGCTTCACCCACAATTCCTAATCCGCTAACGGAGCGGATCTCTAATGCAAAGCATGCCGGGATGAACATACTCAACCCGGAGATTCCTCTTGAACCTAGGCTACACGAATCCCTCTCATTTGAGAGATTCGGCGCTCAAAATACGAAAGGAAGGGGATCCTATTCATGCATCCTAAATCCTAAAAACCGAGAGGAGAAGTGTCGTTACCTTCCGTCCCCTCTTCCTAGCCATGGAGAAGATTTGCTTGGTTGAAAACCACCACAACGCTCCCATCTTCGCGGATCTGAACTCCGCTCGCGAAACGGACCTCCGAAGCTTCGCCGGCGGCCGGAACTTGGCCTTCTTCCTCCTCCTTGCTCTCCCTTCTCTCTAGAATCAAGAAAGATAAAAGAAAGTGGGGAATGAGGGTTTGGAACCCTATTCCCGGCCTTAAACCGCCCAGGGAGACCCCCCACCGTTGGATCTTCCAAAGAAAAGAACGAACGGCCATGATCGGAACCCAAATTAGAAAATCTGGGCCGAACACGGGTTGCAACACGGCCGTGTGCATGGCCATGTTAGCCATTCGCCGTCTCGACCGAGTCGAAAAACCAGCACACGGCCTTTGACACAGCCTTCGACACGCCCGTGTCACCTGCGACACGCCCGTGTCGGGACCCGTGTCACGCCCCCCGTGTGCACTCGACCAACATTTCGCAGTCAGAGAGGTACACGGCCTTGTGACACGGCATCAGACACGCCCGTGTCAAATTTGACACGCCCATGTTTATGCCCGTGTCACGGCCCGTGTACCACACTTGCAGAATCCCTAGCGTGGCACGGCCTGGGACACGCCCGTTTCCTAGGCCGTATTCTACAACTCGACTAGCGTCGACCGCCAAAGCGTCGACCGCACAACCCGAGGCCGAACACGCCTGTGTCACGCCCGTGACACGCCCGTGACACGCCCGTGACACGCCCGTGACACGCCCGTGACACGCCCGTGACAAGCCCGTGACACGCCCGTGACACCTGCTCCAAAAACCAAACTGGGCTTAAAACATCACCCGTCCCTCTTTTGAGTTTCGGGGTGTTACAACCAAAATCCTGGCTTCTCAGTGCTAGCCGCACAACCTCCAAACACCAAACCGATTAACCTTCTCAAACCGCGCAGACTGAAAATCTGAGGCCGCAGCAATTAACCCATGCTCAACCTACTGTTCATTCAGTTAATTATGATGTCACAGGGGGTCCTATTTATAGGCATGGAGAGGAGGGTGGTCACCACCCTAATAGATAAAAACACTACCCAACCCACAGCTAGCACAGAACAGTCTGCCCAATCTGCATGGACAAGGCCGGACACCAGCCTATCCACCTAACATCAAGGAGGCCAGATAGAAGCCAGTCTGCATCATAGCGGACACCGCACCAACCCGCAACAATAATGTCCACGACAAAAGACACAGACCGCCCGGTCAACCAGCGGACATTGCGGACTCCACGATCAATCTGAACTTGTCATAGATAGTGACCAAGTTCCCAACCAGTGAACCTCTAGCGCGAGCTCCGCGTACTCGAACAATAGTTCGCCCAGTTCGTCAGATCCAATCCAGGCCGCTCACCTGCGGACATAGCTCCAGTCCGCTCGTGCCTGCAGACACCACTCTAGTCCACATACCCTGAGTTCACAACCAAGGTTGACTGTTGCCAAACTCGACAGATAGAAATATCAGTCTGCGCAGTTCGTGCGACCTCCCGAACTGAGCCAACCCGCACAACTCGGCGAACTCCAGCACTAGTCCGCTCCGACCGGCGAACTCCGCGGTTTCCACCAACCGTGCCACCAGAGCTAGACCAAGGAGCACACCATGCCGATCTCCCGAGCTCTGGTCTAGTCCGCAACTCGGACTCCACAAACTCCAACCGAGTCTTCACCCTGCCAATCTTGGCAAGCTCCGCGGGTAGCAATCCTATCAGCTCAGTTACATCCTGGGAACCAACTGTCGGCTAAACACAACCCGGCCTAGAAAGCCGCCTCCTCTGTCCGCACAGTCCACGTGAACAGACTGCCCAGGACGCCAGAACCAAAGCCGACTGCAGCACCATTGCCGACCTGGCAGGCCGCCAGTCTGTTGGAACCCTAGGTTTTGATTTGAGTTCAGTCCTCTCTTTCTGTCTCTTGACCCAAGATTTATCTATGGTAGTTGATAGGTTAGATTCTCTAGTTGTGTTGAATTGCCTGTCCAGATGAAAATCTGGCTAAGTAATTTTTCGTTCGATTATGGTCGAACGCCGCTCGACTATCGTCTATCGGCTGATCGAAGATCGTCTATCAGTTGGTCGACGTTCTGTCTGCGTTGATAGGTCGACTATCTGCTTGATAGGTCGACTATCTGTTTTGTTTGGTAGTTCGACTATCTGTCCTGATAGATCGACTATCTGATAGCTCGACTATCTGTTCTGATAGGTCGACTATCTGCTGAGGTAGTTCGACTATCTTCCTTGATAGTTCGACTATCTGGATCGTTCGACTATCTGTCCGATAGGTCGACGATCTCCGTGCTTCGGTCGACGATCTCCGAGGGTCGTTCGACGTTTTGCTGTATGTTTTAAATAGTTTTGTCGTCTTCTGTGATGTGATTAATTTCATAATTATTTTGGCAAATTTTATAAAAGATTATTTGAATAAATTGTGATAACATTTCCATGCAATATCTATTCTATTCCTTATGCATGAGCTATTCTTTTCTGAAAAGTTGTT
Source organism: Platanthera zijinensis (assembly GCA_039513925.1). Taxonomy (NCBI): domain Eukaryota; kingdom Viridiplantae; phylum Streptophyta; class Magnoliopsida; order Asparagales; family Orchidaceae; genus Platanthera; species Platanthera zijinensis. The sequence continues at coordinate 181,720,023 of CM077083.1, forward strand.
TGTCTTATAGCTGAGATATGATTTCTGCTTTATCTGCCAGGCTGTCCTTTATAGCCGTTAGACTCAAAAAGTCTTCCTTGGCTGTAAAGAGTCTCTTCTGATGTGACTTTCTCTTATATTATTTCATCAGAATTATTTGCAGCTTCTTAGAAAGCTTTATCCTATTATAGGATATCTGCCTGCAGTATTTTGTTTTGCTTTATGTTTTTTGCAGCCCAGCTTATAGAGTTCAGAAGAAGACAAGATTCAAACTCAAGTTAGAGCCGTTGCTGCTGCTGCTATATAAAGACTTCTTTGAAGAAAGAAACCAGCTAGCTCTCATATACCAAAAAGTTATCAACAGCATTCAAGCTTAAGAACTTACAGTTTCCAACTGCTCTCAGCTCATTCACATCTAACTGAGAAGAAGTTTTAGTTCTTCACTCTTCTTCAACCTGAGTTCTCCTGCTCACAGGAAGATCTTTACTCAGAGCTTTTTGAAGAAGAAGAAGAAGAAGATAGCTGCCTGAAGAAGAAATTTTATTTAATATTATTTATCTTCTTGTAGCATTTTCCTTCAGTATTTTCTGAAGTGTTTCTGCACTGAAGCAAGACTTCATCTGGATGTTCTTTTAGCCAGGGGAGCCTTGATTCTTTTAGAGCTTTCTAGCTCAGTGCAAGTTATTGTGCTTCTCTAATCTATTGTAAAATAGAGAAGACACCTTAACCTCCTTTCCCCCTCCTGTACAAGGTTATTACTCCCTTCAAAAGTATCCCTTGGTGGCAGGGCACCTGGTCAAAAACCTGTGTTGGTTTTTAGACACCTGATCAAAAGTCTAAAGGGTTTCTGGATCTACCTGAAGTAGATCTTGTTGGTGGCAGGGCACTTGATCAAAAACCTGAGTGGATTCCTACCTTATTGGTAGAAGAGTGGACGTGCCCAATTATTTGGGGAACCACTATAAATTCCTTGTGTCGTCTGGATTGCTTTATTTAATTACTTGCATTGTGGCTGTGATTAGATTTTAACTAGGTATGCTAGTTGCTGTTTAGGATTCCCAGCCTTAACTGTAATTACAGTTGGCTGTCTTTTGAGCACATCACTTGTGTTAGGCTTTAAGGTTTAATCTCAAATATCTATAACTTTCATTCCGCAATTAACTCCAAGGGAGTTGAGTAGACAGTCAACTTTGCTAGTGCAATTTTTGATTACTCTATTCACCCCCCCCCCTCTAGAGTAGTATCTATCCCCTTTTCTTTCAATTGGTATCAGAGGGAGGTTGACTGACTGAATAGGCTAACACCTAAGTCATAAGATCCTGATAGATACCAAAGTTTATAGATATTCACTTTCACTATCATGGCCCAGTTCAAGGATTACTCTAGCACCAGACCTCCAGCATGCAACTTAGCCAAGTTCAGCATCTGGAAGGCAAGGATTAAATTATATATGAACTCTATTGATGAGAGTATTTATGCTTCTATTTTGACAGGACCACCAAGAGCACCTGTTGCAGCTACTGCCTCATCATCAACTGATATGAGTGTAGTGCCTCCTCCAGACTACAATGATGAATACAAAAAGGCAAAGATAGCAGATGCCAAGGCAATGAACATTCTGGCTCAGACAATGTCTGATGAAGTATTCCAGAAGGTTGCTGACTGCTCCTCATCAAAAGCTATGTGGGATACACTGAACCAGATTGTAGCTGGTTCAGCTGATGAAAGGAAGGACAGAAGGTCCAACCTTATCTCACAGTATGAGAATTTCAAGAAAACTGATGCTGAATCAGTTGAAGCTATGTACACAAGGCTCAGCTCAATCATCAATGAGCTGAGGACCCTTGATAAGGATATTTCATTGACAGAGGTCAATGATAAGATTCTTATGTGCTTCCCTAGCACATGGGATCTGAGGATCTGGCCTATCAAGGAGGCCAGAAGCACAACAGAAATCTCAACAGAAGCCCTTCTCGGCAAGCTCAAGTCTTTTGAGCAAGTGCTGTAGTCCAGGGAAGCAGAAGCTGAAGCAAAGACCCCAACTCCTACAAGAAAAGAGCAAACCCTTACTCTCAAAGCTGCTGACACTTCTGAAGGCAGCCAGTCCAATGAGGAACTAATGGCATTATTTGCCAAAAGATTTCTCAAGATGGGAAGGAAAGACTTCAGAAAGAAGTCTTCAAAGTATGAAGAAAAACCAAGGTATGATCGCACTCCTACTAAAGAAATAATCTGTTATGGTTGCAGGAAGCCTGGACATATTCTTCCAGATTGTCCAGAGGAAAAGAACAAAGATAAAAGGAAAGACAAGGATCAGCACAGGAAGCATTCCAAGCCATCCTCCTACAAGAACAAAAAGAAGGAGAGAGGCTTTGTTGCTGAAACCTGGAGCGATTCTGATGAGGAATCTTCTTCCTCAAGCTCCAGTGAGGATGAAGAAGAAAAGAAGGCAAAGGAAGTTTGCCTGATGGCAATTGATGCCTGCAGCAATCACTCAGCTGCAGAGAACTCAGATTCTGATGAAGAAATGCCAACTGAAGATGAGGTATTGTCTTCTTATGACTTTACATCTGCTGAATTTAAATCTGATTTTAAATCTTTATGTTTAGATTTAATTAGTTCTGAAAAAGAAATAAAAGAGCTTAGAATTAAACTAGCTGAATCTGAATTAATTGCTAATGAAAACCTTAGGTTAACAGCAGAACTCACTAATGCTAGTGAAGAAATAAAATTCCTTAAGAATGAATTAGCTAAGTCCAAAAGGTTAGAAGAGTCTCTGAATGGTAGAAGCCTTAAGTTGCTTGAAATAACCAGCATGTCTAATACTAGGTCAGGCAATAACAAATTATGCTTAGGAGCATCTTCTAGTGAGCCCCCAATCATTCTTAAAAACCAACTTTCAACTCCAGTAAATTTTATTTCATCTAGTGGAATAAAAAACACTGAGCAAGTTAATAGAGCTTTAAATAAAGCTAAAAGAGAGAAAAGAAAATAGAAATTTAAGGAATTACAAAGAGTGTCGAACGCTGCTCGACGATCGCAGGCCCAATGGTCGAACGGAGATCGGCGATCTGGGTACCAATCGTCGAACGCCGATCGACGCTTTCAACAAGAATTTCAAAACTACACCCAGAACTTTAGAAACCAGAATGAAAATAGAAATCCTAGGTTTATTGACCCATCATCTGCATGGAGAATCCCACCTAGGAGATCTTACCCGTTAGGTTATCACCCTCAGCCTGCTTATTCATTTATTTCCAGTTTTTCTTATGTGAAAAACAAGGGACCCAAGGTTACCTGGGTCCACAATGTTTAAATTGATTTATTTGCAGGTGAAGACCTATCCTATCACTCAAAATAAGTGGTATTTGGATAGTGGTTGCTCTAAGCATATGACAGGAAATAAAGAACATCTGTCAAGGTTCAAGGCAAAGCTTGGTCCAAAGGTAATCTTTAGAGATTCAAGCTGTGGTCAAACTGAAGGCTATGGCAGGATGACAATTGGAGCTATTACATTCAAGAGAGTTGCTTATGTAACTGGACTGAAGCATAATCTAATTTCAGTAAGTCAGTTATGTGATGCTGGATACCAGGTATCATTCTCTAACTCCCTTTGTGTTGGGTACATTGGAAAATGTGTACCTGATTTGAAGAAGCCCAACCTAGCTCAATGATATACATCATGTTGTATTTGATGTAGTTTTGAGTTGACATGTGCAGGTAAAGAAATGTTAAAGTTTACAGAAAAATTCTAAGTCCAAGTGTCGACACAAAGGAAAATGTGTCGACACATAGAAGAAAGTTGTCAACACAACACTGGGAAAATGTGTCGACACAGAAGAAGTAAGTCGACACTACTCTGGGAAAAAGTGTCGACACATAACATAGTCGATCTCAACACTGGGAAAATGTGTCGACACAGAAGAAGTAAGTCGACACTACTCTGGGAAAAAGTGTCGACACAGAAGGAAAGCGTCGACCTCAACATTGAAAAAAAATGTCGACACAGAAGAACATAGTCGACCTCAAGGAATATAGTCGACCACAAGTTTGTCTACAACAGCAGAATGTGTCGACACATTGTGATTGAGTCGACACATTGAAGCAGAGTTAAAAGAAGACTGTGTCGACACCTGAAGGCTAAGTCGACACTTACTGAAGTTAAGATTCTACAACAACTGTGTCGACACACAGGACTTGTGTCGACACACTGAAGAGTCAAGATCAAATTGTTTGCAGAAGAAGCCGTGTCGACTCAAAGGCAACTTAGTCGACATCACTGAAGGCAGTGTCGACACCAAAGTCAATTGTGTCGACACAAATAGACAGATGGTCTCGACACTTTCTGACAGACTGTCTCGACACACTGTGGTTCAAGACTAAGGCACAGGACTTGTTGAAGACTTGACAGCTGTGGGTTGCCACCGGTTAACTGAAGCTGTCAGACTTGTCAGAGAACTGTTAGAAACCGGATCAGCCGGTTACCATGAAGGAAGTCTATAAATAGACATATTCAGAAGAAGGAAATAACCTTCTCAACATTGAAGAAATTCTTAACTCCAGAACTTTTGAAGAAGGATTCCGATCCAAATCATTTCAAGAAAGTGCAAGGCACTTAAGAAGATCTTCTCAAGAAGATCTAAGAAGACTATCTAAGGATAGATCTAAGAAGAGTTCTAACCAGAATTCTGAAGAATCATTCAAGTGCTGATAGAGAGAGATCAAGTCAGAATTTGAAGAAGAAGAAAGAATCCACCAGTGGATTATCAAGAAGCTGTTTGGAATCAACTCAGCTAAGTACATTTTCAAGAAGCTTTGAAGAAGGCTAAGAAACAGTTGATTGCATCAGCTGATTAAGAATTGTCATTGCCTTTTCTCTCTCAATTTGGCAAGACAAATTTAAAAACAATCTTTTCTATATTTCTGTAGGATCTGTTTATACAGATCTGAGTTGTAAGCCTATGTTATAAAGGCTGAGTGTAGGAGTGTTGAACTCTGAGTGGTAGGGCTGATTGCCTGAGTGTAGGAGAAGGATATTCTCTGAGTTGTAGGCCTTGGGGCAAGGCTGAGGTAGGGCAGTTGTGCCTGAGTTGTAGGAACCAGTTGGGTTCTGAGTTGTAAGATCTATTGATCTGAGATAAGTGGAAGTTTGGCCGAATCTAGCATACTGCTAGATAGGTGAAGGGGGAAAGTGGATGTACCCAGACCTTGGGGAACCACTATAAAACATAGTGCAATCTGTGATGTGTTGTTTTCTGTGATTGCTGTGTTTTTGTATTAGTTAATAAATTGAATTCTGTCTAGAAGTTTTAGAAAAAGAAGCAGGACCTATTCACCCCCCCCCCTCTAGGTGTTTTAGGCTGCCTTGAAAGTTAAACTATCAAGTGGTATCAGAGGGAGGTTCCTCAAAAAGGACTTAACAGTCTGAGGTAGATCTGATAGGCAGAATCAAGAATCAAGAAGATGGGTTCTGGAGAGAATCATAAGGAGCTAGGGTCAATGAAATTACCCATATGCAAGAAGGAAATCTTTGGGATCTGGAAAGAAAGAGTCAGGTTGTTTATGGAAGCATCTGACCCAAGGATTTACATCACAGTACAGGAAGGCCCCTTCATACCAATGAAGATATCTGTTCTTGATGCAAATATTCAAACACCAAAGACTTATTCTGAAATGACCAAGGATGAAATCATCTTGGCAACCATGGACAAAAGGGCACAGAACATAATTGTCAGTGCCATAGATGATTCAACATTTCAGAATCTGATTCACTGCAAGACCTCCAAGGAGATGTGGGACACATTAATTGTCTACATGGAGGGATCAGAAGAAGTAAGGCTGGACAGAAAATCTATGCTAAATCAGGAGTATGAAAGTTTTAGACAAGGAAAATCTGATAGCATAACTGAGTGCTATAAGAAATTCTATAGAATTGTGAATGAGCTAATTTCCTATGGAAGAGTCTTCAGTACCTATGAACTGAATGACAAATTCTTAAGATCCTTATCAAAGGATTGGGATACAAAGATCTGTGCCATAAGAGAAGTGGCAAAATTGGCAGAGATATCTCCTCCAACTCTGTTTGGAAAGTTGCTATCCTATGAAATGCAACTTATGGTAAGGAAGGAGGAGGAAAGAAACTCAAGAGGAGAGCATAGAGAAAAGACTGTGGCATTTAATGCTGAAGCCACCAGAAAGAATAGGAGGAAATCACCATCTCCTCCTAAGGAAGTTGAAGAAGGTAGTTCTGAAAATTCAGATAGGGGTTCAGTCAGCAGTGATTCAGATGCAGACTTTGCTGCATTCACTAGGCAATTTCAAAGGTTCTTGAAAAAGAAGCAATGGAAGTCTAGGCCTTCCTCATCACAGCAAGTAGATGACTATTATCAGAAAAGAAGGTCATCTAGGAAAGAGAAAAGCAGGTCAAAGCCCAGCAAAGCCACTACTTCAAAGATTGTCTGCTATTGTTGCAATAGGCCTGGACATGTAGTGGCTGAGTGTCCTGACAAAAGGAAGGAATCTTCAGAAAAGAAGAAGACTTATCAGAAAGGCAAGAAGGAGAAATCCTTTGTAGCAAAGAAAGATAAAAGTCTGTCAGACCAGTCAACTTCAGAATCAGGATCTGAAGCTGAAGCATATATTGGATTATATGCTGCATCTGAGGAAGAGGAGTTTATGCAGTTGCTAGACTCCATCAATGAACATCAATGCATGGGTTTGATGACTAGATCAGAAGAGGACCTATGCCAGAATCAGTCTGGTCCTAATGAGGTAAACAGTCCTTCCAGTACATTTGTTTGTAGTACAAGTGAAGAATCAGCTACATCTGCATCAAGTGATGAAGATGCATCTGGATCTGAAGGAGATGTCTATCAATTGATAGACAAGTATGGGGACTTGTTGCAGGCCCTTAAGAAAAGCAAGAACCTGGTTAAATCACAGGCTCAGGAAATTGCTGATCTAAGGGTTACAACAGCTGAGTTAGAAAAAGTCCTTGATCAAAAGTTAGCTGAAATTGCCAAGCTGAAAAATATAACTATTATTCAGATGGGCACAATTAATTATACTAATGATCAAGTAAAGAGTCTGGAGGACAGACTTAGAATTGAAAGGGAGTTAGTGGCTAGTTACTCTAAGCCAAAATCTGTCTTACCCTTGATAGATGAATTTGTCACTCAGAAGGGTAAGGCTGGATTAGGATTTAAGGGTAACTCCAGGGCTAGCAGATTCAAGAAGAAAGGCAAAGCCCCTATTGAGCCACTAAACCTTTCAGTCCCCATAAGGTTTGGTAAGAAGAAATTGCCTACTAACATATATGATCATGAAGACATTCAGGATCATATCAAGACAAATGTTCTGAAGAACAAGGGTGTTAAGGCAAGCAGGCCTACCTATGGTCATAAGCCCTATGGTTTTAAGAAACCAGCAGGAGAAGTTGCAACAGCACCAGCAATGAACAGAAATGCTTCTGACAAGGATGTATCTAGATCTAGATACAATAAGTTTGAATGTTGGTGCTGTGGCAAGAGGGGTCATTTTGCATTGGACTGCTGGTATAACACAAGTGTTATAAAGAATAAGAGTCTACCTGTTAGAAGAGGTTATGATAACTTTATTAAGGCTAACCTGAACCAAGGACCCAAGACTTACTTGGGTTCTAAGGGTAAGTAATTCTGTATTGCAGGTGAATCCAAGTTACCATGCCCCTATATGGTACTTGGATAGTGGTTGTTCCAGGCACATGACTGGAACAAAGGGGCTGCTGAAGGAGTATTCATCTGTCAAAGATGGACATAAAGTGATCTTTGGTGGATCTGAAAAAGGAGTCATCAAAGGATTTGGTAACATCTCTTCAAACCTAATTACTATCACCCAAGTGGCCTATGTAAAAGGTTTGAAACATAATCTAATAAGCATAAGCCAGCTGAGTGATCTAGGATATGACATTTCATTTGGTAAGGATGGATGTCATATCAAAAGGTCAAGTGATCAAGAGATCATATTGACTGGGTACAGGAAGAGAAATGTGTATTGCCTTAATTTTAAATGTGAGAATAAGGCATCCCCCATTTGTCTTGTAGCTGATGACAATGCTTCTCATTGTGTTAAGTGGCACAAGAGATTGGCTCATCTAAACTACAAGACAATTGGCCAACTCTTTAGTAAAGAACTAGTGAGGAATGGGCCTCAAGTTAAGTGTATAAAGGAAGGGGTATGCTCAGCTTGTCAAAAGGGCAAGCAGACAAAAACCTCATTTCAAAGCCTTGAAATCAAGGATTCTGTGAGGTGCTTATACCTCTTGCATATGGATCTTTTTGGTCCTATGCCAGTTCACAGTCTAGGAAGGAAGGTCTACACACTAGTGGTTGTAGATGACTATTCTAGATTTACATGGGTGTTCTTTCTGAGACAAAAATCTGAAACCCCAAGTGTATTATTTAAGTTTGTAAAGCAAATTCAGAATGAACTGAACAGTACAGTGGTCAAAATCAGAAGTGACCATGGTACTGAGTTTCAATCTGAAAGCATGACAAACTTGTGTATAGACTTTGGGATTTTCCAAGAGTTCTCCTCACCTAGAACACCTCAGCAAAATGGAATTGCTGAAAGAAAGAATAGATCATTAATTGAAGCTGGTAGAACTCTATTGAGTGACACCTCTCTCCCAGAATATTTTTGGGCTGAGGCAGTTAACACTGCTTGTCATGTCATCAATAGGGCTTCTATCACCAAAAGCCACAGAAAGACTCCCTATGAGATTGTGAAAGGCAGAAAACCAAATCTATCCTATTTTAGGATCTTTGGCTGCAAGTGCTATATACTTAACAATGGTAAGTCTTATTTGACTAAGTTTGCTGCCAAATCCCAGGATGGGATATTTGTTGGGTACAGCACAAATAGTAAGGCCTATAGAGTCTTCAACTTAACTACTCAAGTTGTTGAAGAATCTGTGCATATTGTATTTGATGAAACAAGATTAATCAATTGTGAATTGTCTTGTAGATCAAATGACTCAACAGGTATAAGCAAGAAGATGGACAAGCTCTCCATTGCTGAAGCTTCAAAGGAAGAGGGAGCATTGGAAAATGAAGGCTGCTGTCCAGGGGGAGTACAAGAGATAATGGAAGCTGATGAAAACCAAGAGGAACAGCAGAATGAAGAAGCTGGAGATGCTCAACCTGAAGGGAATCTACCTCCAGCTATAAGATATCTAAGAGATCATCCTACTGATCAGATAATTGGTGATCCAAGACAAGGAGTGCAAACTAGAAGCAGAAATCAAAGCACAGTTTTGCATTCTAGTTTCTTGTCTCAAATGGAACCTAAGAAGTTTGAAGAAGCTATCCAAGACCAGTACTGGATTGATGCTATGCAAGAGGAGCTGAATCAGTTCAGAAGGTGCAAGGTCTGGGAGCTTGTTCCTAAACCAAGAGGCCACAACATAATTGGGACTAAGTGGATCTATAGGAACAAGCTAGATGAAAGTGGAATAATAATAAAGAATAAAGCAAGATTGGTTGCAAAAGGATACAGGCAGGAAGAAGGGATTGACTTTGATCAAACCTTTGCTCCAGTAGCAAGGCTGGAGGCAATCAGAATGTTCCTTGCCTATGCAGCCTACCAAGACTTCAAAGTATACCAGATGGATGTAAAGTCAGCATTTCTGAATGGTGATCTTAAAGAAGAAGTATATGTAGAGCAGCCATCAGGTTTTGTAGATCCTCTTAAACCTGATTCTGTGTACAAGCTTAGGAAAGCTTTGTATGGGTTAAAACAAGCTCCAAGGGCTTGGTATGAAACCCTGTCTACCTTCCTCATTGAGAATAAATTCTCAAGAGGAAAGATAGACAAAACTCTATTCCTTAGGGAATCCAAAGGAAAGATCATCTTAGTCCAGATCTATGTTGATGACATAATCTTTGGATCTACTGAAAACAACCTTTGTAAAAAGTTTGCCAAACTAATGCAAGGGAAGTTTGAGATGAGCAGTATGGGAGAACTTAAGTTCTTCTTGGGACTCCAAGTAAGACAGACTGATGATGGATTGTCCATATCCCAGTCTAAGTTCACCAAGGAATTAATTAAAAAATATGGTATGGAGTCATCCTCCTCCATGAGAACTCCTATGGGCACAAGTATGCCAATATGCAAAGATGAGGCAGGTAAACCTGTTGATGAATCATTGTATAGAGGAATAGTTGGGTCACTACTATATCTCACTGCTAGTAGACCTGACATTATGTATGCAACATGTGTCTGTGCTAGGTACCAAGCCTGCCCTAAAGAATCTCATTATACTGCAGTAAAAAGGATTCTGAGATATCTAAAGGGCACTCCTACTCTAGGTCTTTGGTACCCTAGGAATAGAGATTTTCAACTAACAGGCTATTCAGATGCAGATTTTGCAGGATGTAGAGAGGATAGAAAGAGTACTACAGGTACTTGTCAATTCCTGGGAGGAAGACTAATATCTTGGAGTAGTAAAAAACAGACTAGTGTGGCAATTTCCACAGCTGAGTCAGAGTATATTGCTGCAGGAAGCTGCTGTGCACAGCTATTATGGATCCAGCATCAGCTTAAAGATTATGGTATTCAGGTAAGTAGAACACCCCTTTTATGTGATTCTAAGAGTGCTATTTCTATTGCTAATAATCCAGTTTCTCATAGTAGAACTAAGCATATAGAAATCAAATATCATTTTCTTAGAGAACATGTAGAGAAAGGTGACATCTCATTGGAATTTGTAAAAACAGATTATCAAATAGCAGATGTATTTACTAAGCCTTTAGATGAAACCAAATTCAATAAATTCAAAATTGAATTAGGTATGTTAACCATTGATTAATGTATTAAACAAAATCATTAACAATGCTATTGAAATGGTTAATAAGTAAGTAAAAGTAGTAACAACAATAATCAAGTGTTAAAAAGGACACATTGAAGTTACAGAAATTGGCTAAGTAAGAATGTGTCGACACATTCAGTAATAATGTGTCGACTCAGAGAAATTATGTCGACAAGTCAGAAATATTGTGTCGACACAGAGAATATGTGTCGACACTTAAGAGTTTTATTGTCGACTTAACCAGGAATGTAATGTCGACTCAACCAGAATTATGGTGTCGACACTTACAAAATATGTGTCGACACTTGTCCTTAGTGTCGACACAGAATTTCTGTCTTTCTACTATATATCCAAGGTGTCGACATAACCACAAATTGGTGTCGACACATAGTAGACTGAAGAAATGTCGAGATTAATAGAAGCTTGTATCGACACATTCCGTCTGTGTCGACACATTTAGACTGTCTTTGGCGCCTTTTGAACTTCTTTCAACAGAAGCTATAAATAGGTCAAAAAGCTCTTTGTGTCGACACGCTTTCAAGGTTTTCGAAACTCAAACCCTGTGTCGACAGTCTTTCTTTCTCTCTTCTCTCAAGCTTTCTCGACACAACGATGGCGCCAAGGATTGAAGACAATGTTAATGAAGGGTATGAGTTGGTGCGCCAGGCGTTTGCAGAGGCGCCGCCTGATGTTCAAGGAGTTATCACCCTTCTCTCTGCATCAGGGTTAGAATTCATTGTCTCAGAACCATCCAAGATCTGGAAGAAGGAGGTGCACGAGTTCTTTATCTCTGCATCAGTCCATTCAACTGGCCTCAAGATTAAGTCTACAGTTCAAGGGAGTAAGATCAAGATTAACCAAAGAAGTATAAGAAAAATCTTCCACTTGAAAGTAGTTGAAAATGAAGAGGAAGTTCCTATCTCCAGGACAAGGGAAGCCCTTCAATGGTGTGGACTGGACCAAGGATTGAAGATTGGAGCTGCCTTCAATAGGAAGGGAATGAATCAGCAAGGGAAGTTCTTGTCTGAGATAGTTGGGAAGGTAATCCTCTGCAAGACAGGTGGACATGATAGGATTTCTGCCTATATGTTCAGCCTGATGACCAGGATAGTATTTACTATTCCTACTGATTGGTCAGGAGTGCTCTTTGACAAGATCAAAGAGGGAATCAAGAAGCCTAACATGGCTAGGATCATGAGCCTGTACTTCAATGGAGTAATTCCTGAAGTGATGCAGCAGCTGCAGGGGAGCAAGATTAACCATATGAGAAGAATGGATATGAGACTATTCACCAGGTGGGATAGGGTGCTGTCAAAGGATGTGCCTGAAGAGAACAGGCCAGACACCCCTGTGCAATCCCCTACACCAAATCAAGAATCTGACCAAGTACAAGAAGGGACACAGCTTGACTCAACTGTGGTCCAGGAAGTATCAACACCTGCACAGATGCAGGGGGAGCAAGTTTCCACTTCTGCTCCAAAGGTATCTACACCTGCTTAGGTATAGGAGGAGCTAATGTATTTTAACTTTAAAAGACATTGCTCTTATTCTTATTACTGCACAGGTTCAGGGGGAGCTAGTGTCCACACCTACACCTGCCACTACAAATATTGAGGTGCAAGTCCAAGAGGTAGCACAGTTAAACATATCTCCAGATTTAACTGCTGCAAAAGTGACCACTCAACTGGAATTTACTATGGAAGAGTTATTCCCAGATGTTGATACAGCTACTGATAGAATAGAAGAGGTTCAAGATGTTGAGCAGCCTCTTGACATAGAGCTAGAACAAGGAGTGGAAAAAGTTCAAGAGATTGAGAAAGTACAAGAAGTAGAGGAGGAGCAAAGAATTGAGGGGGAGCCTCTACATGTTGAAACTGAGCAACATGGCACTGAAGCAGATAGAGTTAACATAGAGAGTACTTCTGAATCTGAGACTGAAGAAGCCAGGTTGGCTAAGAAAAGAAAACTGGTTGTATTTAAAAGAAGAAGCAAGACTTATAGGCAGGCTTTACAGACAATACCTCCACCTCCACCTCCTGAAGTTGATTATAACAAGTTCTTGGTGGATTTACAGGTGAAATTGGATGACCACAGGGTGGCCATTGAGAAATATGTTGATGAAAGAAACAAAACTCTGCAGTTTGACTTAGCCCAAGATATCAAATCTATCCAATTTCAAGTCAACTTGAATAAAACTGAAATGACAGATTGCTTCCACAAGGGTGGCAATGCTGTAGTTTATCTGGCTAAACAACAGCAGGCTATCTCTACAAAGGTGGATGATATTGTTTTGAAGCAAGGTTATGTTCTGGAAAATCAAATAAGAATGAATGACAATTTAACTGAATCTCATAATGAGATCATTCAAGAGGTGAAGAAGATTGTTCCAGGGATGCCTGCAGATAAAGCCAAAGAAATGGCAGAGTTTGATAAGAATTTTCAGGCTGCAATTGCATCTGTTAAGACTGCCATCACAACCTCTCAACAGGAAATATCTGAAAAGCTTCAAAGATTAAGACCATTTTTCAAGGAGGGAGTGAATTATTTGGATGGCCAAATAAGATTTCAGAAAGAAGATCTTAGAGATCATGTATCAAGAGAAGCCATAAAGGGGGAGAGGATGCTAATTCATGCAGGCTCTGAGCATGCCAAATGGGTGACCAATAGCATAAGAGCCACATTGGGATATCCACCATTGTGTGATGATAACATGGTGGCTGAGTCAGGATTACAAACAGGACTACTTGAAGGTGACCAACCTGAGGTTGCCCAAGTCATATACCCCCCTCCAGATTTTGATATATTGGATCAGCAAGTGCAATATATGTATAGTCCTTCAAAGGAAGTTGTAAATGTTATCTTTGGAAAGGTTGATAAGCCTGAGGTAAATTTGCAAGATCAGCAAGATGCTCTACTGTCAAAGAAAAGATTTAGAGAGCAGGCTGAGCTGAAGCCAGATTTTGAGCAGTGGAGTCCCACTTCCAGAAATATAATACTCACTGCATGGAAAGCTGTCAAAGATCAAGTTCATGAAAGGGGCAAGTGGTACAATGAGCAGGAATGGCAGAAGTATGAGGCAAGACAAGAAGCCATTGTACAATTCAGAAGGAAAGCTAAGATGGGAAGACTTCCAACTGATGCTATGGAGTCAAGCAAATACTTCCCAAAGCCTTTTCACTATTTTGAAAGGCAAAGGCTCAAGGAAGAAGCTAAGAAGAAAGCTGATCTTAAGGGAAAAAAGATGGCTGAAGAATCAGAAGCTCCTGTGACAGCTAAAATTAAATCTGGCCAAGGGATTGTTATTAGAGAACCTGATCAATCCTGATAATGTTTAGTTCTTTCATAATGTTTTGTAATGATGTAATGTGATCTGTCAAAGAAAAACCATGTAATCAAACATTACCCAGTAATAAACAAAATTTTGTTAAATCTGTGATAGATTGTTTTATCCATGATGTTCTTATTATTTTGTTTATAATTAAGTATCCCTGTGTATTGTCATATATCATCATTTTATACTATTTATAAATGGTGTATATCATTGGCTATAAGGGTTATGACTTCTCCAAATAGGGGGAGATTGTTGGGTACATTGGAAAATGTGTACCTGATTTGAAGAAGCCCAACCTAGCTCAATGATATACATCATGTTGTATTTGATGTAGTTTTGAGTTGACATGTGCAGGTAAAGAAATGTTAAAGTTTACAGAAAAATTCTAAGTCCAAGTGTCGACACAAAGGAAAATGTGTCGACACATAGAAGAAAGTTGTCAACACAACACTGGGAAAATGTGTCGACACAGAAGAAGTAAGTCGACACTACTCTGGGAAAAAGTGTCGACACATAACATAGTCGATCTCAACACTGGGAAAATGTGTCGACACAGAAGAAGTAAGTCGACACTACTCTGGGAAAAAGTGTCGACACAGAAGGAAAGCGTCGACCTCAACATTGAAAAAAAATGTCGACACAGAAGAACATAGTCGACCTCAAGGAATATAGTCGACCACAAGTTTGTCTACAACAGCAGAATGTGTCGACACATTGTGATTGAGTCGACACATTGAAGCAGAGTTAAAAGAAGACTGTGTCGACACCTGAAGGCTAAGTCGACACTTACTGAAGTTAAGATTCTACAACAACTGTGTCGACACACAGGACTTGTGTCGACACACTGAAGAGTCAAGATCAAATTGTTTGCAGAAGAAGCCGTGTCGACTCAAAGGCAACTTAGTCGACATCACTGAAGGCAGTGTCGACACCAAAGTCAATTGTGTCGACACAAATAGACAGATGGTCTCGACACTTTCTGACAGACTGTCTCGACACACTGTGGTTCAAGACTAAGGCACAGGACTTGTTGAAGACTTGACAGCTGTGGGTTGCCACCGGTTAACTGAAGCTGTCAGACTTGTCAGAGAACTGTTAGAAACCGGATCAGCCGGTTACCATGAAGGAAGTCTATAAATAGACATATTCAGAAGAAGGAAATAACCTTCTCAACATTGAAGAAATTCTTAACTCCAGAACTTTTGAAGAAGGATTCCGATCCAAATCATTTCAAGAAAGTGCAAGGCACTTAAGAAGATCTTCTCAAGAAGATCTAAGAAGACTATCTAAGGATAGATCTAAGAAGAGTTCTAACCAGAATTCTGAAGAATCATTCAAGTGCTGATAGAGAGAGATCAAGTCAGAATTTGAAGAAGAAGAAAGAATCCACCAGTGGATTATCAAGAAGCTGTTTGGAATCAACTCAGCTAAGTACATTTTCAAGAAGCTTTGAAGAAGGCTAAGAAACAGTTGATTGCATCAGCTGATTAAGAATTGTCATTGCCTTTTCTCTCTCAATTTGGCAAGACAAATTTAAAAACAATCTTTTCTATATTTCTGTAGGATCTGTTTATACAGATCTGAGTTGTAAGCCTATGTTATAAAGGCTGAGTGTAGGAGTGTTGAACTCTGAGTGGTAGGGCTGATTGCCTGAGTGTAGGAGAAGGATATTCTCTGAGTTGTAGGCCTTGGGGCAAGGCTGAGGTAGGGCAGTTGTGCCTGAGTTGTAGGAACCAGTTGGGTTCTGAGTTGTAAGATCTATTGATCTGAGATAAGTGGAAGTTTGGCCGAATCTAGCATACTGCTAGATAGGTGAAGGGGGAAAGTGGATGTACCCAGACCTTGGGGAACCACTATAAAACATAGTGCAATCTGTGATGTGTTGTTTTCTGTGATTGCTGTGTTTTTGTATTAGTTAATAAATTGAATTCTGTCTAGAAGTTTTAGAAAAAGAAGCAGGACCTATTCACCCCCCCCCCCCTCTAGGTGTTTTAGGCTGCCTTGAAAGTTAAACTATCACTTTGTAATATTACTTTAAATAATAATGTTGTATTAGTAGGTATTAGACAAGGTAATATTTATTTAGTAGATTTTAACTCAACTCACTCTGAAATCTGCTTGTTTAATGAAGTAACCAATAACAATACTTTATGGCATAAAAGGCTTAGCCATGTTAACCTCAAGAATATATCTAGGTTATCTAAACACAACCTTGTTATAGGTTTACCTTCTTGCCCCTACAAGAAGGAGAGCCTTTGCAAGGCTTGTCAATTAGGCAAGCAAACCAAGAATTCATTTAAATTAGTAAATAAAAGTGATTCTCCTAGAATCCTGTATTTATTACATTTGGACCTATTTGGCCCAATAAATGTACAGAGTTTAGGAGGGAAGTATTACACCCTAGTCATTGTAGATGACTTCTCTAGGTTCACTTGGGTGTTCTTTTTGAGAACTAAGGCTGATAACTTCAAAGCCCTTACAGATTTTCTATTATGTGTGCAGACTGAGTACTCTACTCATGTGGCCTTGATCAGAAGTGATCATGGTACTGAGTTTGACTCTCTTCTCATGCAAGAATTCTGTGAGAGAGAAGGTATCAAACATAGCTTCTCAGCTCCTAGAACTCCCCAGCAAAATGGGGTAGTTGAAAGAAAGAACAGAACACTAATTGAAGCTGCTGGCACATTGTTGGCAGATGCTAATATGCCTCTTTCCTATTAGGCAGAAGCTGTTAGTATAGCCAACTATGTCTTGAATAGAAGTCTGATACACAAGCTTAAGTGTAAAACTCCTTATGAGTTACTTAAAGGAAAGAAACCTAAAATAAATTATTTTAGAGTTTTTGGCTGTATAGTTTATATTCATAATAATAATAAAGAATACCTTAGAAAATTTGAAGCAAAAGCTTCAATGGGAATTTTTCTTGGATATTCCCAAGTAAGCAAAGCTTATAGGGTATTTAATAAATCATCTTCTAAAATTGAAGAGTCTGTTCATGTGTCCTTTGATGAATCCCAAATGTTTTACAAGGAGAATGAAACTTCCCCTTCCTCAAGTTCATTACAGGTACAAGAATCTACCAGAGATGTCACTCAAGAAATCCTCCATCTTTCAACTCTTCATATCACTGAATCAGACAATGATGAAGATATTGCAGAAGTAGTTGTTGTACCACCAATAGTAGATCAAATTCCTCCTGAGGAATTAATCCCAACTATTGCTGAAGATCACATCCCACCTGCTGATGTTGTCACACTTAGAGATCATCCTACATCTCAAGTGATTGGAGACATATCAGCTGGTGTTCAAACAAGACATCAGTTAAGACAGGATGTGATGCACGCTTATTTCCTCTCACAGATTGAGCCCCTCACCATTAAAGATGCTGAGCTAGATCCCCACTGGATCATTGCTATGCAAGAGGAACTCAATCAGTTTGAGAGATGTAAAGTATGGACTTTGGTTCCAAGACCTAAAGGACAACTGATCATAGGCACCAAGTAGGTGTATAGAAACAAGTTGGATGCAAATAGAATCATTGTAAGGAATAAAGCTAGGCTTGTAGCTCAGGGCTACAGACAGGAGGAAGGTATAGATTATGACCAAACCTTTGCTCCTGTTGCAAGGCTAGAGGCAATAAGGATCTTCTTAGCCTATGCAGCCTATATGAAGTTTAAAGTTTTTCAGATGGATGTCAAGAGTGTCTTTCTTAATGGTGAGCTAAAGGAAGAGGTATTTGTTGAACAGCCACCCGGTTTTGTTTCTTTAACTCAGCCCTCACATGTATTTAAGTTGCAAAAAGCTCTTTATGGACTAAAACAAGCACCAAGAGCCTGGTATGAGACTCTAGCTAGTTTCATGTTAGAGCACAACTTTGTTAGGGGAGTAGTTGATAGAACCCTCTTCGTCAAGTACCACAAGGACACAATCCTGTTAGTTCAAGTGTATGTGGATGACATTATTTTTGGTTCCACTGATCCCAAACTATGCAAAAAGTTCTCCAACTTGATGCATTCTAAGTTTGAGATGAGTAGTATGGGTGAGCTGTCTTACTTTCTTGGTCTCTTAGTAAAGCAAGATGCTGATGGCATTTTCATCTCCCAATCCAAATATGCCAAGGAATTGGTAAAGAAGTTTGGGATGGCTGATGCTTCAGCAATGCATACACCTATGGCTACTAATGTAGTTATTGATTCTGATGATCATGGAAAGTCTGTTGATCAAAAGAATTATAGGGCCATTGTTGGTTCCCTATTATATTTAACTGCAAGTAGGCCAGACATAATGTTTGCTACATGCCTTTGTGCTAGATTCCAGGTCAATCCCAAGGAATCTCATCTGATTCTTCTCAAGAGAATCTTGAGATACCTGAAGGGATGTCCAAATCTAGGACTTTAGTACCCAGCTGAGTCAGAATTTGAATTAATTGGATATTCTGATTCTGATTATGCTGGTTGTCGAGTTGACAGGAAAAGTACCTCAGGAACTTGTCAGTTCCTGGGAGAGAGATTGGTCTCTTGGTTCTGTAAGAAGCAGGCCTTTGTCTCAACCTCAACTGCAGAAGCTGAATATATAGCAGCTGCTAGTTGTTGTTCACAGATCCTGTGGATACAAAATCAACTTTTGGATTATGGGTACTCACACAAGAACACTAAAATCATGTGTGATAGTACCAGTGCTGTCTCTATTGCACAAAATCCAGTGCACCACTCTAGAACGAAACACATTGAGATCCGGCACCATTTCCTGAGAGATTGTGTGGAAAAGAACAAGATCAGCCTTGAGTTCATATCAACAGACCTTCAGAGAGGTGATATATTCACCAAGCCCTTAGATGAACAGAAGCATCTGTTCTTTTTAGTTCAACTAGGCATGATTAATGGAAGAGACTAAGTGTGACGTCTGCCTTGTTGAAACTTGTTCGAAGATAGTCGAACGATGTTCGACGATAGTCGAGCGGATCAAGCCTATCATCGACCTATGGTTGATGATAGCTTATCTGCTTGAAGATCGTCGACCGGCGTTCTAAGATAGTCGAACAGGTCGAGCTTATCGTCGATCTATGGTTGACGACAGCTTGCTGTTTGTGAAGACAGAAATAGTCGAACGATTGATCGACTACTCTACTTCAGGACCGATCGTCGAACGACCGTTCGACCATCATCTCCAGTATCTTTTAAATAGATCGACGATCGTTGTTTTAATATAAAGCCGATGGTCGACCTAGGTTAAGAGATAGTTGCTTTAATCGTCGACGGAGAGCGTCTTTTCGCATTCCGTCTTCCCGCTTGCTCTTTTTCTTGCGTTTTTTTGCCGCTCCGTCCTCGCCGTCTCTCCCTCGTCTTCTCCAGCTCTCTCGATGGCGATTTCTCCAGCGCTCCTGGCAGTAGTAAAGTTTGATGCAGGATTCAGTATAGATTTCGACTCGTTCAGCTGTTGCGAACCCGGAATAGTGGAAATTCTAAATCTGTGCAAAGATCAAGGGTTAGAGAAACTCATGTCCTACAGAATAAAGATAAACACTCAAGAGATCAAAGAGTGGTCTTTCTCTTCATCTTCAACTGATGATTCGATGACTGGAACTATTAGCGGAGAAGAGGTAATATTGACTCCCGCTATTTTGACTGAAATTTTTGTATTGATTAATGGGGAAGAAGAGTATGAGCAAGATACTCCTGAGTTTGGAAGGATGTTAACTGAGCTGGGACATGCCGAAGGCATTCCCTCTAAGCTGCTCAAAGTAAATTTTCCGTTTAAGATCAAGTTTCTTGCTGAAATAGTTGGAAAAGCGCTACTGGGAAAGCACTCCGCCCATGATAATATTACAAGGCAGCAATTTGCACTAATGTGTGCAATAGTGAATAAGAAGCAGATCAATTGGGCAGGAGTATTATTTGATTTAATCAGGAAAAAGAATGGCAAGAAAGAAGTTACCCTGGGAAGGGTAGTTGGGATTTTTCTGAAGGAGAAATATCCCCATCTGCTAGTGTCAACTGCCACCTCCATAAACGCAAGCAAGAAGATGGATCCATCCCTGTTCGCCAAATGGAAAAGGACCTTCCTGAAGCCCGCGCCCGCAGGGGTTGCTCCAGTTACATCTGAGAGCACCAGGACTGTCTCAGTCACTCCCCCCCTTTTTAGCAGCTGGCTCAGCAAATCTATCCCTTCCATCTTCTTCATCTATTTTGCCGTCTACTTCAGTTGAAGTTCCCTCAACTTCAATTGAAGTATGACCTTCTGCTTCTCCTCCTGCATCTCCTCTCCCGACTCATCTTGCTGGGATCTCTCATCCCAGTTTTGATTTGTTGATGTCTGAGATTTCTACTCCTCTTCATTCTCTAATTCCCTCTTCTGATCACATTGATCACCCTGCATCATCTCATACATCTCCAGTTCCATCTCCAGTTCATTCCCCAACTCATCATGCATATACCATCCCTGCTGATCTTCCATCCTCTGAAATTCCTCCATCATTATCATCATCATCTTTTGAGATCTCTCCAGCTTTTATTTCTAGCATTGTGGAGTTAATTACCCCCTCAATCAAAATCATGATTGAAGAGGCAATTGCTCCCCTTGCTTCTTCTATATCCTCCTTGACTGCTGCTATTCAAAAACTCTCAAAGTCTGCTGAGCCCTCTTCTTCTAGGGGCTTGGTTTCAGTTTCTACTGAAATCAGGCAGGGGGAGATGCTTGATGAAGATGTCTCAGAGCAGCCTTTGGCCTCCCCTCCAGCAGATCATCATGCAATGGCAGAGAAAGCAATAGAAGATTCAGCTCCTCCTCCTCTATCTGAAACAGAAATAAATGATGCATTGTTGAAATCTGAATTTATTATTAAAGCTTGCTTAGAAGAGTGTTCTACTCCCTTGGTCGCCCTGTACCTAGAAGGAATCATCACTTCCTTTCTAGATGAATTGTGGGAGTTAGGACACGCAGTGGTCGATTCTGAAGGTATTCCCTTTACTTACTTTTTAGACTTGTTAACTGATATGCTTGTATGAGAATATCTGGAAGGGATGATTAGATGTCATTTAGAAAAAATTTATTCATAATACTACAGATAAAAAGGAAGAAGTTCTAGATGTTCAAGAACCTGTTATCCAAACTGCTCCAGAAGTTCAACCAGAATCAGGTGTTCAAATTTCTGAAGTTGCTCAGCCAGAAGTGCAAGCAGAACTGGTCACTATGACAGTTTCTGATCTTCAAGAATCAGCTGCAAATGTTCCAATCGAAAAATCTACTGTATGGGATGATTCCCCAGGTATGGATTTAGATACTCTCCTGGCACAGGATGACATGGAAGAAGAATTAGAAAGAGCTGCTCGAAAGGAAAAGGAAAGAGCTTTGAAAGATGCTATTGACCCATATGATCTACCCATCTCTTCAAATTCTGAAGATGAAATCGATTCTGATGAGTCTAAAAGAAAAAAGAATTGCTAAAAAGAAAAGAAAAGCTATAGCTCCTCCTCCTGCTAATCCAGATAATGATACACCTTATTATATACTGAAAGGAATTGATCCAAAGTCAAAAGACTTCCAGTATTGGATGTTATTTTCTAAGAACCAGCAAAAGCAATGGAAAAAGTCAAAGAGGTATGACTCTCCTGTACCTAGATGGAATCCTAGAGGTCCTCCTCCTCCACCTCTAAGTGCAGGAGCCTCAGGAAACTTATCTGCAAAACCTGCTTCTCAGTCCGAAAGATCAAATCCATCTCAGTCAGCTCAAAGGAGAAGTTCACAAGGATACCAAGGTAAAAGTCAAACTGGCTATCAAAGACCTGATGCTGTTAAGGAACAGGTAAAGGAGGTAGTATATCAAAGACCAACATTTTCTCCTCCTCAGTCCAAAGAACTTAAAAGCTCTAACTCTCCTAAGCCAGTTCATTCTGTGAAGGATGTTCCAAAAGGTAAGCAAATTATTTTTATCTGAAAATTCTAGTAAGATATTTGCTAAGTCTGCTCCCTCTTATTATCTAGTTAATCAGGATAAAGAACCAATTGACACATCTTCTGAGAATGTTTATGAAAGCCCAGAGCTTGATCCTAATTTTAGGATGGCTCGATTTCTTGAACTGGTTGGAGCTGCTCAAATTAAGAAAGCAAAAGCAGAAGGAAAGGACACTGCAGGATTGACCACAATGTCGAAATTCAGAATGAAGGAGCTTGAAAAGTTCCAGGTTAGACCAGAGATATTTGATCCTTCAAAGTATATGGAAAAACATCCTGAGGCAGTGGTCCCAAGAACAACAGAATTAAAAATCATTGGAGAACAAGACTTGAAGTTATCAAGAAAAGAAGCTCTAGATCCCTCAAGAAAGATTACTTTTGTTTCTAGCTCTTCTGATCCTAAACCTAACCCTGAAGCATCTTAATATTTCATTGATTGACAGTTAATTTCTTATCTGTTTGATTGATGATATCTGCTTAGTTATTTCTCTTTACGCATTTTATTTTACTTTCAGTAATTAGTTTTGTATGTTTTAATTGTTGAGAGACTTAACTCAAATAGGGGAGATTATTGGAACCCTAGGTTTTGATTTGAGTTCAGTCCTCTCTTTTTGTCTCTTGACCCAAGATTTATCTACGGTCAAAGGTTAGTTGATAGGTTAGATTATCTAGTTGTGTTGAATTGCCTGTCCAGATGAAAATCTGGCTAAGTAATTTTTCGTTCGACTATGGTCGAATGCCGCTCGACTATCATCTATCGGCTGATCGACGATCGTCTATCAGTTGGTCGACGTTCTGTCTGCGTTGATAGGTCGATTATCTGCTTGATAGGTCGACTATCTGTTTTGTTTGGTAGTTCGACTATCTATCCTGATAGATCGACTATCTGATAGCTCGACTATCTGTTCTGATAGGTCGACTATCTGTTGAGGTAGTTCGACTATCTTCCTTGATAGTTCGACTATCTGGATCGTTCGACTATCTGTCCGATAGGTCGACGATCTCCGTGCTTCGGTCGACGATCTCCGAGGGTCGTTCGACGGTTTGCTGTATGTTTTAAATAGTTTTGTCGTCTTCTGTGATGTGATTAATTTCATAATTATTTTGGCACATTTTATAAAAGATTATTTGAATAAATTGTGATAACATTTCCATGCAATATCTATTCTATTCCTTATGCATGAGCTAATCTTTTCTAACAAAGTTGTTTGTCTTATAGCTGAGATATGATTTCTGTTTTATCTGCCAGGCTGTCCTTTATAGCCGTTAGACTCAAAAAGTCTTCCTTGGCTGTAAAGAGTCTCTTCTGATATGACTTTCTCTTATATTATTTCATCAGAATTATTTGCAGCTTCTTAGAAAGCTTTATCCTATTATAGGATATCTGCCTGTAGTATTTTGTTTTGCTTTATGCTTTTTGCAGCCCAGCTTGCAGAGTTCAGAAGAAGACAAGATTCAAACTCAAGTTAGAGTCGTTGCTGCTGCTGCTATATAAAGACTTCTTTGAAGAAAATAACCAGCTAGCTCTCATATACCAAAAAGCTATCAACAGCATTCAAGCTTAAGAACTTACAGTTTCCAACTACTCTCAGCTCATTCACATCTAACTGAGAAGAAGTTTTAGTTCTTCACTCTTCTTCAACCTGAGTTCTCCTGCTCACAGGAAGATCTTTACTCAGAGCTTTTTGAAGAAGAAGAAGAAGATAGCTGCCTGAAGAAGAAATTTTATTTAATATTATTTATCTTCTTGTAGCTTTTTTTCCTTCAGTATTTTCTGAAGTGTTTCTGCACTGAAGCAAGACTTCACCTGGACGTTCTTTTAGCCAGGGGGAGCCTTGATTCTTTTAGAGCTTTCTAGCTCAGTGCAAGTTATTGTGCTTCTCTAATCTATTGTAAAATAGAGAAGACACCTTAACCTCCTTTCCCCCTCCTGTACAAGATTATTACTCCCTTCAAAAGTATCCCTTGGTGGCAGGGCACCTGATCAAAAACCTGTGTTGGTTTTTAGACACCTGATCAAAAGTCTAAAGGGTTTCTGGATCTACCTGAAGCAGATCTTGTTGGTGGCAGGGCACCTGATCAAAAACCTGAGTGGATTCCTACATTGTTGGTAGAAGAGTGGACGTACCCAAGTTGTTTGGGGAACCACTATAAATTCCTTGTGTCGTCTGGATTGCTTTATTTAATTACTTGCATTGTGACTGTGATTAGATTTTAACTAGGTCTGCTAGTTGCTGTTTAGGATTCCTAGCCTTAACTGTAATTGCAGTTGGCTGTCTTTTGAGCACATCATTTGTGTTAGGCTTTAAAGTTTAATCTCAAATATCTATAACTTTCATTCCGCAATTAACTCCAAGGGAGTTGAGTAGACAGTCAACTTTGCTAGTGCAATTTTTGATTACTCTATTCACCCCCCCCCCCCTCTAGAGTAGTATCTATCCCCTTTTCTTTCACAGTCTTGTCCGCATAGGTCGCGCGGACAATTCGCCCAGGTCCCCAGTCCACCACTTTCACTTCATGATTTTCAACATTACCTAGCCGCCTGATGCTAGCCACACATCCTGCACAGAGTCAACTTCACTTAGTCGTAGCGGTTAGAAAACTGTAACCATAAATCTTAAGCGCGAGCAAGTTCTTACTGTTCACAGTTATGTATGACGAGCCGGGGACTCTTATTTATAGGCGTGAGGAAGAGTGTCATCACCACCCATAGCGATATGATAACCGCTCGTCAAACCTACAACTAGCATCACGTATCCGCATAAGTGCGGATACAATTATCAGTCCGCCGCTTAAAGAAAGCTATCCGCAAAGAAGTGCAGACACCGCTCTCTGTCCGCAAGAACGACTAGTCCGCAAAAGCAGAAAGGATCAGTCCGCCAAGCTGAGAAGACCAACATCAATCCAACAAGGACGACAAACACATCACTAGCAGGCTGTCGGGCATCGACACCAGATCGCAATGTCTTGCGGACATAGGTCCCAGTCAGCGCAAAACTCCAGCCCACAACTTAGAACATGGACCAAGCTGTCAACTTGCCAAGCTCGACGAGCTCCAGACGCAGTCCGCACAAACAGGCGAACTCGGCGAGCTCTAAAAGCACTCCGCACAACAGGCGAACTCGGCGAGCTCTAGAAGCAGTCCGCACAACAGGAGATCTCAGCGAGCTAGGCAACAACTATGGACTTAGTCACACTGGACCAAGTCCATAACACCAGCGGACTCTGACTATTAACCTGCCCGAGAAGGCTTCAGCAAAAAATACGGTTAGCCACCATAGTACGCACTAACCGCCAACCTTTTTGCAAGCCAAAGAACAAGAAGCTCAAGAGGAATGTGCGGTCTCGCCAGTTCCAGACAGCCACAGTCGCCGTTAGAGAAGTCTAACCGCCCGATTCCAACTCATGGTGCTTGCTGAGCCAAACCGCAAGAGAGTTCGACAACCCGCCAAAGGCTATTCGCTAAAAGCTATACGCCAGATCGCGGCGGACTCTACGGTCTGTCTAATCAGACCGCGCACACTCCACTCTCACTTCAACAATTTTAACAACCTTAACATATATATTTGGACTTGGACGGCTCACAATCTATTATATGCAGAAATCTAGGCATCTAAACATCAGAATCATCTAATTTTGCGCCCATGTGCATCTGGTCAAAATTTCGTGTTTTATTTTTTTGATTATATGAATATGTTTCCCATATTTTATCATTTTGTTAACTGATTTAGGCTCTATTTGGTGGGACTTATTTTCACCGTTCAATCGATTATGAACACCTGAACCGGACCTTTTTCGTGCGTTAAACATAATGAGCTTGTACCTTTTTTATTAAATATAAATCAAATGACATAAGCAAGATAAAAGCTTGTACTTTATTATTACTATTATTATAAGAATGATAAATTTAAGAGATTGGCATTTAGTTAATTCAATTAGAATCCTTGCAACTTGCAAGAAAATAATTTTGCTTCATTTGAGCGCCATCCACGCGGCGGTCCAACAAAGCATATAAGGAGCCATGGTACTGCTGATGTTGGCGGTAGTTACGGAGCCTTGGAGGTAGGCGGATTCCGGGGAGGTAAAGTGGTGAAGTGCACTCACTGCACTTTATTGTAAAGTGGCATGTCCGCACACATCTCAAAGCGAGCTGAGATGCACTCGCTTTGAGATGTGTGTGGGGCATCCAAGCAAGCCGTTGGATGAACTCACTTTACCGTAAAATGCATGAGTACACTTTACTCCCCCTGAATCAAAGGTAGGTTGGCCTCATCCCGCTCCACTGCAGTGGAGCAGTGGTCTCGAGCGATCAAGAGCGTACCAACCAGACAACTGTGTTTTCTTGTATTCTTCTATTTGCTTTGAACACTATTGTATTAGAGCAAGGTTATGAATAATAGATACAAGCAAGATCTCTCTCAACACTTGTGTGAAAGCCCATAGCTGAAGATATGCTTTATTAAAAGAATGTGTGTGATGAGTTCAAAATTTGCTCATTTTTATGGTATCATTTCTTACAAAAATATGTTGAATTTGTATGTTGAATAATGTGCGTATGAAATTAAATTATAATTTTATATTGAATTGAAATGACATGTATAATTTCACTTAGGCTCCGTTTGGGGGACTTGTTTTCACCGATCACACAGTTACGATCGCATGAACCAGACCTTAATTAAGATCCGGTTGATCGGTGAAAATAAGTCCCCCAAGCGTAGTCTTAGTTTTAGTAATTTATAGGATTTTTTTAAAAAATAAAACAATGATAATAAATGTAAAACAACAATAATATAACATAATAATAGTCGTGCACATTAGGACTGTCGGGCCGGTCCGGGATCGATCTTTTAAAAGATCGGTATTGTGGTCTACCGGTCCCGCTCAAATCAGTCACGGTCCGGGACCGGTTTTCCTCCTCATGAGGACCAGCCGGGATCGGACGATCGGCCGGGACCGGTCTCGGACCGGTCTTTTTCTTCTTTTTTTATTTAAAAAATAAATGTTTATTAATAAAATTCAAATGAAATAAAAAAATTCAAAATTCAAAATGATATAAAATTCGATTATTAATAAAAAATAAATAACATAGCATCCAAATGATCATTTACCAAATTAAATAATATAGCATTCAAAATGAAATGAAATACAATTTGATTATTCTGTGATGCCCAGATTCAAGTTATTCAACTCATCTTCAACTTCGGACTCGCTATTTCAATTGATGAGACATGTTGTCTCCTCCTCAAAGCATTCAAATGGTACTTGTATCAAATGCAAATCTCCAAAGATTTTTCGGTCAAATGATTTTTTCGCTCGTTCAGAATCCTTTCACTCAAAAAAAATGCAGACTCCGAAACTACTGTACTAGCTTGAATTGTTAGTAAATCATGACTCATTAAGGTCAAAATATGATACACAATAGTTTTAGATTTCCATCATTTTAAAATATCAAAAAATTTATTTTATTTGCGGACATATAATCTCGAAATTGTGTTTTATTATATAAACCTAATTCGTTTAAATTACTTGAAGTTCGCTATTTTTTTCTAGAAGTTAAGTCTAAAAGTCTATTTTTTAAATATCTCTTGTTTTATGTTGGATGGATTCTTCGCGAGACCGCGATCCATACAGCTGATCATAATAATTATAAAGATAAGTAAAATCAGAAATAAATTTTGGAACACTAATATTAACAAAATCATTAGATGCAAACAACAACAACAACACTCAAACCTTTATCCCACTATAGTGGGGTTGGCTATATGAATTAAATTTTGTTATATTTAAATTTAACAAAATTATTAGATGATTCGTTTACATTTAAATTCTGATTAATTTTTTCTAAAAAAATTTCTACCTCGTCTATGCCAATTAAAAGGTATAAAGTCGCGGCGCAAGAAAACATAGGTGGCTAGTAAAATAATAAACTCCAAATAAAATAATTTTTTATCAATAAAAACTTTCTAATAAATTTACATAATCTTCGAGCATGACTCAGTGCGACGCGACTAAATCATGTGATTCTATACTATTATAAAATTTTATTAGTAACTTTTTTGTAACAATGCTCGCTTTAGCATTTTATAAGTCGAGTTTCATCGTGTAGGCATATCATAAGATAGACCCAAAAAATTTTTACCTTGTGAAATTACAAATTTTTAAAAATCATGTTTTCTTTTTTTTGAACTATAAATAACTCTTAACATAGTTCGTATTTTAAGAACATAGTCGTTCATATAAACTAAATTATCTTGCATAATTAAATTTAAAACATGACATACGCAACGTGTATGAAAAAAATTCAATCTAACATTGGTTGCAAATCTGATATCAAATATTTGACGGTCATCGCATTATTTGAAGCGTTATTGAAAGAAATATTCATAATTTTATTTATTTTATTTTAAATTTATTAATACATTTAATAATAACATGATAAATAGCTTTATCGGTATGCGGATATTCAAATCTTTCAAAACAAATTATATGTTTATTTAGTTCCTAATTATCAGGATCGATCCAGTGACAAGTAATGCAAATATAAAAAAGTCCATCAATTATACCGTTAGTCCAAACGTCACTCGTTAAGCTAACGCGACCGTAAAATTAAATGTTTCAAAATAATTTTTAAAATCTTGTTTAGATTGCACATAAGCTTATAATGCATCACATCTAACTGTAGTACGATTTACCTGTTGATATTTAGGCTGAAGTACCTCGTGTATGTAAGCCGCCATTTTTTGACCCGAACCGGTTGAGGCTGTGGATCCGCGAGCAACTGAACGACAATTGAAGCAATTCATGAGCTTCAATCCGCCTACATTCACGGGACTGAGATCCCCAACGCAGGCAGAGGACTGGTTCTCGCGATTCAAACGTATCTTGACGGCGATCAGGATGGAGGAAACTCAAAAGGTCACTTTGGCCTCCTTCTTGTTAGAAGGAGATGCGAGGTTATGATAGGATGAGGTTGAGTTACACCATTTGGCGGGCAGACAATTGACTCAAGTATCGATTGAGGAGTTCTCTCACATGTTTTTGGCAAAACATCTACCAGCGGCACAACGTATTACTATGGAGAACGAGTTTCAGCGGCTAACGCAAGGAGAAAATAGCGTTGATGCGTACCTACATGAATTTACAAGATTGGGTCGGTATACAGGAATAATCTTCGCCGATGAACAAAGAAAAAAAATTAGTTCTATGAAGGATTGCAGGACGAGTTGAGGTTCCTGCTTTCTAGTTTAGTGAACCAGGGATTTCAGGCTTTGGTTGATACAACGGGTGCGCTAGAAAAGGACATGAAGCAGGTGCAAGGCAGGAAGGACTTGGCTGTGGCAAAGCCCGAGTTCAAAGTACCCTGCTCTGGCAAATCTTACTACCATAAGAAGTGGGGCAAGAGGTCAAGGCCTTCGGGGCAAACTTCTGTGACGGTTACATCGGGAGCAACGTCGAGACCGGAGTCTCGTACATGCTTTACCTGTGGCAAAGTGGGGCATCTAGCCCGTGATTGTCGGGTTGAGCGGGTGCGTCTTATGCTGAGAAGGGCAAAGTAATGGTTGATTCCTCTGCATCTCAGGCGCAGCCCAGAGTCTACAATCTTGGCCAACAGGAGGCTATCAAGCAAAATGACATCGTCACAGGTACGAGTTAAGTTAATGTTTGTTGTATTGATTGTATATTTTGTATGTAGCTTGTGCATGATGTGTGTGCTACAGGCTTTGTCCTAATTTGGAACAATCCAGCGAGAGCCCTGTTTGATACGGGTACTGCGCATTCCTTTATGTCTAAGAACTTCGTAACTGGTGTTGGAGTACCGAGTCACGTGATGATAGATGGTGTAAAAATGATATTACCGAATGGTTGTCACACGATTGTGTCAGAGTTTGCTGAAAGCGCTAGCCGATAAGCAACTTCCCCGACTCGCTCCACCAATTCAAACGGACCAAGGTATCTGGAACTTAGCTTTTTCAACCGCCGAATTCGAGATACGCCTTTGAAGGGTTTGATCTTCAAATAGACCAAATCGCCCACCGCGAACTCCACGTTCCGATGCTTGGCATTGTAGTACTTTTCTTGTCGATCTTGGGCTATCAATAGCCTCTCCCAAATAGAGCATATTATCGAGGTATCTTCTTCGACTTCCTTTCACCCATTCAGCTTATATTCGCTTACCTCTGCCCAAACTAATGGTGTACGACATTTACTGCCATAAAGAGCCTCAAACGGTGTCATACCGATGCTCGCTTGGTAGTTGTTATTATAGGCAAATTCTATCAAATAAATGTACTCTTCCCATTTCTTACTGAAATCCAGGGCGCGCATACGAAGCATATCTTCCATCGTCATGTTGGTTCGCTCAGTCTGGCCATCCGTTTGGGGATGAAAGGCCGTACTAAATGCTAATTTTGTGTCCAACATTTGATGAATTAGCCTCCAATCAGTTGAGGTGAATCGCTCATCACGATCACTGACAATGCTCCGAGGAACACCGTGCAGTCGAACAATCTGTTCGTCATAGAGCTTAGCCAAGGTTTACACTGAATCGTCTCTTTTGTTTGGAAGGAACACCGTGCAGTCAACCGGTCTACAATCACCCAGATAGAATCATGACCGCGTTGATATCTCGGCAACCCGTGCATGAAATCCATTGAAATATCATCAAACTTCCACTCTGGAGTCGGTAACGGCTTCAGGAAACCACCAGGCTTCTGGCATTCCGCTTTCACCAAAGCACAAGTGTGGCATTCCGCCACATAACGTGCTACGTATTTCTTTAGTCCGGGCCACCAGAACAACTTTTTCATGTCTCTGTACATTTTTGTGCTCCCAGGGTGAATTGAGTACTTGGAAAAGTGCGCTTCGTACATCAACTCTTCTCTCAACTTCCCCGTACTTGGGACGCACAATCGACCAACTTTTCGTAACAAGCCATCATCCCAGGAGAATTGGTCACCAGGACCATCCTTTGCATAGCGTTGGAGACTATCATAGAGCTCCGTTGCTCGCCGAACTCTGTCCGCAAGGTCATATTGTACCTCCGTCCAGTTCAAGCATGTGTCGGCTGTAGCATCCTTGTCAACACAAGATATCTCTAACACTTCCATCTCCTGGATTAGTCATTCATCATGTCTCTACAACCAGTTTGCCCGTACTGGCGCCTTACGACTCAAAGCATCAGAGACCACATTTCCCTTTCCGGGAGTATAGTGAATATCGAAAGTGTAGTCCCCAAGGAACTCCATCCACCTCCGTTGTCGCATATTTAGATCCTTCTGATCTAACAAATACTTTAGGCTCTTGTGATCTGTATAGATATTCACTTTAACGCCATAAAGATAGTGACACCACAACTTTAGCGCAAAGATTACCGCCGCCAGCTACAAATCGTGGACGGGGTAGTTCCGTTCATGCACCTTTACCTGACAAGGCGATGTGCTTGGTGATGGCAAGGCGATTTGAGCAATGGGGGGGGGGGGGGTGGATCTGTACCTGCATTATGTTGGTTGTATAAGGAAGTGTCAAGGCATTGGGCTTTCGTCAGCAGCAAAATGAGAGTCTTAGGTCTGCACGCCATTAAGACTAAATGCTCAATGGTGTTGATCCCGGTTCGCCGGTGTACCCAAAAGTGTGCCTGAGAGCACAGATCGTCGGGCCAGGTGGCCGACAGTTGTGATGGATTGCTTGTGTGTGAGAGCACAATATGTGTGATATCTGTTTGTTGATGAATTGCTCTGCAGGGAAGGAATGTCACTGCCCCGGGAAAGGGGTAGGATTGTTATAAATTGGTCAGCTGAATGCTGACCGTTGCCTTGTTTGACACCTTCTGGGTGGATTGTCCCTATGCAGGTGCTGAAGAGCCGAGCGGGAAGTGAAGGGCTGATGCCCCTACTGCTGTTGTTGCCGCTCTTGCTGTTGCTGCCGCTCTTGTTGTTGCTGCTAGCCCTTGAAGGCTAGCTAGTGTGTTTTCTTTTATTCATGTATGGCCGGTCTGCGCGCCGATGTTTGTAATCCATACTATTTAAAGAGGAAATGTAAGGCCTTAAAGCCAAACTTTGTTATTTGCTACTCCCTCGTTTGAGTGGTTGTATCTATAACCTTGGTATTATATATATATATATATATATAGTGGATATTCCTGGTATGAGTTCAGCCTACTGTTTATGTTTCCGCTAGCATGCTCTGAGTTAGGATACGTTGGTGGTATTAACCCGTGACATCACCATTTGTTTGTGGCATATAGTGTGGGGCCCCGGCCAGACTTTCTATTATATGTTGTTTAACGGGTGGAGTCATTACACCGAGTTGCGCGAGGCACGCGTCTGGTCGCGCGCGCTACAATGCGCGCTACTACAGCGCATGCAACTGTAGCGCGCAATAGTTGCACGCTACTGTAGCTTGTTATAGTGCGCGCAACTGTAGCGCGCGCAGATGTTGCACGCTACGCAGCTGTTGCACGCTACGCATCGCACACAGCTGTTGCGTGCATGCAACAGCGCGCGCTGCGCGTGCAGGAACGCGTGCTGGTCGCACACACAGGAGTAGTGCGCGCAACTATCGTGCGCGCAGCTGTGGGCGCGCAATAGTGCGCCTGTGTAATAATGTGCGTGCGCACCTGTACGGTGTGCGCGCCTATATGGGGCCTGTAGGGGCTATTTTTATGCGTGCGCGTGCACGGGGGGGGGGGGGGGGGGGGGGGGGCTCGGTCGGTTTCAAGGGTCTCCTTATTGCGGGTTATGCTTCTCACACTGCGTCCAATTTTCTCTTCTTTTGTGCACAGGGCTTGAAGCATTCTGCGAGACCACTGCGTCTGCGCTCTTCTCTTACTGAGGATCAAATTGTTAGTTGGAGGAGAAAGTTTGGGCTACCTACCGATTTGGAAGTGAGAATTCCGCATGTCGAGAAGAGAGTGCAGAATCCCCCTCGAGGCTGATTGACAGTCTGCGAGAGCACTTTAAGGTCTGGTTTCTGATTCCCGCCTTGTAAGGAGGTGATCGAGATCTTGAAGTTTTGTTGGGTGCTGATCTCCCAACTCACTTCGTTGGGAGTAGTGCGCCTTATGGGCATGGTTGTTTTCTTCCGCGAGCATGGCAAGAGACTTACTTTAGAGTGCTTCCGAGAGTTGTGCGATGTCCGCTACGATGGTGGGGAGTGTGTGGAGATTCACAGCAATAAGAGTTGGCTCGATTTTGAGGCTCGGATAGACCTTCATCATGGAAACACTCTTTTTGGCTACATCAGAAACCCTTGGGGCCTACCAGAGGTGTGGAACTCGCTTCTCGTTCGTTGTCATCGCCTGAAGGGGAAGGAGCGGGAATTTTCCCCGGTGCTGGGGTTTTCGGAGCCCCATGAATTGGCCAACCGCTTGTTTAGTATTTTCTCGTTTGTGAAGGAAAAGCACCTGTTGTAGTGCGCCATTTCTTCGGATTCTTCACAGAGTATCGAGGCACCCTCCGATGGCAGTCGTAAGAGAAAAACTAGCGTGGCTTCTTCTAGCGGTGCTGATATGACGGATAGGGCGGCTCCTTTGGTTGCCCGAGATGATATTACCCCTGAGGTTCAGGTACTCGAGCGTCCGACCCTCCGGGTCCTTTCTGCAGAGGAGGCAACTGGTGGAGGCTAGGTAAGTATTCTCGTTTATGTGAAATTTTTACTTTTCATATTTTGATGCTAATGTTTAATTTTCCTATGTGTAGTTTGAGACTCAGGGCCGGATTGCCGTTACTTGGAACGACCACTTTGTGAGTTTGAAGGACGGGTATTTGGCCCTTGAGGAGAAGTTTAGATCGAAGACGAACTTACTTGCCTCCTTGAGGGAGGAGCATGCCCGTGTCGTTTCACGATTCCGCCAGGTGGGGTCCAGGCTGAAGTCTGAGCTGGACGATGCACGCACGAAATTGGAGGTTGAGAAGGCACTAGTGGAGAGGACCACTCAGATGTCGAAACATTCTCAAGAGGAAGGCACCAGTTTAGAGACTCGGCTTCGGGCGACGAGGGCCCAAGTGGAGATGCTATCTTCTGAGAGCCGTGTGTCGGAGCTGAAGGCTGCTGGACTTGCAGAGTACTTGGAGTTGTTGGACTATATGCGATATCGTTGCCTGATTGCGGAGGAGGTGCTTGACGTGATCTGGTCCAAGGAGGTGGAGCCTCAAGTGGAAGAGGCACGTGAGTCATGCCTTAAGTGTGGAGCGGCGAAGGCCTTTCGTTTTGTCGGTCGCCGCATAAGATGCGAAACCTATGGCTTTAGCTTTGACAATGTTTCTGAGGACGAGCAATCTGATGTTGATGTTGTTGATGAGTAGCGGCCTCTTATATTTTTTCCTCCCGTTATCTGTGTCGTATGTTGTTTTTTGTTTTGCAGTTTCAGTGGGTGCTTTTGTGCGCCGTCCTGTATGACATCGTTGTTTTTTACGTCATTTTTGCCGTTTTGTTCTCCCTTCATCTCCTTTGAGCATTATTTTTGCAAGTTTGGCTTGTGGGAGAGTGTGGACGTAGTATTTTGTACGGAGTAGACTTGTAACTCCTTTTACACAGCTTCATCCTGCGACTTGGCACAAGGGGTGCTTGTGACAGTTTGCACGAGGGTTGCTCGCGGCTTAGTTTGCGCGAGGATTGCTCGTGGCTTAGTTTGCATGAGGATTGCTCGCGGCTTAGTTTGCGCGAGGGTTCCTCGCGGCTTTGTTTGTGCGAGGGTTCCTCGCAGCTTTGTTTGCATGAGGGTTCCTCGCGGCTTTTTTTGCACGATGGTTGCTCGCGACTTTTTTTGCGCGAGGGTTGCTCGCAGCTTTGTTTGTATGAGGGTTGCTCGCGACTTCTATGTGAGGGGGGGCAGACCCCTATGGGGAGTTAGCACGAGGCCTGCTCGCGACTTTATTTGCACGAGGGTTGCTCGCGGCTTCATCGTGAGGGGGGCAGGCCCCCACGGGGAGTTTGCACGAGGGCTGCTCGCGGCTTCATCGTGAGGGGGGCAGTCCCCCACAGGGAGTTTGCAACAGGGATGCTCGCGGCTTTGTTTGCGCGATGGTTGCTCGCGGCTTTTTCGTGAGGGGTTGATGTGGCCCGCGAGCAGACTCTTATTTGGGTGGTTGGTTTGATGAGTCGACCGTCGCGGACCAGCTTGAAAATCGAAGTTTCTAACGAAAGGAGACAAGTGCACCTATCACATGTAGTACTCGATATTCGGGAGAATACCGAGTTCATATTGTTCTCGGGGTCGGGTTGATTATTCCTACTCCTCCAGGAGGACTATTATTTTACTGAAAGTAAGGTGGATTTTTGTTTGTCACTTAAAGACGAAAATAAAAGAAAGCTGAAAAATTACTTAGATTATTCGATGACGGGTTAACGCTCGACATCGAATCAAATTAAGACTAAAATAACTTAAAATAATTATTGAACTTAGTTTTCAAATTAATAAAAGGCACTTGGCCGTGGAGGTTCCTTAAATATGAGCGGACTTATCTCTAGGAATATTGCTTACCTGGACGCTAAGACTATTCGACCGATCGTTAGTCCGACGAAAGATTCCTCTAAACGCTTGCTTTACGCTAAGAACCCCGTTATTGGGTGGGGAACCCAACTGGCAGAACTACACTTCTCCTCTTTCGAGGGTGCGTACGCAGTTCTCTTTACCCAGGGGGGATCGGTCCATATGCACGGCCTCTCGGCTAGCTAGCATATGGATAACGGAAGTAGAGCCCACACATCGATTATACAGGTCTACGCGTCGTTAATCCGGGGCAAACCTTAAGTCCTTAAATTAAAATGAAAATAAAGGACTTTAATTATTTCAAATCATTTTATATGTCTCAATGCTCTTCGATGCCAAGGGCTAATAACGATTAGCCACTCATCGGTATGAGAACGGCTTTATGGTTTAAATGAGGCGCGAGTTCGAAATTTAGCACTAAATAGTTATAAGAAGAAAACAAAAACAACAGTGCGTTTAGATAAATTAAAATACTAACTAAAACAAGAACTCACACACACTTCAAAACCATAAATAAATTAAAAAGACAAGTCCTACTCAAACGAGTAGGCAGGAAATTAAAACACGTCATTTAACTCTTAACGAGTAGGCGGAAATAAATGCACACACACACACACACACTCTACATGAATTGAAAGAAAACAATAAAATTTATCTTCTACACACACACACTCTACATAATTGAGAAAGCGATAAAATTACGAGTCCCGGCTCAAATGAGTGGGAGGGAGAATTAAAGCGAGCCCTACTAAAACTAGTAGAAGGAAATAAATGCACCCACACACGCACTCTACAGAAATGAAAACACACACACGCAAAATCCTACTCAAATGAGTAGGAAAAAAATGAAAGCGGTAAATTGCAAGTCCTACTCAAACGAGTAGGCGGGAAATAAAAGCAATAAAATTATCCTCATACACTCACACACACTAACATGAGATTAAAAGAACATAATGAAAACCCTAACTCACACACAATTAAAGAACAAATCAAAGTTACCTAAAAATTAAAACAACAACTTTTTCTATTCTTAGAACATGCTAAAAACACATAAAAAGGTGAAATAAAAATTAAAGAAGCAAAAGTTTTTCAAAAACAAAGTTAAAATCAAAGTTGTATAAAAATTAAAACGTTTATATTTTCATTCTTAGGACTCCATAAAAGTGATGAAAAAATGAAAAAGAAATAAAAATTAAAGGAACAAAAAAGAGTTTTATAATCATAAAACAAAGTTAAGCAAAAAATTCAAACATCACTTTAAAATCTCTTTTACAATTTCATAGGAATGAAAATATAAGACTTTAAAAAGTTTTCAATACAACATTTCATTTTGAAAAGAAGACTTAGACAAAATTTTTGTCATTATAACAATTCATTTTTTACATAAAAACCTATAATGAAACCTAATATGACAATAATTTAAAAGCATGAAAAATTACAAGTTACACTAATTGATAATTTTCATTAAGAGAAAGACTAGGTAAAACAAGAGGACAAAAAAGGAAAGAGATGAGCCACCCAAATAAATTTTCATACAAGATAGAGAGGGAAAAACTACAACTTTTTTTACCATAATGAAGCTATTACAAGGTAAAAGGAAAAGCTAAAACAAACATGAAAAGGGAGGGGGGAGAAAGCCTCCTTACATTGGATGGAATCCACAAGGGCAGCCCACAAAACACACAAAAGATGGTCCAAAAAAAGAGAACCATTGGACCTTATAAAATTTTTTTATTTATAGACAAAATTTCGGGTTTTACACGCCCTACGACACGGGCGTGTCGGTGGGCGTGTCGGGGGTGGCGTGTTTGACTTGGCAAAATCTGGTGAGCTGGCTTGTTTCTAGAAGCATCTGAAAGGGACACGTCAACGTCACGGGCGTGACAAGTTTTGTCACGGGCGTGTTGGGTGGGCGTGACAGGACAGCTGGCTGGAGGCGTTGAGTTGCGTTGGCGTTGAGTGGCGTTGAGAGGTGAACAATGATGGCATTGAGTGGCGTGACACGGGTGTTGAACACGGGCGTGTTCAGGAGCATGTTCTGCTCGGGTTTGAAGAAGGCGCTGAGTGACGTTGAGTGTTGAGTAAATGGCGTTGAGTTGAGCTGGTGACATGGGCGTGTCGAGTGCGTGACACGGGCGTGTCAAGTCAATTTTTTTTGACTTTTTCTAAAATTTTTCTGAAATTAAAATAAACAAAATTAGAAATAGTATTTAAAAATGGGAAGCAATTTATTGAATAAAACTAACTAAAAAGGCAAAAAAAAACTAAAATGACTTAATAAAAAATACTATAAAATAAATATATTTACAATTTATCAGGGGTGCAGGCCCCCACGGGGAGTTTGCACGAGAGCTGCTTGCGGCTTCATCATGAGGGGGCAGACCCCCATGTGGAGTTTGCACGATGGCTGCTTGCGGCTTTGTTTGCACGAGGGTTGCTCGCGGCTTCAACGAGAGGGGGGCAGACCCCCACGGGGAGTTTGCACGAGAGCTGCTCCTGCCTTTGTTTGCACGAGGGTTACTTGTGGCTTCATCGTGAGGGGGGCAGGCCCCCATAGGGAGTTTGTACGAGGGCTGCTCGTGGATTTGTTTGCACGAGGGTTGGGTGATGGTTGCAACAACAGTGGAGAATGTAAGTACTCAATCCGACCGCCGGAGAATGTATGTATTTGATCTGGTTGCGTGACCTAGCAATAGTAAATAAATAAACGGGCAGAAAAGGAAATGACTCAAGGATGGAAGTGGCGGGAGCGGGATTGGAAAACATCCGGGAGTCATTGTTGGAGTATTGCAGTGTAGTCAGAAGTAGCTTGGATGACAATGAACTGTACGTCATAGGATTCTTGCCGAGGTGATTCTTCAAGAGTGACCGGGAGAGTAATGGTGCCCATGATTGGTACTGGGGTGTTCCCCGAAACACGTTCGCTAGCAGACGTTAGCTCGAGGTGGCCAGTGGTTAGTATGAGTTGAAGTAATGTTGATAAAAACAGCACATTAACAGTAATCTCTCTGTCCACTAGAACTTGGTTCAACTCGGTGGATGGCTCGCCAATTCTAACGGTTGTACATCTCATGCTCTGACTAGGAGGCGGTCTCTTTCTTGATAGGAATTGATCGACCGCCCCCAAACTGGTTTGTCGCTGGATTTCTTCCTTTAGCCGATTGCATCTGTTAGTGATGTGGCCATGACCCCGGTGATACTCGCAGTACTTTGATAAATCTCTTTGGCCGGGGGAGAGCGGCCTGGGCCTACACAAGGCCGGATGGTTATGAATTACTTCAAAGACCTTGTCTTGAGGTGCGTTGAGCGTCGCAAACTGACGCAACTCTCGCCCTTTGTAGGTACTTGTGCGCTGATCGTAGTTTCTCTTATGCTCGGGATACACATCGTTCTCTAGTTTCCTTTTTTGGACTTTATACGGGCTTGGACTTCTAGGTGTGGGCTTTCTGACCGTCATGAACCTTTTGATAAAGAGAGCTGGGAGTTCAATGTAGCTTTCCATCTTTTCTTCTTGTAGAGAATGAAACCAAGCTCGTGCTTTCCCTTTTAGTGTTGTCGGAAATGCTTGGACCATGAGTTGATCTGAAGCATTTTGAGCATGCATGATAGCTTCAAAACATTCCACGTGTGCCAGAGGGTTGACGATTCTACTGAAACTGTGGATTTCAAAGCCATCTTCTGAACTCGGGCCTTCCCAAGAGTCAGGTGAGTTGTAGTTGGGTAGACGTTCACTTAGTCCCTGCTTCGTGGCTGAGGCGTCGGGACCCATCATGTTTCCAAAGTTCTCTTCATAATGAGGATTGGCGAGGTGGCGATCATGCATCTCCTTGAGTAATGTTGCGGGCATGAGGGAGCTACTTGTACTTAGAATTCCTTCTCTATGTCGTATTCCTTGTGCATGCAATGTCTGGTTTAGGAGAAGAGTTCTCCTGATGGTGGTGAATCAGCTTGCTTGAATGACTGAGGAATTTTTGACCGGTGAAATGTCGGATCATTCTGAATTACGTTCATCACATTAGTGCGGGTGGTATTCAAAGGGGAGTATTCTTGAAGTAGATGTTGCCCCCCATTCCTTGGAGGGTCACATCGACGGTTGTTACTACGACGCTCAGCCTGACGCCATTCTTCCTATCCTATGAGAGTTTGTTCTTCTCTTTGCATAAATTCTTGCGTCGGGCCATAATTTAGTAGAGGCAGGGGAATGACAGGTGCTGGTGGCAGAGGAGGAGCGGGGGGGGGGGGGGGGGGCGTGCTGCTAAATTTCTTAGCAGAGTGAGCATTTAGGTCTGCCGTTCTTATATATGGAGAACATGCCTCTCGAGGGAGGTAACAGGTGAGAATACAGCTTCTTCCTCCAATGGTACGCTTACAAGTGAGCGGGTGCGTGCCAGTTCAGTGCATCCACCGGGGACGGTTCCTTTAGCAGCGCGGGCGCTTCTTTTCGTCATTGAAGCGGAACTTGAATGTTGCAAGG
Organism: Platanthera zijinensis; assembly: GCA_039513925.1. Classification (NCBI taxonomy): domain Eukaryota; kingdom Viridiplantae; phylum Streptophyta; class Magnoliopsida; order Asparagales; family Orchidaceae; genus Platanthera; species Platanthera zijinensis. The sequence continues at coordinate 181,760,092 of CM077083.1, forward strand.
ATGGGTGTCTTGGATTCTTAAGGATGTTGGGGGATCGTGTTCTCACAGACGACGCCAAACTGTTGCGGACTAACTCGACGTCCCGGTCGGATCAGAATAAACTGGACCGCCTTAGCTCTCGGGACGATCGAGCACGCACACAGTCAATGAAAAGAGAGGGTTGACACAAGATGTTTTTACGTGGAAAAACCCCTCAACTGGGTAAAAAACCACGTGACCGGATCTGTGCCGGTAAAAGTCCACTATCTGCTTGCAATTATAAGGCATTTAGGGAATCAAGGGCAACAGGCCGCTCCTTGTTACAACTTAGAGGTGAGAGAGAATTTCTTGACTCGCAACGGGCAACAGGCTGCATCGAAGGAGTGCTAAATGATAACTTGGTGGCTGGCGCGTTCAAGCATTGGCGGTGATTGTCTTCTTCCCTTCTCCGCGCACTTGGGGACTTGGCTCGTTGGTTGCTTAAAGGTGACCCGAGGGAGGAGTTCGACAGAGATCTGGCTTGAGGAAGAAGAAGACTCCGGGAGCGAAAAAGTGAGAAATGAGGAGGCCTGGGGCTGCTTTTATAGCCTCTGAGAGGTGGTTATGGCAGGCACCCCACTAACTTGGTGGATTAATGGGTGGTTACATGTAGATCGGACGACGAAGGATGCTTGGTCATGATCGAATGGTGGCCAACCTGTAAGCGGCGGCGGTAGCCGGCGGCCGACGGTTGGCGACGGAGGCGACAGAAGGTGGCCGACGGAGGCAGGCGACGTCGCGGGCGACCGCGGCGGAGGATAGTGGCCGGTGGCGGCAGACGATGGCTGGCAGCGGCGGGCGACAGCGGCGGGCGGCCGACGGCGAGCGGCGGCCGGCGGTAGTTGTTAAGTGGGGGGGGGTCACCATGATCTCTCCTTTTATGATGGAAATCATGGGGGAGTGGGTTGAACAGTCAAACCCATGATCTCCACCGTAAGAGGGATCATGGGGGGAGATGGTTAAGTGCACACTCAAGCCTATAAATGGGCTTCACCCCCATGAATTCTGATGGGGATGAAGCCCCATTTGTAAGTTTAGGGGGTGCAATTAGCCACTCTCCCATGATCATCCCCATAAGGGAAAATCATGGGTTTGACCGGTCAACCAACTCCCCATGATCTCCTCCACAACAGGAGTATCATGGGGGGGGGCACACTTCCAAACCGCCACTGCCCGAGAGGAGGCCGCCGCCTAGCCGCCGCCGCCTAACCGTCGTTTCCTAGACGACGCCGTCGCTGCCTTGCCGCCGCCGCATATCCGCCTTATCATCTCCTCCTAGCCGCTGCCTTGCCTACGATGCCTAGTCGCCACAGCCTAGCCGCCGCCGCTGCCTTGCCTCCGACACCTAGCCACTGCCTTGCCACCAGCAAATTGGCCACCGATTACAATGGGATTCCCATCACCGTCTGATTCACAGGTAACCACCCACTAACCACCAAGTTAGTGGGGGGCATGACATTATTAAAATTAATAACCCCTAGAACTATGAAAGAAATATTTATGTGGGTGGTTATGGTGTGCGGATAGCCGCTTAACCGCCATAACCACCTCCTAGGGGCTATAAAAGGAACCTCAGGCCTCCTCATTTATCACCTTTTTGCTTCCCTAGTCTTCTTCTTTCTAAGGCCAAAGCTCTGTCGAACTCTTCCCTCGGGTTATCTTCAAGCCGTCTATAAGCCAGAGGAATGCCCAAGTACCCAAGTGCGTAGAGAAAGGAAGAAGATGACTGACACCAACACTCAAGCACACCAGCCACCAAGCAGCATCCAGTACTCCCTCAGCGCAGCCTATTGCCCGTTGCGAGTTTGGAATTCTCTCTCACCACCAAGTTGTAATGAGGAGCGGCCTATCGCCCTCGATTCTCCAAGCATATTATAACCGCAAGCTGATAGTGGACTTTGACCGGCATAGATCCGGTCACGTGATTTTTTACCCAATTGAGGGGTTTTTCCATATTAAAACCTTTTGTGTCAATTCTCTATTTTTATTTATTGTGTGCGCACTAAACCGTCCCGAGAGCTAAGGCAGTCCAGTTTATTCCGGTCCGACCGGGACGCTGAGTTAGTCTGCAATAGTTTGGCACCGTCTGTGGGAACACGATCTCCAACATCCTTCAGAAGCCAAGACCTCAATCCTTGCAACATTCAAGTTCCACTTCAATTGCAAAAAGAGGCGCCCGCACAGCTAGAGGATCCGTCCCAGAAGGACGCACTGATCCAACACACTCCCACTCTTTTATGGACGTGCCATTGGCCACAGAGGCCGCTTTCACACCTATTACCTCCCTCGAGGGGAATGTTCGCCAGATGGAGGAGCAACAGACCAAAATGCTCACTCTGCTCAGAAACATAGGAGCACCCCTCGCTCCTCCTCTACCACCAACACTAGCTATTCCCCTGCCTCTTCCAAATCATGGCCCGACGCAAGAAGTTCTGCAAAGAGAATAAGTATCAGAAGAACTCTCTGATGCCGCTAGCTTCCCTCACCCGACTCCCTGGGGAGTCAGAGCTGGCCGCCGTCACAGCAACTTAGGTTAAGAAGCCCGATTGCCGCCACGCGAGAGAATCACTCGAGAAGAAATTATAGAAGTAATTGCTGAGGAATAGGGACAACTTGGGCGACACAACATCCTCGCACGCCGCGACCTCCATCAGGGCTCTCCACTCGCCCCCCAGGTTCAAGCACATTCGATTCCGCATGGATTCAAACTACCAAACATCGAAACGTTTGATGGGATGAATGACCCGCCAAAACACATCAGCCATTTCACCACAATTATGAGGATTTATAACGCAACAGAACAACTTCTCTATCAAGTCTTCCCAGCTACCCTTAAAGACCATGCTCGTGCCTGGTTCCACTCCTTGAGAGTAGGAACTATAACAAACTTCGCAGAACATTCAAGACAATTCACTGACCAATTCATTGCCAACCGAAGAATTGTTTGTGATCCCTAACACTTTTCTGGCATTCGACAGAATGAAAGAGAATCCCTTAAGGACTTCTTTCACCGCTTAACCTCAGATGCACGTCAAATTCCGAGCGTTGACCCCGAACTTCTCAAAGGCATCTTCCTTGGTGGACTCCGCCCCAACAGCTTCTATTCAGCCCTCATGAGGGAAACCGTGCCCAGTTATCCAGATCTTGTTCACCGAGTCGAGGCCCAGATAGCGGTCGACGAGGCCATCGAAGCACACCGCTAGCAGTTTGAATGTAGACAAAAAAGGAAGAAAGGAGAAGAAAAAACTCTCATAGAACAATAAGAATGGCGTTAGGCTGAGCACCGTAGTGATAACCGTCGACGTGACCCTCCAAGGAATGGGGGGCAACATCCACTTAAAGAATACACCCCTCTGAATACCACTCGTATTAACGTGATGTACGCAATTCAGAATGATTTGGCATTTCAACGGCCAAGAATACCGCGACCAAACCCTGATGCTGACCAGACAATATACTGCGAGTTCCACCGCACGCCTGGTCACAACACCGAAGAGTGTGTCGAACTGAAAGATGAAATTGAGTGCCTCGTCCGCCAATGGCTCCTTGGGAGATTCTTATAAGGACAAGCGCAAAACCAACAAACGTAACGTCGTGAAAGAGATCAGCAAAACCCACCACAGGGAACTGGTGGGGGAAGGCAGATGGTAGGCAATATAGAGACCATTGTCGGGTCCCTAACATAGATACTTTCAGTAAAAGGATCAAATAGGAAGCCAAATCAGGATATCACCATCACATTCGACGACAAGGACTTCGAATGGCTGCATACGCCCAACCAGGATCCCCTCATTATCCATGTCGGGATCGGGGATCCCTGCTTCAACGTCAAAAGGATCCTTGTAGACAACGGAAGCTCGATAGATGTGTTGTTCCTCTCTACCCAGGAAAGCATGAAGCTCGCTAAACATCTTAGCCCCGTAGAATGCCCTGTCTATGGTTTCGACAATCACCTCGTTTCGGTCCAAGGCACAATCACGTTGCCCGTACCGATGGGAGATTTCCCAAAGCAAGCTACCCATGATGTCAACTTTGTCATGATCAATTCAAGCTCGACATACAATGCCATTTTTGGAAGGCCAGTTTAGTCCACTTTTGGAGGAATACCGTCAATCCCCCATCTTGTAAGGAAATTTCCATCCCCCAGAGGAGTGGGAGTTGTTCGCGGAGATCAAGATGAAGCGTATGCTTGCTATGTAAGACAGGCACAACCAATATCTGCTACCACCTTCAGTGTTGACGGCATGAACCTATGCCCAGCAGTGGATTCCTAGGAAGGATGCTCTCCCTGATGTAGGAAGATTCCCCCCAGCATACCAGCAGCTTGCGACTTGCATCGCGTCTTTCCCTCTATGTTTTTACTTTATTTGTACTCTTTATTATTTACATCCACTTGCATCTTGCATTTGTCACTTTGTGATCGTAAAAGTCGCGAGCTCAAGCTCACGCGAACTATGCTTATTTCTAAATGCAATATCGTATTTGTTTCAGTAATATCAATCTGAAATCTTTAGGTAAAGCCGTGCTTGCAAGCCAAACAAGCAAGTTCTTTGCCAACATTGCCTCTCAACATCTTAACATCGCCAAGGCCTGCCTCCCTCGCGATTGCACCCGGATCGAGTATCTACATTCTCCAGTAATTGGCTATTGTCAGGCTAGGTCGCGCAACCGGATTGAGTACATACATTCTACGACGATTGGATTGAGTACTTACATTCTCCTCCGTTACTGTAGAACATCGCCCTGCCGTCGCCAGGGCCTGCCCCCATCGCGGTTGCACCCGGATCAAGTATCCACATTCTACGGTAATTGGCTTATTGCCAGACTAGGTCACGCAACTGGATTGAGTACCTATATTCTCACACGGTCGGATTGAGTACTTACATTCTTCGTCGTTACTGCAGACCATTTCCCTGCCGTCGCCAGGGCATGCCCCCTCATTATTGCACCCGGATCGAGTATCCACATTCTCCGGCAATTGGCTTGTTGGAGTTGGTGACCGGGCGGTCTGGCAGTCTGTCTTGGCGAATTGAAGACCGTGCGGTCTGGCGGTTTCCCTTTGGCGGTTTTGTTGCTGGGCTATTACTGTCTGGAGTCCAAGCAGTCTAGTAGTTTGTCTCAGGCGGCTTGGAGACCGGGCGGTCTAGCAGTCTCCCATGGCAACTTCTCTCTCGGGTGGTAGCCGAGCGGTTAGCCCTTCTCATCTAACCGCGCGGCTTGTGCGGGTTGTTTTTTTTGTATAGGCCGCTTAGCTTGTAAATTTTTAGTCACACATCTCTAATTTGTATTCTCTCATCTCTCCTCTATTATATAAAAGGGAGGTCATACCCTTATAATACACACCTTTTTGGATAATAAAATTTTTGTTAATCCACTTCAGGTTTGTTCTTGTTCGTTTCTAACATGGTATCAGATGACTCGATCTTTTTCGCCTGATTCCGTTTCTCTTTCTGTCCGCCGGCTTGTTCCTCTCTGCTTGTCTGTTTGCGCGGTTTCTTCTTCTTCCACTTATCGCTTCCATCTATGTGTGCGGCCTCTCTGTGCGACCTATGTTCTGCTCGCACGCCCTGTTTGCCTTCCCGCAGACTCCTTTCTGTTCGCGCGGTCTTCTTTTCCTTCTGTTCGTGCAGATTGCTTTCTAGCCGCTCGACTTCTTTCCCTCTGCTTGGTTCTGCGGCTTGGTCGTGGCTTCTCTTGCCGCTGGTGTCTAACATCGTGACCGCTGCAGCTCTCTTTCACCTAACCGCTGCGATTTCTACCTGTTCGCGCGACTCTTCCCTAACCGCGTGGCTTCCTGTTGTTTTCTTCTATGGCTCTTTCTGAAGCTTATGCTTCCACCACGCCTATCGTCAATCCGCCTCCGCCTCTTCCCCCTACTCCTTCCGGGAACCTTGGTACCGTTTCCAAGCTTGTCGGCTCCAACTACCTGGATTGGAGCGTCTCCTTAACCTTTCTGCTTCGCTCGCAACGCAAACGCCACCATCTCGTTGATGACCCTCCTCCTACAACTTCACCTCTATTTGATTACTGGGATGCGAGTGACGCGCTTGTGCGTACTTGGCTCGCTAACAGCCTATCTGATGAATGCCTTCCCGTCATCCGTCATGATGAGACGGTCAAGGCCGCTTGGCTTCACCTTGCCGCTCTGTACTCCAAGGGAACTCAAACGTCCCATATCTATACGTTGTATGCGGACCTGTTTGCTCGTCCTACCTTGTCTCTTACTGCTGCTTACCAACAGGTTCAGACTCTCGGGGCTGAGATTCTTAAAAATTGGCCCCTTTCTGCGGATTTGGCTCAACAACACAAGCACTTACAAGAGCTTCTGGTTATGTGCTATCTTCTCCGGCTTCCTGATACTTATGATATGATCCACCAACAAATTTTGGGTGAGGCGGAATCTCTTACCTTAGATGTCATCGCTGCCCGCATCGCCGCTGCCACCTCTCTCCTTCAGCGCCCTCTTCTGTAAGCTCCCCGTTGACCGAACAACTATGCTCACCAAACACAAAGGAGTGGATCTGGTAGATGCAGTTACCAGTCTAGCGGACGTGCTCCTTCCCGTTACCTTTGCTCTCACTGTGGCCGCACCGGCCATACTATGGAACGATGCTGGATGAAGCATCCCCATCTTCGCCCCTCGGGGGACTCTTCCACCCCCTCTTTCAAGCTGTCTTCCTCCGTGGTGACATCATTAGGTAGTGCCCACGTGGTGACTCAAGGTAAATGGCTTATCGACTCTGGTGCGACTAATCACATGACGGGCAATTCTCAGTGCTTCTCTCTCCTCGAACAGTATGATCGGTTGCCCCGGTCCTCGTTGCAAATGGTTCTCCCTCCCCGGTTCATGGGACAGGAGTGGTTCATGTTACTGCGTCTCTTAGCCTAGCAGACACTCTCTATGTGCCCAAATTTCCTTGCAATTTATTGTCAGTTACCTCTTTATGTAAGCAGCTTCAGTGCTCTGTGACGTTTACTCCGACTTCTTGTTCTTTTTAGGATCCGAGCTCCCAATGGACGATTGCTACTGGGACTGAGAGCGGCGGCCTCTACTTCCTCGACAACGTTTCTGCCTTGTCCGCCTTCTCCTCGTCTTGTACAGATCTTCTCTAGTGGCATCTCCGCCTCGGTCATCCTCCTCCACGGCTTCTACATCAGCTTCTGCCCCACCTACCTCCTTCCAGTACTCCTCTCAACTGCGACGCTTGTCAGCTTGTCAAGCATCACCGTTACTCCTTCTAGCCAAAGCAAGGTCGGGGTTCTACCCGTCCGTTTGATCTTATCCACTCCGATGTCTGCGGACCTACTCCTACCCTCACCATTGATCGGGGTAGTTCTTATTTTGTTACTTTTATTGATGCTTTTTCTATATGTACTTGGGTATATCTCTTATGAGATCGCTCTAAACTTTTTGATGTATGGCTCTCTTTTTATCAATTAATTAAAACTCAATTTAGTGTTTGTATTAAAACCTTTCGCTCAGATAATGCTAAAGAATATCTGAGTCATGCTTTTACCTCTTTCTATGTGCAAAATGGCATTATTGATCAGACTAGATGTGTTTATACCTCCTAGCAAAATGGGGCGGCGGAACGCAAAAACCGTCACCTCCTCGATGTCGCTCGCACCTTGATGACCCAGATGCATGTTCCTCGCTCCTATTGGGGCTATGCAATTCTCCTTACCTGCTATCTCATCAATCACATTCCCTCCAAGGTTCTTCACGGCCAAACCTCATTCTCTATTCTGTATCCAGGCATGGAGCATTTTCCTCTCCCTCTCCGTATCTTTGGGTGCACTGCCTTTGTGCATGCTTAATCTGCCACCCGTGATAAGCTCTCCCCTCGCTCCACCAAGGTCGTCTTTCTGGGGTACTCCCTCACTCAGAAAGTCTATTGTTGTTTTGACCTCATTCTTCTTAAACAGTTCGTCTCTGTTGACGTCACCTTCTTTGAGAATGCCTCCTACTTCTCGTATGACTCCTCCCTTCTTCCCCCGACTTCTGATACTCCTGATGTTCCCTTTGCTCCCTCGTCTTCTACTGCAGTCTCACCTCCTACCCCGTCTCCATCCACTCCTCTCTGTCCACCTCTCTTTCCCTCTTTTCTGCCACCGTCTCCCTCATCTCCGCCACCGTTGCTCTTTACTCATGGGTCAGCTCTCTCTGCCACGGATTCTCCGGATGCCGAGGGACCCGCCGACCTGGATCTTCTGATTTCTCTTTGCAAAGGGGTGCAGGCGTGTACCCTGCACCCCCTTACTATTGTTGTTTCATATGATCGTCTTACCTCTTATCGCAGGTCCTTTGCACTGGCTATATCTGCCACTGCCACACCCCGTCCCTACAAGGAGGCTCTTGTTATTCCTCATTGGAAGATGGCCATGGATGAGGAAATGACGACCCTAACTTAGCGGGGTACCCGGACTCTTGTTCCTCCTCCCTTCAGCATCGATGTTGTTGGCTGTCGCTGGTTCTTTGTGATCAAGTTTGTACCGTACAACACTGTGGATTGTTATAAGGCCCGACTTATTGCTAAGGGCTTTACTCAGACCTATGGAATTGATTACTTTGACACCTTCTCTCCCGTGGCTCATCTCAGCACTATCCGGGTTCTCCTCTCTGTGGCGGTAAATAGAGATTGGCTCATTTCCTAGCTGGATGTCAAGAATGCCTTCCTTTATGGTGATCTTCAGGAGGCCTTCTACATGGAGCAACCTCCTAGGTTACTTGCTCAGGGGGAGACGCGTGTATGACGACTGAAGAAGGTAATATATGGCCTCAAGCAGAGCCCTCGAGTTTGGTTTGACAAGTTCAGCAGCATCGTGGCGGCCGTTGGTTTTGCGCTAAGCTCTGCTAATCACTCGCTATTCATTCGCAAAACCTCCTCGGGACTGGTAGTTCTTGCTGTGTACGTCGATGATATTCTTCTCACTGGCGGTGACCAGGAAGGGGTAGCCTTGATAAAGCGATATCTTCGTCAACATCTAGTCACGAAAGATATGGACTCTCCGAAGAACTTTTTGGGGATCAAAATCTCTCGGAAGCCCAACTCCTTAGTCCTCTCCCAACGTAAGTATGTTCTTGATCTTTTAAAACAGGTAGGGTTGACTGGAGCAAAACCTGCCCGATGCCCCATGACAATTGGAGAAGACAAAATCTGGACAGATGATTCGCCTCCACTTTCAGATATTACGCGATACAGGCATCTGGTTGGTAAGCTCATATATCTCACAGTGACAAGGCCCGACATTTCCTATGTTATGGGCAAGGTGAGCCAATTCATACAAGCACCTAGGGAGTTTCATCTTCAGTCCGCCTTGCGGATCTTGGAGTATGCCAAAGCAGCGCCTGAGAAAGTATTACACTTTAGGAAGAATGGTCATCTGAGGGTTGAAGCATACTCAGATGCGAGTTATGATAATGACAAAGGGGATCGCAAGTCAACCTCGGGTTTTTGCACCTTTGTTGGGGGAAATCTGGTGAGTTGGAAGAGCAAGAAGCAGTCTGTTGTTTCCAGGTCTAGTGCAAAAGCAGAGTATCGTAGTATCGCTTCGACCACTTGTGAGTTAAAGTGGTTACGGGCTCTCATGATGGATTTAGGAGAGGTATAAAACCATCCTCTACCTATGTTCTGTGATAACAAGGCTTCCATATACATCTCCAAGAATCCGGTCTTTCATGAAAGAACCAAGCACATTGAGGTCGACTGTCATTTCATTCGTGAAGAGATTTTGAAGGAACAAATTTGCACTCCCATCGTCACTTCTGATAAAGAACTGGCTGACATCTTTGCCAAGCCAGTATCCGTCTCGTTTCTTCATATTTGCGACAAGCTGGGCATGATCGATATATATGCTCCAGCTTGAGGGGGAGTGTTGGAGTTATTGACCGGGCGGTCTAGCGGTCTGTCTTGGCGGATTGAAGACCGCGCGGTCTGACGGTTTCCCTTTGGCGGTTTGGTTGTTGGGTTATTGCTGTCTGGAGTCCAAGCGGTCTAGCGGTTTGTCTCAGGCGGCTTGGAGACCGGGCGGTCTAGCGGTCTCCCATGGTGACTTCTCTCTCTCTAGTGGTAGCCGAGCGGTTAGCCCTTCTCATATAACTGCGCGACTTGTGCAGGTTGTTTTTTGTATAAGCCGCTTAGCTTGTAAATTTTTAGTCCCACATCTCTAATTTGTATTCCCTCATCTCTCATCCATTCTATAAAAGGGAGGTCATACCTTTGTAATAGACACCTTTTTGGATAATAAAATTTCTGTTAATCAACTTCCGGTTTGTTCTTGTTCGTTTCTAACATGGCTTATTGTCAAACTAGGTCGCGCAACAGGATTGAGTGCCTACATTCTTCGGCGGTCGGATTGAGTAGTTACATTCTCCGCCATTACTGCAGACCATCGCCCAGCCGTCGCCAGGGCCTGCCCCCTTGAGATTGCATTCGGATTGAGTACCTACATTCACTGATGTTAACGCAAACAAATGCCTTGCCGTCGCCAGGGCCTTCCCCCTTGTGATTATAATTGGATTGAGTACCTACATTTTCTGGCGGCAGGATTGAGTACTTACATTCTTCGTCGTTACCGTAGGCCAACACCTTGCTATCGCTAGGGCCTGCCCCCCTCGCGGTTGCACACAGATCGAGTATTTACATTCTCCGGCAATTGCTCCATAGCCAACTCGGTCGCGAGCCAGACTCGTGCATGCTAAGCCGTGAATCCAACTCGCGCAAAATCGCGAGCCAGGCACGCCCGAACTTTCCCGTAAGCCAGACCTGCGAGAACAGTGCTCAGGAAAAAGAAGCTGAGTCTTGATAGTTTAACTTTCAAGGCAGCCTAAACACCTAGAGGGGGGGGTGAATAGGTCCTGCTTCTTTTTCTAAAACTTCTAGACAGAATTCAATTTATTAACTAATACAAAAACACAGCAATCACAGAAAACAACACATCACAGATTGCACTATGTTTTATAGTGGTTCCCCAAGGTCTGGGTACATCCACTTTCCCCCCTTCACCTATCTAGCTGTATGCTAGATTCGGCCAAACTTCCACTTATCTCAGATCAATAGATCTTACAACTCAGAACCCAACAGGTTCCTACAACTCAGGCACAACTGCCCTACCTCAGCCTTGCCCCAAGGCCTACAACTCAGAGAATATCCTTCTCCTACACTCAGGCAATCAGCCCTACCACTCAGAGTTCAACACTCCTACACTCAGCCTTTATAACATAGGCTTACAACTCAGATCTGTATAAACAGATCCTACAGAAATATAGAAAAGATTGTTTTAAATTGTCTTGCCAAGTTGAGAGAGAAGAGGCAATGACAATTCTTAATCAGCTGATGCAATCAACTGTTTCTTAGCCTTCTTCAAAGCTTCTTGAAAATGTACTTAGCTGAGTTGATTCCAAACAGCTTCTTGAGAATCCACTGATGGATTCTTTCTTCTTCTTCAAATTCTGACTTGATCTCTCTCTGTCCAGAACTTTGAATGATTCTTCTGAATTCTGATTAGAACTCTTCTTAGATCTATCCTTAGATAGTCTTCTTAGATCTCCCGGAGAAGATCTTCTTAAGTGCCTAGCACTTTCTTGAAATGAGTAGAATATAACCCTTCTCCAATGTATTTCAAAGGATCAGTTCTATATCTTCTTAATTGTGTGTGTTGTTCTTTTCTCTCCTTCTGAATCTGTCTATTTATAGACATTCTTCATGGTAACCGGCTGATCCGGTTTCTAACCGTTTTCTGACAAGTCTGACAACTTCAGTTAACTGGTGATAACCCACAGCTGTCAAGTCTTCAAACAAGTCCTGTGCCTTAGTGTTGAAACAGTCTGTCAGAAAGTGTCGAGACCATCTGTCTATTTGTGTCGACACAATTTCCCAGTGCTGTGTCGACTTACTTCTTCTGTGTCGACACAATTTCCCAGTGTTGTTGTAGACTATGTTATGTGTCGACACTTTTTCCCAGAGTAGTGTCGACTTACACCTTCTGTGTCGACACACTTTCCCAGTGTTGTGTCGACAACTTTCTTCTATGTGACGACACATGTTCCTTTGTGTCGACACTTGGACTTAGAATTTTTTCTGTAAACTTTAACATTTCTTTACCTGCACATGTCAACTCAAAACTACATCAAATACAACATGATGTATATCATTGAGCTAGGTTGGGCTTCTTCAAATCAGGTACACATTTTCCAATGTACCCAACAATCTCCCCCTATTTGGAGAAGTCATAACCCTTATAGCCAATGATATACACCATTTATAAATAGTATAAAATGATGATATATGACAATACACAGGGATACTTAATTATAAACAAAATAATAAGAACATCATGGATAAAACAATCTATCACAGATTTAACAAAATTTTGTTTATTACTGGGTAATGTTTGATTACATGGTTTTTCTTTGACTGATCACATTACATCATTACAAAACATTATGAAAGAACTAAAACATTATCAGGATTGATCAGGTTCTCTAATAACAATCCCTTGGCCAGATTTAATTTTAGCTGTCACAGGAGCTTCTGATTCTTCAGCCATCTTTTTTCCTTTAAGATCAGCTTTCTTCTTAGCTTCTTCCTTGAGCCTTTGCCTTTCAAAATAGTGAAAAGGCTTTGGGAAGTATTTGCTTGGCTCCATAGCATCAGGTGGAAGTCTTCCCAGCTTAGCTTTCCTTCTGAATTGTACAATGGCTTCTTGTCTTGTCTCATACTTCTGCCATTCCTGCTCATTGTACCACTTGCCCCTTTCATGAACTTGATCTTTGACAGCTTTCCATGCAGTGAGTATTATATTTCTGGAAGTAGGACTCCACTGCTCAAAATCTGGCTTCAGCTCAACCTGCTCTCTAAATCTTTTCTTTGACAGTAGAGCATCTTGCTGTTCTTGCAAATTTACCTCAGGCTTATCAACCTTTCCAAAGATAACATTTACAACTTCCTTTGAAGGACTATACATATATTGCACTTGCTGATCCAATATATCAAAATCTGGAGGGGGGTAAATGACTTGGGCAACCTCAGGTTGGTCACCTTCAAGTAGTCCTGTTTGCAGACCTGACTCAGCCACCATGTTATCATCACACAATGGTGGATATCCCAATGTGGCTCTTATACTATTGGTCACCCATTTGGCATGCTCAGAGCCTGCATGAATCAGCATCCTCTCCCCCTTTATGGCTTCTCTTGATACATGATCTCTAAGATCTTCTTTCTGGAATCGAATTTGGCCATCCAAATAATTCACTCCCTCTTTGAAAAATGGTCTTAACTTTTGAAGCTTTTCTGATATTTCCTGTTGAGAGGTTGTGATGGCAGTCTTAACAGATGCAATTGCAGCCTGAAAATTCTTATCAAATTCTTCCATTTCTTTGGCTCTATTTGCAGGCATCCCTGGAACAATCTTCTTCACCTCTTGAATGATCTCATTATGAGATTCAGTTAAATTGTCATTCATTCTTATTTGATTTTCCAGAACATAACCTTGCTTCAAAGCAATATCATCCACCTTTGTAGAGATAGCCTGCTGTTGTTTAGCCAGATATACTACAGCATTGCCACCCTTGTGGAAGCAATCTGTCATTTCAGTTTTATTTAAGTTGACTTGAAATTGGATAGATTTGATATCTTGGGCTAAGTCAAACTGCAGATTTTTGTTGCTTTCATCAACATATTTCTCAATGGCCACCCTGTGGTCATCCAATTTCACCTGTAAATCCACCAAGAACTTGTTATAATCAACTTCAGGAGGTGGTGGTGGAGGTGATGTCTGTAAAGCCTGTTTATAAGTCTTGCTTCTTCTTTTAAATACAACCAGTTTTCTTTTCTTAGCCAACCTGGCTTCTTCAGTCTCAGATTCAGAAGTACTCTCAATGTGAACTCTATCTGCTTCAGTGCCATGTTGCTCAGTTTCAACATGTACTGGCTCCCCCTCAATTCTTTGCTCCTCCTCTATTTCTTGAACTTTTTCAATCTCTTGAACTTTCTCCACTTCTTGTTCTAGCTCTATGTCAAGAGGCTGCTCAACATCTTGGTTCTCTTCTATTCTATCAGTAGCTATGTCATCATTAGGAAATAACTCATCCAGAGTGTATTCTTTTTGAACTGGAGCATCTGAAGATAAGTCATTAGGTGCATCCTTGTGCACATTCTCAGGCAGCTGCATATCTGGAGTAGGAGAAGACACATGCTCCCCCTGAACCTGTGCAGACAAAAAAAAACTTTTAGAAAGTCTTTTATAGTAAAATACATATGCTCCCCCTACACCTGTACCACTTGTACCTGAGCAGGGGTAGATACATTTTGAGCAGGAGATTGAACTGGCTCCCCCTGCATCTGTGCAGATGTATCTACTTGATGAACTATAGTGGAGGCAGGTTGTTCTTCACTCTGTATCCTTAGTGGGTCCTCTTGTTGTTGCTCAGTCTCGTGAGCTGGAGAAGGGGATCTTACAGGGGTGTCTGGCCTGCTCTCTTCAGGCACATCCTTAGACAGCACCCTTTCCCACCTGGAGAATAGTCTCATGTCCATCCTTCTCATATGATTGATTTTAGATCCTGGCAGTTGCTGCATCACTTCAGGAATTGCTCCATTGAGATAAAGACTCATGATCCTAGCCATGTTAGGCTTCTTGATCCCTTCTTTAATCTTGTCAAATAGGATTACTGACCAATCAGTAGGAATTGTAAAGGCAATCCTGGTCATCAGGTTGAACATATAGGCAGAAATCCTATCATGTCCACCTGTCTTGCAGAGAATTACTTTCCCAACTATTTCAGACAAGAACTTTCCTTGCTGATTCATACCTTTCCTATTGAATGCAGCTCCAATCTTCATGTTTGAATCCAAACCACACCATAGAAGGGCTTCCCTTGTCTTAGAACTAGGAACCTCTTCTTCATTTTCAACCACATGTAATTGCAAAAACTTTCTCAAACCTCTTTGAGTAATCTTAATCTTAGTCCCGTGAACAATGGACTTGATCTTGAGTTCAGTAGAATGGACTGATGCTGAGATAAAGAACTCATGCACCTCCTTTTTCCAGATCTTGGATGGTTCTGAGACAAGAAATTCTAACCCTGATGCAGAGAGAAGGGAGATAACTCCTTGAACATCAGGCGGCGCCTCTGCAAACGCCTGGCGCACCAACTCATACCCTTCATTAACATTGTCTTCAATCCTTGGCGCCATCGTTGTGTCGAGAAAGCTTGAGAGAAGAGAGAAAGAAAGATTGTCGACACAGGGTTTGAATCTCGAAAACCTTGAAAGCGTGTCGACAATAAGAGCTTTTGACCTATTTATAGCTTCTGTTGAAAGAAGTTCAAAAGGCGCCAAAAACAGTCTAAATGTGTCGACACAGACGGAATGTGTCGACACAAGCTTCTATTAACTCGACATTTCTTCAGCCTACTATGTGTCGACACCAATATGTGGTTATGTCGACACCTTGGATACATAGTAGAAAGACAGAAATTCTGTGTCGACACTAAGGACAAGTGTCGACACATATTTTGTAAGTGTCGACACCATAATTCTGGTTGAGTCGACATTACATTCCTGGTTAAGTCGACAATAAACCTCTTAAGTGTCGACACATATTCTCTGTGTCGACACACTATTTCTGACTTGTCGACATAATTTCTCTGAGTCGACACATTATTACTGAATGTGTCGACACATTCTTACTTAGCCAATTTCTGTAACTTCAATGTGTCCTTTTTAACACTTGATTATTGTTGTTACTACTTTTACTTACTTATTAACCATTTCAATAGCATTGTTAATGATTTTATTTAATACATTATTCAATGGTTAACATACCTAATTCAATTTTGAATTTATTGAATTTGGTTTCATCTAAAGGCTTAGTAAATACATCTGCTATTTGATAATCTGTTTTTACAAATTCCAATGAGATGTCACCTTTTTCTACATGTTCTCTAAGAAAATGATATTTGATTTCTATATGCTTAGTTCTACTATGAGAAACTGGATTATTAGCAATAGAAATAGCACTCTTAGAATCACATAAAAGGGGTGTTCTACTTACCTGAATACCATAATCTTTAAGCTGATGCTGCATCCATAATAGCTGTGCACAGCAGCTTCCTGCAGCAATATACTCTGACTCAGCTGTGGAAATTGCCACACTAGTCTGTTTTTTACTACTCCAAGATATTAGTCTTCCTCCCAGGAATTGACAAGTACCTGTAGTACTCTTTCTATCCTCTCTACATCCTGCAAAATCTGCATCTGAATAGCCTGTTAGTTGAAAATCTCTATTCCTAGGGTACCAAAGACCTAGAGTAGGAGTGCCCTTTAGATATCTCAGAATCCTTTTTACTGCAGTATAATGAGATTCTTTAGGGCAGGCTTGGTACCTAGCACAGACACATGTTGCATACATAATGTCAGGTCTACTAGCAGTGAGATATAGTAGTGACCCAACTATTCCTCTATACAATGATTCATCAACAGGTTTACCTGCCTCATCTTTGCATATTGGCATACTTGTGCCCATAGGAGTTCTCATGGAGGAGGATGACTCCATACCATATTTTTTAATTAATTCCTTGGTGAACTTAGACTGGGATATGGACAATCCATCATCAGTCTGTCTTACTTGGAGTCCCAAGAAGAACTTAAGTTCTCCCATACTGCTCATCTCAAACTTCCCTTGCATAAGTTTGGCAAACTTTTTACAAAGGTTGTTTTCAGTAGATCCAAAGATTATGTCATCAACATAGATCTGGACTAAGATGATCTTTCCTTTGGATTCCCTAAGGAATAGAGTTTTGTCTATCTTTCCTCTTGAGAATTTATTCTCAATGAGGAAGGTAGACAGGGTTTCATACCAAGCCCTTGGAGCTTGTTTTAACCCATACAAAGCTTTCCTAAGCTTGTACACAGAATCAGGTTTAAGAGGATCTACAAAACCTGATGGCTGCTCTACATATACTTCTTCTTTAAGATCACCATTCAGAAATGCTGACTTTACATCCATCTGGTATACTTTGAAGTCTTGGTAGGCTGCATAGGCAAGGAACATTCTGATTGCCTCCAGCCTTGCTACTGGAGCAAAGGTTTGATCAAAGTCAATCCCTTCTTCCTGCCTGTATCCTTTTGCAACCAATCTTGCTTTATTCTTTATTATTATTCCACTTTCATCTAGCTTGTTCCTATAGATCCACTTAGTCCCAATTATGTTGTGGCCTCTTGGTTTAGGAACAAGCTCCCAGACCTTGCACCTTCTGAACTGATTCAGCTCCTCTTGCATAGCATCAATCCAGTACTGGTCTTGGATAGCTTCTTCAAACTTCTTAGGTTCCATTTGAGACAAGAAACTAGAATGCAAAACTGTGCTTTGATTTCTGCTTCTAGTTTGCACTCCTTGTCTTGGATCACCAATTATCTGATCAGTAGGATGATCTCTTAGATATCTTATAGCTGGAGGTAGATTCCCTTCAGGTTGAGCATCTCCAGCTTCTTCATTCTGCTGTTCCTCTTGGTTTTCATCAGCTTCCATTATCTCTTGTACTCCCCCTGGACAGCAGCCTTCATTTTCCAATGCTCCCTCTTCCTTTGAAGCTTCAGCAATGGAGAGCTTGTCCATCTTCTTGCTTATACCTGTTGAGTCATTTGATCTACAAGACAATTCACAATTGATTAATCTTGTTTCATCAAATACAATATGCACAGATTCTTCAACAACTTGAGTAGTTAAGTTGAAGACTCTATAGGCCTTACTATTTGTGCTGTACCCAACAAATATCCCATCCTGGGATTTGGCAGCAAACTTAGTCAAATAAGACTTACCATTGTTAAGTATATAGCACTTGCAGCCAAAGATCCTAAAATAGGATAGATTTGGTTTTCTGCCTTTCACAATCTCATAGGGAGTCTTTCTGTGGCTTTTGGTGATAGAAGCCCTATTGATGACATGACAAGCAGTGTTAACTGCCTCAGCCCAAAAATATTCTGGGAGAGAGGTGTCACTCAATAGAGTTCTACCAGCTTCAATTAATGATCTATTCTTTCTTTCAGCAATTCCATTTTGCTGAGGTGTTCTAGGTGAGGAGAACTCTTGGAAAATCCCAAAGTCTATACACAAGTTTGTCATGCTTTCAGATTGAAACTCAGTACCATGGTCACTTCTGATTTTGACCACTGTACTGTTCAGTTCATTCTGAATTTGCTTTACAAACTTAAATAATACACTTGGGGTTTCAGATTTTTGTCTCAGAAAGAACACCCATGTAAATCTAGAATAGTCATCTACCACCACTAGTGTGTAGACCTTCCTTCCTAGACTGTGAACTGGCATAGGACCAAAAAGATCCATATGCAAGAGGTATAAGCACCTCACAGAATCCTTGTTTTCAAGGCTTTGAAATGAGGTTTTTGTCTGCTTGCCCTTTTGACAAGCTGAGCATACCCCTTCCTTTATACACTTAACTTGAGGCCCATTCCTCACTAGTTCTTTACTAAAGAGTTGGCCAATTGTCTTGTAGTTTAGATGAGCCAATCTCTTGTGCCACTTAACACAATGAGAAGCATTGTCATCAGCTACAAGACAAATGGGTGATGCCTTATTCTCACATTCAAAATTAAGGCAATACACATTTCTCTTCCTATACCCAGTCAATATGATCTCTTGATCACTTGACCTTTTGATATGACATCCATCCTTACCAAATGAAATGTCATATCCTAGATCACTCAGCTGGCTTATGCTTATTAGATTATGTTTCAAACCTTTTACATAGGCCACTTGGGTGATAGTAATTAGGTTTGAAGAGATGTTACCAAATCCTTTGATGACTCCTTTTTCAGATCCACCAAAGATCACTTTATGTCCATCTTTGACAGATGAATACTCCTTCAGCAGCCCCTTTGTTCCAGTCATGTGCCTGGAACAACCACTATCCAAGTACCATATAGGGGCATGGTAACTTGGATTCACCTGCAATACAGAATTACTTACCCTTAGAACCCAAGTAAGTCTTGGGTCCTTGGTTCAGGTTAGCCTTAATAAAGTTATCATAACCTCTTCTAACAGGTAGACTCTTATTCTTTATAACACTTGTGTTATACCAGCAGTCCAATGCAAAATGACCCCTCTTGCCACAGCACCAACATTCAAACTTATTGTATCTAGATCTAGATACATCCTTGTCAGAAGCATTTCTGTTCACTGCTGGTGCTGTTGCAACTTCTCCTGCTGGTTTCTTAAAACCATAGGGCTTATGACCATAGGTAGGCCTGCTTGCCTTAACACCCTTGTTCTTCAGAATATTTGTCTTGATATGATCCTGAATGTCTTCATGATCATATATGTTAGAAGGCACTTTCTTCTTACCAAACCTTATGGGGACTGAAAGGTTTAGTGGCTGAATAGGGGCTTTGCCTTTCTTCTTGAATCTGCTAGCCCTGGAGTTACCCTTAAATCCTAATCCAGCCTTACCCTTCTGAGTGACAAATTCATCTATCAAGGGTAAGACAGATTTTGGCTTAGAGTAACTAGCCACTAAATCCCTTTCAATTCTAAGTCTGTCCTCCAGACTCTTTACTTGATCATTAGTATAATTAATTGTGCCCATCTGAATAATAGTTATATTTTTCAGCTTGGCAATTTCAGCTAACTTTTGATCAAGGACTTTTTCTAACTCAGCTGTTGTAACCCTTAGATCAGCAATTTCCTGAGCCTGTGATTTAACCAGGTTCTTGCTTTTCTTAAGGGCCTGCAACAAGTCCCCATACTTGTCTATCAATTGATAGACATCTCCTTCAGATCCAGATGCATCTTCATCACTTGATGCAGATGTAGCTGATTCTTCACTTGTACTACAAACAAATGTACTGGAAGGACTGTTTACCTCATTAGGACCAGACTGATTTTGGCATAGGTCCTCTTCTGATCTAGTCATCAAACCCATGCATTGATGTTCATTGATGGAGTCTAGCAACTGCATAAACTCCTCTTCCTCAGATGCAGCATATAATCCAATATATGCTTCAGCTTCAGATCCTGATTCTGAAGTTGACTGGTCTGACAGACTTTTATCTTTCTTTGCTACAAAGGATTTCTCCTTCTTGCCTTTCTGATAAGTCTTCTTCTTTTCTGAAGATTCCTTCCTTTTGTCAGGACACTCAGCCACTACATGTCCAGGCCTATTGCAACAATAGCAGACAATCTTTGAAGTAGTGGCTTTGCTGGGCTTTGACCTGCTTTTCTCTTTCCTAGATGACCTTCTTTTCTGATAATAGTCATCTACTTGCTGTGATGATGAAGGCCTAGACTTCCATTGCTTCTTTTTCAAGAACCTTTGAAATTGCCTAGTGAATGCAGCAAAGTCTGCATCTGAATCACTGCTGACTGAACCCCTATCTGAATTTTCAGAACTACCTTCTTCAACTTCCTTAGGAGGAGATGGTGATTTCCTCCTATTCTTTCTGGTGGCTTCAGCATTAAATGCCACAGTCTTTTCTCTATGCTCTCCTCTTGAGTTTCTTTCCTCCTCCTTCCTTACCATAAGTTGCATTTCATAGGATAGCAACTTTCCAAACAGAGTTGGAGGAGATATCTCTGCCAATTTTGCCACTTCTCTTATGGCACAGATCTTTGTATCCCAATCCTTTGATAAGGATCTTAAGAATTTGTCATTCAGTTCATAGGTACTGAAGACTCTTCCATAGGAAATTAGCTCATTCACAATTCTATAGAATTTCTTATAGCACTCAGTTATGCTATCAGATTTTCCTTGTCTAAAACTTTCATACTCCTGATTTAGCATAGATTTTCTGTCCAGCCTTACTTCTTCTGATCCCTCCATGTAGACAATCAATGTGTCCCACATCTCCTTGGAGGTCTTGCAGTGAATCAGATTCTGAAATGTTGAATCATCTATGGCACTGACAATTATGTTCTGTGCCCTTTTGTCCATGGTAGCCAAGATGATTTCATCCTTGGTCATTTCAGAATAAGTCTTTGGTGTTTGGATATTTGCATCAAGAACAGATATCTTCATTGGTATGAAGGGGCCTTCCTGTACTGTGATGTAAATCCTTGGGTCAGATGCTTCCATAAACAATCTGACTCTTTCTTTCCAGATCCCAAAGATTTCCTTCTTGCATATGGGTAATTTCATTGACCCTAGCTCCTTATGATTCTCTCCAGAACCCATCTTCTTGATTCTTGATTCTGCCTATCAGATCTACCTCAGACTGTTAAGTCCTTTTTGAGGAACCTCCCTCTGATACCACTTGATAGTTTAACTTTCAAGGCAGCCTAAACACCTAGAGGGGGGGGTGAATAGGTCCTGCTTCTTTTTCTAAAACTTCTAGACAGAATTCAATTTATTAACTAATACAAAAACACAGCAATCACAGAAAACAACACATCACAGATTGCACTATGTTTTATAGTGGTTCCCCAAGGTCTGGGTACATCCACTTTCCCCCTTCACCTATCTAGCTGTATGCTAGATTCGGCCAAACTTCCACTTATCTCAGATCAATAGATCTTACAACTCAGAACCCAACAGGTTCCTACAACTCAGGCACAACTGCCCTACCTCAGCCTTGCCCCAAGGCCTACAACTCAGAGAATATCCTTCTCCTACACTCAGGCAATCAGCCCTACCACTCAGAGTTCAACACTCCTACACTCAGCCTTTATAACATAGGCTTACAACTCAGATCTGTATAAACAGATCCTACAGAAATATAGAAAAGATTGTTTTAAATTGTCTTGCCAAGTTGAGAGAGAAGAGGCAATGACAATTCTTAATCAGCTGATGCAATCAACTGTTTCTTAGCCTTCTTCAAAGCTTCTTGAAAATGTACTTAGCTGAGTTGATTCCAAACAGCTTCTTGAGAATCCACTGATGGATTCTTTCTTCTTCTTCAAATTCTGACTTGATCTCTCTCTGTCCAGAACTTTGAATGATTCTTCTGAATTCTGATTAGAACTCTTCTTAGATCTATCCTTAGATAGTCTTCTTAGATCTCCCGGAGAAGATCTTCTTAAGTGCCTAGCACTTTCTTGAAATGAGTAGAATATAACCCTTCTCCAATGTATTTCAAAGGATCAGTTCTATATCTTCTTAATTGTGTGTGTTGTTCTTTTCTCTCCTTCTGAATCTGTCTATTTATAGACATTCTTCATGGTAACCGGCTGATCCGGTTTCTAACCGTTTTCTGACAAGTCTGACAACTTCAGTTAACTGGTGATAACCCACAGCTGTCAAGTCTTCAAACAAGTCCTGTGCCTTAGTGTTGAAACAGTCTGTCAGAAAGTGTCGAGACCATCTGTCTATTTGTGTCGACACAATTTCCCAGTGCTGTGTCGACTTACTTCTTCTGTGTCGACACAATTTCCCAGTGTTGTTGTAGACTATGTTATGTGTCGACACTTTTTCCCAGAGTAGTGTCGACTTACACCTTCTGTGTCGACACACTTTCCCAGTGTTGTGTCGACAACTTTCTTCTATGTGACGACACATGTTCCTTTGTGTCGACACTTGGACTTAGAATTTTTTCTGTAAACTTTAACATTTCTTTACCTGCACATGTCAACTCAAAACTACATCAAATACAACATGATGTATATCATTGAGCTAGGTTGGGCTTCTTCAAATCAGGTACACATTTTCCAATGTACCCAACATAATGTAAAAGTAGCAATGTCATACAAATATGCGCGCAAAAGCGCTAACAACAAACTACAAAATGTGTAAACAAACTGCAAGGCATACAAGCATAAAAGCACTTACCACTTCACTCATTGCCTTCAAGGAAGAAGACATATGTGGAGCAACCGCTTCCACAAAAGGAGCCCGGGGGGCAGGACACTCAAGTACCTATAACTCGGGAGTAGTATCTGGATGTGCATAAAAAGAAGCCACAGTGACCACCATGTCAACATCACTAGAGTAAGCTGTCATAGACTTCCTCTTCCGGTCTCCACTTAAAGGAGCTTCAGTAATCTGCACTGTATCCTCACCTCAAGGTCGGCAGGTAGCCCGACTTTTCTTTCCCCCAAATTGCAACTTGGTCGTTGGAAAGACAAGAGTGCAGACACATCAGATGCAACACAAAGGCGCGCCACACGCGACAAAATTGAAGGTCGGGCTTACTCAAGGGAGAAGCAAATCGAAGGCCGCGCGTACGCGCAAAGCATGCATGGGAGCACGAGAAATTGGACGTACACACACGCACACCGCAAGGGCGCACACAGCCGCACCCGCGCAGGCGTACCCGTACGTGCGCGCGGCCTGGTGCGCACGACCACACTATTAAATGCGCGCGCGCGGCCTAGCACTCGCGCTGCCCATGCGGCCTGACACTCGCGCGACCCACGCGGCCTGGAGCCCCCACCACCGCACACGGACTGGTGAGCACGCGCAGCCCGCGCGCGCGATTCAGTGCGCTTGCCCCTGCGCGCGCGCGACCAGCCGCTCGCGCCCGTGCGAACAGATACGCGTGCGCCCACGCGACCTGGAGCGCACACCGGCATGGTGCACGGATCCACACCGGCTAACCGTCGTCACACCGCTCGGCCCCGGGACCGTGGGGCACCTCCCTTGGGCGCATTAGCACCTCCTCCCGCTCCTCCTCGGAGCCCTTTTTCAATATATTACCTGAGTTCGCAGAGCGCCGCCATCCGATGTCTCCGTCCTTTCACCGATTGTCATTATGCACACGAGAGATGAGGGAAAAATCCTTGTCTTCTCAGCTTATGCCAACCTTTTGCAACCAAAGATTTGGGGGGGGGGGGGGCAATTGATGGAGATGAAGCCCCATTTGTAAGTTTAGGGGTGCAATTAGCCACTCTGCCATGATCACCCCCACAAGGAGAAATCATGGGTTTGACTTGTCAACCCACTCCCCATAATCTCCTCCACAATAGGAGGATCTTGGAGGGGGGGCACACTTCCAAACCGCCACCGCCCGGGAGGAGGCCGCCGCCTAACCGCCGCCGCCTAGCTGCCACCGTTGCCTTGCCGCCACCGCTGCCTTGCCGCCACCGCTGCCTTGCCGTCGGCGCCTAGCCGCCGCCGCTGCCTTGACGTCGGCGTCTAGCCGCCGCCTTGCTGCCGCCGTCGGCACCTAGCCACCGCCTTTTCGCCGGCAAAATGGGCACCATCTGATTACAATGGGATTCCCATCGCCGTCCGATTCACAGGTAACCACTCACTAACCATCAAGTTAGCTGGGGGCATAACATTATTAAAATTAATAACCCCCTAGAACTATGGAAGAAATATTTATGTGGGTAGTTATGATGTGCAGATAGCCGTGTAACCACCATAACCACCTCCTGGAGGCTATAAATGGAGCCTCAGGCCTCCTCATTTCTCACCTTTTTGCTCCCACAGTCTTCTTCTTCCTCAGGTCAGAGCTCTGCCGAACTCCTCCCTCGGGTTATCTTCAAGCCGCCTACGAGCCAGAGGAACGGTCAAATCCTCAAGTGCGCATAGAAGGGAAGAAGACGACTGTCAGCAGCACTCAAGCACACAAGCCACCAAGCAGCATCCAGTACTCCCTTGGCGCAGCCTGTTGCCCGTTGCGAGTAAGAAATTCTCTCTCACCACAAAGTTGTAACGAGGAGCGACATGTCGCCATCGATTCTCCAAACATATTGTAACCACAAGCTGATAGTGGACTTTGACCGGCATAGATCCGTTCACGTGATTTTTTACCCAATTGAGGGGTTTTTCCACGTCAAAACCTTTTGTGTTAACTCTCTATTTTCATTGACTGTGTGCGCGCTCGACCGTCCCGAGAGCTAAGGCGGTCCAATTTATTCCGATTTGACCGGGACGCCGAATTAATCCGCAACAAATTCTATAACGGTGGTGTTTTTATCCAAATTTATTGGAGCAGAAAAGTCGTACCAAACAGAGCCTTGGTTTTAAGAAGAGAGAAAGAAGATTTGTAATATAATTAAAAATAAATTACAAAAATATGAAAAAAGCAATTTTGAGAATGAAAATGTTGTAATAATAGAAGAAACATTTCACTATAGAGGAAGCAAATGTAGGAGTTATATAATAATTACGGTAGAGAAAAGATATTATAAGTTTTAGAAGCATTGATGTAACTCATTTTTTTTATAACGGAGACATTTGACCCTGTAGTCGATCAAATGTCTGGGTTATGAAAAAAATAGCCCGGACTTGCAACAATCCTCTTAAAACTTACTATAGGTCAAATATACTACAATATAGATGTATCGCCGGTACTTTGTGGAATAAAGATATAAAAAAAATATTGCACTTGCTTCAATGAATTAATGTAGCATCCAACAAGAAAGATTCCTTGCTGAAGAATTTAAATGCTATGGAATAATGAAAAATAATAGAGATAGATACTTTATTATTGTTTGAGGTATGGGATCTACATATTGGCGGGGCCCATTTACAATTTGTTGTGGGTCATCCGATTTTTTTTTTCAGTCCGGAGAATCAGATCGTCTTAGCTAGCTCGGAGTCGGACCGAGCCTGTAAACAGACAAAGAAAAACATCACCAAATGACAAAAGGTTTTTTTGATGTGGAAAACTAGAAAATGATGAAAAATCACATGACTGGATTCGTGGCAAGCCAAAATCCATCATATTGTTGGAGTTTACAATAATTTGGGATGATTTCTCGGAGGGCGACAGGTCACCTCTCTATTACAAGTACAATGTACAAAAATGACAAAAAAGAGACAAGTCCCCGGAGCCTTGATGGAAACGCTCCGACTAGGAAAATGGCTAAGTCATTGCAACCTCGTTGAAAGGGTTTCGACTGGGAAAAATCTCTAAGTCCACTGAGTCTCGATGACAACTCTCCTGCTGAATCAGAGCCTTTGTGGGAGCGCTCTCGCGGAGACGAACGTCGTGCCTTGGAAGCTTGATGAAGCATTTGCGCTAGAAGAGGAACAGAACAAATTCCTGAGCGGAGAATCAATCTAAGTCCATGACCTCATCGGAAAACCCCAAATCTCTTTTTAGCATCTAGAGTTGATTGTCTTCAAATGAAGGTCTGAGGGTCTATTTATAGTTTTTTGGAGAGATATGCTGGTAATTACGCTGGAGCAGAATTTGTGTTGGCAAATGACGTCGCTCCGTTTCTGTAACCTGGATCACCAAATTTAGAGAAATGACGAAAGTGTCCCTCAGGCAGTCTGGGAGGCCAAGGCAGGTTGCACGACGGCGGCCAAGGCCGATGACGATTGGAGGAAGCAACCGCTGCCCCCCAAGGGGCGCGCGGCGGGGGGGGGGGGGGGGGGGGGGGGGGGAGCGCGTGCAGGGGGGCCTGCACGGGGGGGGGGGGGGGGGGGGGTGCGCGCGCAGGGGGGGCAGGGGGCGAGCGCGAAGGGGGGCGCGCGCGCATGGGGGCGAGCGAAGGGGGGCGCATGCAGGGTGTAACGCCCCCGAATTTTTGATGATTTTATTTGATTTGGTATCGTCGTATTTATGACGTCATGACGTTATTTTTAACGCCGAGTTGATGGCGCATCGCCGTTAAGACATTTTCGCGTCTGTGCGGTCGAGTCAGCCAAATTCTTGTTGTAATTGGAAAATTTTGCATTTGGAAATTTAGTTAAGTAATTTTGGTCTTGCTCGTCAAGTTTCGTCGCAATCCGAGTGATATTCGGGCCTCGACGATTTTCCAAAGTTTTGTCTAATTTATGTTCGCCGAATACTTTGAAAATTTATATCTCGGGAATGGCTAGTCGGATTTAGGTTTTGGCTTCGCCGTTGGGTTCGTAGCGTCACTGTTCGCCTACGGTGTGAGTTTTGTTTAATTCGGCGCGCGTTTGTGCCTCTCTTTGAACTTGTGATTCCTTGTTCAAAAATATAAATATGAATATTTTAATATTAAAACACTATTCAAAAATGTGATTCCTTATTTATCTCTATAGTTTGATTTTGGGTATTTTTGTAAAAAGCGCTATTCATAGCACTGTTCTTTAATTGTTGAGTTCTCGGGTGGCTGTAGGATCTTCTCGAGTGGCCTTCTCCTTCTTGTCGAATGTTCTTTTCATTGTTCTCGAGAGCTGCCTCCTTGATTACTCGAGTAATGCTTCCTGACTCTCGAGTAACTCATTTGACTACTCGAGTAATGCTTTATTACTCGAGTACTGTGCTTCCTGGCTCTCGAGTAACTCGTTTGATTAGTCGAGTAATGCTTCCTGGCTCTCGAGTAACTCATTTGACTACTCGAGTAATGCTTTATTACTCGAGTACTGTTATTCCTGGCTCTCGAGTAACTCATTTGACTACTCGAGTAATGCTTTATTACTCGAGTACTGTGCTTCCTGGCTCTCGAGTAACTCATTTGACTACTCGAGTAATACTTTATTACTCGAGTACTGTGCTTCCTGATTCTCGAGTAACTCATTTGATTATTCGAGTAATGCTTTATTACTCGAGTATTGTGCTTCCTGGTTCTCGAGTACCTCTAAATTTGTTCTTGAGTAGTCGGTCGTCCGTCTCGAGTAGTCCTGTACAGTTTGAGTTCGGGTGTCATTTTGAGGGTCAAAACAGTGTCGCATGGAAAAATGGTTAACATAAAATTTGTTCGTCTCGATGAGATCTACAACTTTTATGTTAGACACTTTTCGATTTGAAGCCATCCTAGATCTCTATTTTTTATTCCCGCAAAAATGCTCGTAATTGGTCCGTTTTCCTTCCGATTTAGACGGAATATTTTATAAATAGATATATACATATATATTCTTACACTTAGGTTATTAGAACTTAAACTTCATCTTCCCCGACTTCCTCCCGAACCAGAGCGGCGTGTGCGAGAGAGAGATTATTTTCGTGAATCTTCCGGTGGCCGCCTCCGGTGCTCTGGTGCTCCAAATCCCCAACCGAGTATAGATCTGGAAAGCTCTCGCCGAGAGCTACACCATCGTGGTAAAATCTTTCCCATTTCTCGAGTTTTCTCATTAGGGTTTTTCGGCCCTAACCTCTATTTCGGCCATTTTTTTAAGGTTTTGACTCCTCCCGCGTTCTTTTGCCCCGGTCTTAGACGTGGAGCGTTTCGGTGAACTCTCCCGGTAAAACCAAGGCAAGTGGTGGTTTACCATCATTTCTTCATGTCTGGTTTGATGATAACCGTTACGTTTTTATGTTCTTTAAAACCTGCTGCACTTTTGTCATTCCAAATAGTAGATATGTTAGATTTTCCTTTGGAGGCCACTCGATTTTATATGTTCTTGTCATGATAGCTCAATCTTGTAGCATTGTAGTATATGATGAAGAGTTTTAGTATTGGATTTAAACACCCTATCAATTGTGTAGAGCGTATTAGAGTTTATCTAGGGGTGTGTATGTAAGAAGAGGTGCTCGAAACATCCGGAGGAAGGTCAAGGTGGAACCGTCTCTCCGTTGCCCCCAGCTAGGTATATATAGAGCCAAACCAAGGGTTTGTACTCGCAAGGCCCCCGACCCCATTATTCGTCCAAATATACACTTACAATCTCCTCCTATATTCGTGACAAATAACGGTGACGTTTCGGGGTGCTGGAGAGTAGACAAAATAATAATCCAAACTAATCAAAGCATTCAGGATAGATCATACTAAAAATAGAGTAAAAGTGTTTTGCCTAAACGGCACACCTCCACACAGATTCTATCTCAAACATAGTCTGAATAATTATTACAAAACAAATGAAACATGAATTAAACGTTTGATGATTCTACTCATCTAGTTGATCATCATCATCCATGTCCATGTCTACAGCTCCTCCAAAATCTCCATCGTAGCCTGCAAGGAATTTCATGAGTCAGACTCTATGAATTCATAAACGTATGTAGTAACATTTAAAATAAACTAGCTCTTACTAAATGAGCTTAACACTTCTAGCAATGGTGAAGTAACTCTGTCAGTATCTCATCTAGTCTAACTAAGACTAGTCACGTTATCTTACTCATTACTGATCACTATGTGCCTCACCAACACATGTGGGCACACATCACGTGCAACATTATCAAATGTAGAATAATGTGCTGTTACCAATAATGTTTAGATTAACATATACAACGACTTTCAATTCCCAGTTGAATAACTCTTGAATCAACTTACAATGAAAGGACGTTAGGTTATCAAATGTTGAATAACCCGCATCCAACCATCTTGGGTTTTCATCAAGAAATTATTTGGGGTTTTCAGTCTGTCACTTATTAGATGCTTGAATATTAGCAGCTATAGGCTCGTCCATATCAAAACATAAACGTTGGAGGAAAGTTTCATATTTCTATGAACTTTAATCCCATTTCCCCCGATGTTTTTATTGTGAGAGCTCTATTTAATCCTTTAGTAAGGGCGTCTGCAACATTATCTTTCGATCTCACATCAACTAGGGTAATAATCCCTTGATTTGTGAGAGAGGTCAACCAGGCCTGTTTCATCCTGAGTTGTCTTCTTTTGCCATTGAACAAAGTGTTCGTGGCAACTGTTTTAGTAGTCTGATTATCGCAGTAAACTGCAATAGAACTCAATTTCAGGCCCGACAATGGAATGTCCATCACCAAATCTCTTAACCACTCTGCTTCTTCACCAGCCAAAACTAGAGCATAGAGTTCGGATTCCATAGATGAGAGTGCAATGCACGACTGTCTCTTGGACTTCCAGACTATAGCTGCTCCTCCTAGTGTAAAGAGGAATCCACTAGTGGACTTGCTGTCGTTTATTTCTAAGCACCATGATGCATCAGAATATTCTTCCAGAACGGGAGGATGACCACTATAACATAAAGCATACTTTCGGGTGTGCTTTAAGTAACGCATCAGCCTATTGAGGACATCCCAATGGTCTTGGCCAGGATTGCTAGTGAACCTACTTAACATGCCGACCGTGAAGGCTATGTCAGGTCTTGTACATACCATAACATACATGAGGCTACCAAGCAGTTTAGAATAATCTAACTGTCGAACCGCAGCCCCTTCATTGGGCTTTAAGCGGTCAGAATAGTCGTATGGTGTCTCATCCGCTTTCCGTTCACTATATCCCCACGTGTCTAACAAGGACTTGATGTAGTGGCTTTGACTTAGGGAAATGTCATGTTTCTCAAAGCTCACTTGCATACCCAGTATAGTGTCAGCTACACCTAGGTCCGTCACGCTAAATTATTTAATTAGACCTGACTTTACGTCATCCACTTCGGATTGATCAGATCCAAGAATTAGCAAATCATCCACATACAAGCATATTATGGCGACATTGTCTGATCTATGACGTATGTAAAGACATTTATCCGAGAGTCTCGACATGAATCCCATGTTCTTTACAATATAGTCAAACTTCTCATGCCATAATTTCGGCACTTGCTTCAATCCGTATAACGACTTTAAAAGCTTACAGACCTTGTTTTCATGACCGTCTACAATAAAACTTTCAGGTTGACTCATGTAGATCTCTTCGGTCAGATCTCCATTCAAGAACGCAGTCTTAACATCAATTTGATGAACAATAAAGTTCTCAATGGCCGAAATAGCAAGAAGAACCCTAATGGTTGCTAAGTGACATACGGGTGAGTATACGTCAAAATAGTCTACTTCACTTACTTGTGTGAAACCTTTAGCCACCAGACGTGCTTTATACTTAGCTACGCTACCATCGGGATTTAACTTCCTTTTCAGAACCCACTTGCACCCTACAGTTTTTGCCCCTACTGGCTTATCAACTAACGTCCAGGTGTCGTTCTGAAGGAGAGAGTTCATCTCATCCTCAATTGCTTCTTTCCAGAGTAGGGAATCCCTTGATCTCATCGCTTCCCTAAAATTAGATGGATCTGCCTCGACGTGGTAAGTGACAAAATCACTACTGAAGGTTCTAGGGGTTCACTCTCTCACTGAAGTCCTCCTAGACACTAGGCCAGAGTTGTCTACCGGAATAGAATAGGATGTGCTCGGTACTGATCCAGGATCTTCCTCAGTAATAGTTGCTTGCATACCTAGGATAGTTAAGTTCTTATCTTTGAGGAACTTGTCCTCGAAGAACACCGCATCCCTAGATTCTATTATGATATTATTAGAAATATTAAGGAACCTATCTGCAGCACTATCTTCAGCACAACCTAAGTAGACACACGTATTGGTTTTAGGTCCAACCTTAGACCGTCTAGGGTCAGGAACCCTGACATAGGCTATACAGCCCTAGGTCTTAAGTCTAGTTAAAGACGGCAGTCGATGAAACCAAAGCTCGTAGGGAGTAACCTCTAATTTAGCATGAGGAACTCTATTCAGAATGTGATTCGCAGACACGGCTGCTTCTCCCTAATAAGCGGAAGGCATGCCTGCAGTGAGCAGCATAGAGTTCAACATCTCTGTTAACGTTCTATTCTTGCGCTCAGCTATGCCGTTAGATTTGGGGGAGTAAGGAGCAATGGTTTCTGCTATGATGCCCTGTGAAGCAATGAAGCATCTTAACTCACTGGACATATATTCTCCTCCTCTATCACTTCTAAACCTCTTAATTTTCATGCTTAACTGGTTTTCAACCCTGGTTTTGAAAAGGCAAAACTTTTCAAACGCTTCATCTTTAGTTTTAAGCAACGAAATGTGAAAAAATCTAGTGCAGTCATCTATGAACGTGATCATATACTTCCTCCCACCTCTTGTGACAAAACTCTTAAAGTCACAAATATCGGAATGTATAAGCTCAAGAGGTGTTGCGCTCCTAGTAACCGTACCAAAAGGTTTCATAGTGATCTTAGTCTGAGCACACACTTCACATTTTCCAAGAGGAGACTTAGTGTCTAGTATGATCTTATGAGTTCTAGCTACTTGGAATGTTTTTCTATAGTTTACATGTCCTAGTCTCTCATGTAGAGTCCTAGGGCTAACTAAGTTCAATTGAACTTGTTGCACTATCTCATTTGCTAGACTCAAACGGTATATCCTATTCTGGACGTAAGCACATCCAAAGTAATGTGAGTTGACTGACAGAGTCACTCTACCGCTACAGAAGTTAATGGACATACCAGCATCACACAATAAACTAATAGACACTAAGTTAGCAGATAAAAAAGGAATGAATTTTACATTCTTTAAAATTAAAGACTTACCTGAGGAGAGCATCAGAGTTGCGTTCCCCACCTTCAGTACGTCGGCTGAGCCACCATCTGCTATGGTCACTGATTCCTTTGCATCCTTCAGCTCTGTCAGAAGATTAGCGTTGTTGCAAACGTGGTACGTTGCCCCAGAATCTAGGAACCACTCCGTGCTGGCCTGCGCATGTCCGACCATGGCAACAAAGTCGGATGGCTCAGCGTGGCTAACCAGATGAGCCTGGTTGCCTTCTTGCGATGCTCTAGTTCTTTCTTTCCTCGATAGCTTGCAGTCAGATGCACAGTGTCCCCACTTGTTACAGTTGAAGCATTTACCCTTAAACTTTTTGGAGGGTCTACTCGGTCCTGCAACCTGAGGGCTACTGCGAGACGTTTTGGTCTTATGAGGGGGGAGGAGCGCGCTTGGAGCTTGTAATCATGTTGGCAGCAGCCTTCTGCTTGCCAATAGCTTCCAAAGCGTGCTTCGTCCGGTTCTCGTCCTCAATGCGTATGAAACGCTTGAGGTCGTTCAGACCAACTTGCATCTTCTTGCGGTACATTTCCGTTTTGAAATTGTACCACGAGGAGGGCAACTAATATACAATTGTGCCCGCAACAAAATTATCGGGCAGACTAATAGACTCACTATGCAAGGAATCAATCAAATTTTCAAAAGCTTATACCTGAGGGAGAATGACTTTCTCCTCGTCGAAGCTGAAAGAGTGGAATTTATCCACCAGATGAGCCTTGGAGAGGTCCTCCTCCTGCTTGAAATGCTCCTCCAAAGCATCCCAGATCTCCTTGGCAGACTGCAACTTGATGTAGTTCTTGGCCAGGCTGGAGGAAAGGCAGTTCAGCAGGTAATCCCTGCAAAAGTCCTCATCTTCAACCCATTGAGCCTCATCTTATGTCCCAGCAACGTCAGCTCGAGCAGTCTTGATGGTGTAGAAGACATTCAGGTATTTCATCCCGAACTGCGTGTTCAACTTCCAGTCGTTTAACTCAGAGGCCGTGAACTTTTCCAACTTGTTCATGGGCACAGGAGAGGAGAGGCTTGAGTTCCTCATACCTTTCTTGCTGCAAACACTAACACAGGAACAGAGGCTTTGATCGGTTGAGGCAGTAGGGAAGAGGCGGCAACTGAGTCGAAAAACTGGATCGGCTACCAGGAAAATGTCGAACAGAGAAGAAGTCGACCAGAAAAACATCGACCAGAGAAGACGTCGACCGAAAAATCGTCGAACGGAGGATCGTCGATCGTTGATCGGGAAAAAACGTCGATCGGAAAACGTCGATCGTCGATCGGGAAAAAAAATGTCGACCGGAGAATCGTCGAACGTCGATCGGGAAAAAATGTCGACCGGAAAACGTCGATCGTCGATCGCAGAACCTGATCCTTCGGGAGCGAAAGGCTAGGGCTGGGCGCAAATGGAGACGGCGGCCGAGCTCCTACACCTCTTGATCGGCGAGAAAGAACGACGCAACAGACCGACGGAACTCCTCCTTCTAGCGACAGCAGCGACCGAGAAGAAGGGATCGACGACGGGAAGAAGAAACGACAAGTCCTAACTTCGCGAGCGAAGGACCCCGACGTCGAAGGCGTCGAGGAAGGCACGAACGGCGACGGCGAGACGCGATCGGCGAGGAGGTTGGAGCGCAGTCGAGCGGCGATAGGACGTTGGTGATCGTCGACTGGGAATAACACAATCGACACCAACGTCTTGACCTAAATCTGCGAGATGAGCGGGGAGAGGAGGGGGCGACGGAACTATTTCGAGAATATAAGAAGAGGTGCTCGAAACATCCGGAGGAAGGTCACAGTGGAAGCATCTCTCCGTTGCCCCCAGCTAGGTATATATAGAGCCAAACCTAGGGTTTGTACGCGCAAGGCCCCCGACCCCATTATTCGTCCGAATATGCACTTACAGTGTATCCTTCCTAGAGGTTGATCAACCGCGTCTTTAATCTAGAATGTTAAGTAGAATCTGACGTGCCATGTCTCGAGATATATGTGTTGTGGTTTCTTTGAGCTTTCTTGATTGTGGGTGTTAGTGGGCGTAACCACCTCCGCAAGGTTTGTTTCCTTTATTGGTGCTTCGTGAAAGTCTACCATGTTTTTTTTGGGCATATGCAGTGTATGATGGAGGGTATGAGACTCCCCTGCAGTCAGACAGATATTATATTCGTGAGGGGTGTGTCCAGTTAAGTGACCACCTCGCCCGTGTTTTTGAGTAGAGCTGACCACAGGTGTCTAATAATGGTTGTGCAATTCCTTCTTGATGATTTACTTATATTTGTCACCTTATAGCCTTGTGCATCTGGTGTATTTGTTGTTGTACATGGAGATTCACGTAAGTGTTCTTTTTTTTGTTCGGTACTTTACTCCAGTACCATTGGTCTTGGGTTGGTACCCCTTTTAACCTTTGTTTATTTTAGTTTATTTTGCTGCCACCATTTGTATCTTCTTGCTGAGGTGTTCTGTTTTTTTTTTTTGGAATGCCTCAGGTTCAGAGCAGTAGAAGGTAGTGGAGCTAGTTTTTTTAGACTCTTTGAGCAGTAGTTTTAGTTGCGGCTTTTCACCTCATCGTAGCGAGGTAGTTTGTTGTTTAAATTTTCTTTCCTAGTTCAGACCTATTTTGTACTGTGGGTTCGTGTCAGGTTATTGACGCTCACAAAATTATTAATTTTTGACACTTGCTAGCTGATGTTGTTTTCTTATGCTTGATTCAGATTACTTGCTCTCTGGGATGATTTATTGCTAGGGCTGCATGTTAGATATTTTTAAGCTTATAAAAACCTATTATTAGTAAAGCATACATGCAATCTCTTTCAAAACTAAGTCACTACTTTTTGGTTAGCGTAAAGACTTTTTTCCTATACTTAGTATAAATCTAAAGTTGCATAACATAAGTTGTTTCTCTAGGATATTTATACTCATGTAGGATGTTAGAGTCAATTTAAACAAGTATCTTCTGCAAGCGTATAATTATATTTTGGATCGTGGACTAGTTGATCCAATAAACCGAAGGGATACGACTATCTTCTTAACTTAAACTGAATTTCAATCATAACAATATATCTTCTCCTTTTAAACTGTCGAGTTTGGAGTCTTTCCTGAGCACCTGCAGTTGTCCCTTGCACGTCGTGGCATCACGACGCGTATTTTCCCTTACTCTGATATAATTTAATTGTTGGGAAAATGCGGGTTATGATACAGGGGGCGCGCGTGTAGGGGGAGCGCGTGCGCAGAGGGGCGCGCACGCGCAGGGGGGAACACACGTGCAGGGGGGCAAGCAAAGGGGGGCGCGTAGGCAGGGGGTGCGCGCAGGGGGCGCGTGGGGGGGGGGGGGGGGGTCGCGTGCGCAGGGGGCGCGCGTGCGGAGGGGGAGCGCGCGCGGAGGGGGGCGCGCGCGCGGAGGGGGGCGCGCGCGCGGAGGGGGGCGCGCGCGCGGAGGGGGGCGCGCGCGCGGAGGGGGGCGCGCGCGCGGAGGGGGGCGCGCGCGCGGAGGGGGCGCGCGCGCGGAGGGGGGCGCGCGCGCGAAGGGGGGCGCGCGCGCGAAGGGGGGTGCGCGCACACGGGCCGCGCGCGTGAGCTGGTCGGGCGCGGGTGCGGGGCGCGCACGCCCGGGCGGGCTGGCCGCACGCGCACGCACGTAGGCCGCATGGGCGTGCACGACGGCATTGCCTGCACGTGTGTGCGGGCTGGCCGCTCGAACTCGGGTGCGCCGCCCGCGTGCCTGTTCTGCTTGTGCGGGTGCGTGTTTGGCTATGCCCTCCTCTCTTGTGTTTTTGAGCCTTGGGGGGAGCGCGGATTTTTTCATGCGACTTATCCTGTCGTCTTGGTTTTCTCCGCGTGTCCCCAGTCCAAGTCTTTCTGGTTTGGCTCAAAAATTTCAGGGGAAACCCCATCACAACTGATGAAAATTATTTTGCTGCGTTACGAGAAGGGGCTACCTGCACTATCACTTGCAATAATAATAATGATAAATATATTTTCGAAAAAACAACTTTTTATTCTACTAATAATAGTAACACAACAACACTCGTGCCTTTATCTCACTATAGTGGGGTCAACAATATGGATCCTTTGTCGTCATTGTGCTCTATCTTTTGTCATAATCTCACTAATGTCTAAGTACATCATGTCTTTCCTTATAGTTTCATTACAAGTCTTTATTGGTCTACCACTCCCTCGTTTAACCTGCTTAGTGACCAGACTCTCACAATGCCTAACAGGTGCCTCTATTGGTCTCCTTTGGACATTTCCAAACCATCTTAGTCGAGCTTCTCGCATCTTCTCTGCAATCAGAGCTACTCCTTTCTTATCCCTGATACATTCATTTCGAATTTTATCCAGTCTCGTGTGTCCACACATCCATCTAAGCATTCTCATCCCAGCAACTCCCATTTTTTACTCATGTACACAATTCACTACCCAACACTCAAAACCATGGATTATCGCTGGTCTGATTGCAGTACGGTAAAACTTGCCCTTAAGTTTTAATGGTACCTCACGGTCACATAAGATCCCTAATGTGCCTCTCCACTTCAACCAACCCACTTGGATTATATGTGCCACATCTTTATCAATACCTATGTCCTTTTGAACTATTGATGCAAGATATTTAAAACAACCACTACGAGAAATATCTTGATCACCCAGCTTAATAACGAAGTCATCCGCCCTTCTTGCACTGCTAAATTTAAGCTCCATATAATCTGTCGTTGCCCTGCTCAACCTAAAACCCTTCTTTTCTAAAGTGTCTTACCAAGATTTAAGTTTTACGTTTACACTCTTGCGTGTCTCATCGACCAAAATGATATCATCTACAAATAGTAAACACCAAGGTATTGATTGTTGGATATTCTTTGTGAGCTCATCTAAGATAGGCAAAAAATTTTGTACGTGTAACATACCAAGAGATAGGTGCGCAAATCATTTTTTAGAGGCAAAATTATGGTCTTTTTTAATAAATAAATTATGAAATATTAATCTATCTATTTTTACGATCATTTTAAGATCTCATATGTATATGTTTTGAGGAAAAAACATAGTTGTAAATTATTATACTTATTTTACAACTGTATTTTATTCAGAAATTACAATTGTAATTTACAATTGTAAATGACGTTTACACTATAATTTTGCCTATAAAAAAGGTCTCGCACGTACCTCTTGGTATGTTACACGTACAAAAAATTCTCTCTCTAAGATAAGGGTAAAGAGATAAGGGTTAAAGCTGAACCTCTATGTATCCAACAATGATAAGAAATTCCTGTGTTAATCCTCCAGATGTCCTCACCCTTGTCACTGAATTTATATACATATCTTCGATTATGTCACTGTATGATACATTTATACCTTTCTTTTCTAAGACTTTCCATAAGATCTCTCTTGGAGCTTTATCATAAGTTTTCTCAAGCTCGATAAACAACATATGCAAATCTTATTTTCTTTCTCGGTAGTTGTCGATGAGTCTCCTCAAGAGATGTATAACTTCCATGGTCAACCGCCCTAGCGTAAATCCAAATTGATTCTCCGAGTTCTTAGTCTCTCGTCTTACTCTTCTTTCTATTACTCGTTCTCATTGTTTCTTGGTATGACTCATCATTTTAATTCCTCTGTAATTAATAAAATTTTATATATTTCCTTTGTTCTTATACAAACGTGCTAAGATATTTTCTCTACATTGATCTGACATCCTCTTTGACTTCAGTATTTTATTGAAAAAATATATTAGCAACAAATTTTTTTCATTCTCTAGACATTTTTATACATTGATGGGTATATCGTTTGACCGAACCTCCTTTCCATTTTCATATTCTTTAGAGCATCATTTACCTTTGATAGTTAAATTTTACGATAAAATATTATGTTTTATACTCCTCCAATTTACTTAACTCTTCCAAATTCAATTCATTATCTATTATTTCATTATAGAGTTGATAAAAGTATCTTTTCTATCTATCTTTCATATTCACATCATTGGTCAAAATTATATCTATTTCATCATTTATGCATTTTAATTGGCTTAAATCTCTTGTCTTTTTTTCTTTAGCTCGAACAATTTTATATATGTCACGCTCTTCATCTTTGGTATCTAGTCACTTATAAAATTCATCATAAGCTTAATTTATTATTTTACTTATCATATGTTTAGTTTTTTTTGATGACTTTATATCTGGTTAAGTTTTCATTTTTGGTATCTAATTGCTTAATAATAATAATAATAATAATAAATATTAACAAAGTTTGTATTCTAATAAAGAATATAAGCAGTCTAAAAACTGTTATTCACACTCTTAAAAATACCTAAAGTCTCACATTTTATTCGCATTCCGAAAAATATGAAAAATAGATATTAGGGTTCTTTTAGCATGGCTTGAGATAACATGTGCCGAATTCGACTCCAATGATCACTTCTTCTACGGAATCTTCAGTGTACAGTCCGTATTCATCAAGGGTGGGTTCCATTGTGCCACGTAAGCCAGGGTCTAGGTCAAAGATCAAGTCAATGTCAACAAGTTGCGCTCAGGAGCATTAATGGCAAGACGATCGGGGATGCTCGCCTAGTAGGCGAGCATCAGCACTATTGGCGAGCAACATCCATGCTACTCGACAAGGTGGTGACTATCCGCACCATTTCACCAGGCGCGTGTGGGATTCCCAAATAATCGCAAGTCGCAAGATCGCTAGGTCTAGAGAGGTAACCTCGTAGAGGTTGGGTGTCCTTGTCTACATACCCCCCTAGGATTTGTCTAAAAATAGGACAACAAGGATACCAGGAATGACACCTTTAAATCTTGACCCCCACCCCCTTTTGGAGATCATAACTCTCTAAGTGGCACCTTCCTCATACCTAGCTTAGCCATCTTGGTTGTGGAGGGGAGGTTTTCATCTACACTTTTGGGTACGTTATAGGATCTCTCTAATGCAGCACCTGGAGTTTCTATAGTTTCTCTCTCTCTTCTTTGAGCTAGTATTCAGAACCGATCGGCCGAGTAGCAGGACACGTAACCTTGGACTGCACTTAGATCTGAATATTTGTAGTCAGGATTTTCTTGGCTTCAACATTCAGCAGTTTTATTAAATACTCCTCAGGTCACGCAGGTTCAAAAAAACCCATGTTCAAATTTATGAGCACACATTGAATGACTATTGTCACACCCAAAAACCACCTAAAAAAAGCAAACCCTAAATCTCCTAACAGCCCAAACATTTAGCCGCACTCCAATCCGACCCCGACGACGCTTCCCCTCCCTGTTCGCGATTTTTGCTTCCGCTCCTTCCATATCGACGCCATCGACGACGCCTCCAACCTGACGGTCGCTCTTTACTCCTGCTAGTCCTTCTTCTCTGGCGAGTTCGTCATCGCTCCTTCCAGATCGACGACGCCATCGACGACGCACTCAAACCCGAAGGCCTCCCTTTCCTCCTGCTTTTCCTTCTTCTATGGCGAGTTCGTCGCCCTTCTCTACAGGTTGCTCTCTCCTCCAGGTAGCCCTCTTCTCCGGCATGAACTCTGCCGATATGCGACTCTTGTGAATTTTTTTCTACAGCTTTCTGTAAAGCCATCTGTATCTGCCTTAATAAATTCACATTTGTAAATAAAATATTCTGAGAGCATGAGTTACATAAAATTCTGTGGTTTCTCCCTGTAATTCCCTAATCTTCATAGTGGTGCCCTATAAAAAATATGATGTTTATGAATTTTTAGATTAATTATTTATATTGCATGTTTTTTGTTTTTTATATAAAGGGTGATATTTTAAGAGTAATGTTAATAGCACCCCCAAAAATGATAATATTCATCATGTGATAATAGCACCTCATAAAATTATATTTCACGGGAATTCATAATATATGCAAATCATAGCAACACTTCACGGGAATTCATAATATATGTATTTTTTGGAATCAAAAATTGTCCATTAGAGACGATCAAAAAGATATTAATTTGTGGAATCAAGAAGTTGTGGCTGCAATTAATAAAGAACATGCCTTTCATGGAAGAGAGGACATTCTTGACCTTGAGTTCCCAGCCCTCATAGTCCTTTCTAACCTTGGGCTCCATACTGTTGAGCTGTCTTTTCTTTTTCCCGTGTTTGTGAGAGTTGCTGAATAAGGCTATGTTTGGGAAGACTTATTTTCACCGGTCAAGCTGGACCTTAATTAAGGTCCGGTTCATGCGGTCGTAACGGCTTGACCAGTGAAAATAAGTCTGAAGAAATGAGTGATGAAATTTACGTAATTTTATGTATTTCTGTTATGTTTCTGTTTTCCTGTTGTATATATATTTGTTCGATAAGGACGAGGCTCTTCAAGCTGTTGTAAAAAGAAAAGACTCCGCTCTTTCTTTGATCACTTTGGCTCTGTTTGGGGGAACTTATTTTCACCGGTCAAGCGGTCACGACCGCATGAACCGGACTTTAATTAAGCTCCGATTCATGCGGTCGTGACCGCTTGACCGGTGAAAATAAGTTCCCCCAAATGGAGCCTTAATGTTCAATTACTCTCTCTCTCTCTTTCTTTGATCACTTAATGCTCAATTACTCTCCGCTCTTCCTTTGATCACTTAATGTTCCATTACATTGATTTTACCATCATCGATTTGATGAATGATCTGTTGTTCTTCTGTTTTCAACTTGGTATCAGAGCAACGATATTCAATTTTCTGGGATTAGTCTTTGTACATCTGGATCTATAGGTTTGATTTCTGTCGATCTAAATCTGGATATCAAGATTCATCTCCTCTAGATCTAGACTCAACATATTTTCCTCCATTGATCCAGATTCAAGATTTTTCGCATTCTTTTCTTCTGATTAAATCAAGATTACGGATATTGTCTCTTGCGAGTTCTCTATTTCATCAATTCTTCTAGTTTTTTTCTTTTCGCTGAAATGGATCGCAATGCTGATGAACATTTTGCAACCTTAAATGAGACAAACCTCACCAATATCAGATCCACTACTCAAAACTGTTTCACGTTACAAAGTTTTGATGCTCCTGGCATGCTTTTGGTCAATCATGTCTTGGAAGGGACCTCTAATTATATATCTTGGCGACGATCCATGAAGATCGCTCTTGCCTGCAAAGATAAATTGGGTTTTGTCAACAAATCCATCCAGAAACCCACTGAGAATGATCCCAACCTATCAAAATGGGAGCAAGTGAACAACATGGTCATTTCTAGGATCCTGAAGGCTGTCTCTAAGGAGATAGGAAATTCTATTCTATATGCAAACAATGTTGCACTCATGTGGAGTAGTTTACAACAATGTTTTTCAATCAATACGGGTTCTATGATTTAATGTTTGCACAAAGTTATTACCTCTTGTCATCAAGAGGGACTGAAAAATTGAAAGCTACTACACCAAACTAAAGCAACTATGTGATGAATATGATGCTATTACTTTCATTCCCACATGTGGATCTGCTGGTTCCTACGAGGTTTTGAAGATTTGGGAGAAACAACAAGAGCAACAAAAGTTAATGCAATTTCTTATGAGCCTGGACGATATTTTCAAACCAGTTAGAGGTCAGATTTTGTTAATGAAACCTTTACCCACTATTGAAGATGCTTACTCCATGGTACAACAAGAAGAGAGACAGATGAATACTTAAAATTTTTCACTCAATGAAATTAAATCAGCCTCGATGGCAAGAAATCTCTACTCGCTAGATTCTTTCAGCACACATAAACAAAACTCTGTTGGACCACAAAACTCGACCAACAAAAGGAATTTATGGTGTGATTATTGTCAAATGGGGGCCACACAAAAGCCAAATGTTTTAAGCTCCATGACTACCCTCCTAACTACAAGTTCAAGAACAAGTCTCTTGCAGATACCTTTCAAAAACCGCAAGCCAATCTTATCAGTTATCCAGGACCGGATCACAGATCTGCACAGATCAATCAGCAACCTCAGTTAGGCATATCAGACTCTTCAATTTCTACAAGTGTTGCACCTCAACTTACTCAGGATCAGATAACTCAATTGCTTAACCTTCTTTCAACTCAATCTCCAGGTTAAAGCTTAAGTGAAAGTATTCAAAAGTTTTTAGGTACATGTTATTGTCCTTATACCCGTCAAATTGATGGTTGGATTTTAGACAGTGGAGCTACCGATCACATCTCCAATTATTTCCATCTTTTGCACTCTCCAAAACAACTTACTCGTCCTCAACAAGTTCACCTCCCTAATGGTTCTACTACACCAGTTACTCATATTGGGAATATATATATATATATATATATATATATATATATATATATATATATATATATATATATATATATATATCAATTCTTATATTACCTTACAGAATGTCTCGTTGGTCCCATAATTTACTCAAAATTTGATCTCGGTTAGTGAGCTTTCTACTGATTCAAAATATATTTTACTTTTCAATCCTACATCATGCCTTTTGCAGGACCATTTGCGGAAGACCACAATAGAAATTGGTAAAAGGGTGAATGGATTATATTGTATCTTCAATCCTTCAACATCAACAACACCCGCCATCCTTCATGTAATCCAAAGCAATGCCACTACTGTTTCTGATAAATCCATGTTATGGAATCATCACTTGGACCACATCTCTACTGATAAACTACGTCGTCTTATTTCCTTTTTACCTGATTTATATATGGTTTATCATATGCCATGTAATATTTGCCCTCTTGCTAAACAAACTCATTTACCCTTTCATAAAAGTGATAATTTTTGCCATAAGGCTTTTGATATTGTTCATTGTGATGTTTGGGGGCCTTACAAAACTCCTCATTTTGGTTTTTGATATTTTTTTAACTCTGGTTGATAATCACACTAGAAATACTTGGACTTGATGCATTCCAAGCAGGAGGTCCCTCTTCTAATCCAATCTTTTTACCAACTGATTTTTAATCAATTTAATACCTCAATCAAGATTTTTTTGGACAGATAATGGTTTTGAATTTTGCAACAACACCCTCAAACAATTCTTCCTTAACAAAGGCATTTTGAACCAAAATATTTGTCTACTCTCCACAACAGAATGGTATTCCCGAACGTAAACATCACCATATACTTGAAATAGCAAGGGCCCTAGAATTTCAAGCTTCTTTACCACTTGAATTCTGGGGGGAGTGTGTTTTCACGACAACATATCTCCTCAATAAAATTCCTTCCACTGTTTTACATCACAAAACTCCATACGAACTCCTTCACCATTCTCCTCCGACTTATCAACATTTTCGCGTATTTTGTTGCCTTTGTTTTGCATCCACCCAAGGTCACAATCGAAATAAATTTACTGCAAAGGTTTCGCGTTGTGTGTTTATTGGATACCCACCAAGTCAAAAAGGTTACAAGCTTTTTGACCTTGAAACTAAGTAAATTTTTGTGAGCAGGGACGTCATTTTCTAAGAAAATGTTTTTCCATTCCAACAATCTATCTGTAAACATGATGATTCTCATATTCCTCTAATGGTCTTACCCTTTCCAAATGATTGGATGAATTCATTTCATCAACAGACACTGCTGGCCCGGTTCATGATTCCACTCCCATACCCAATTCCTTTCCTCAAACTCCTCAAGTTGCAAAATCTGTTCCAACATCTCAAACTACTCTGCGATCTATTCCTCGACAGAAAACCACTCGCCCTTCTCGTCCACCCAAATGGAGACAAGATCATATTTGTTCCTTTGTATTTACCAATGCCCCTGTTGTTTCTTCAAATGGTCCTACTCCTCCTATACACACTGAGCCCACTACATATTTTGAAGCCTACCAAGATATCAATTGGAGACAGGAAATGGCTTCAGAAATTAAAGCTTTGTAGGATAATCATACATGGGTTCTTACTTCTTTACCTCCAGGAAAGAGAGTAATTAGTTGTAAATGGGTATAAAAAATAAAATATCTACCAGATGGGTCTATTGAGTGCTACAAAGACCAATTGGTTGCGAAGAGTTATACCCAGATAGAGAGACTTGATTTCCATGATACGTTTGCACTGGTAGCTAAAATGACAAATGTCTGTTGTCTTCTCGCCTTAGAAGCATCAATGGGGTGGTTTCTAAATCAACTAGATGTACACAATGCATTTTTACATGGAGATCTCCTCGAAGAGGTTCATATGCAATTACCTCCGGGGTTTCAACCTCATGGCGAATCACAACAGAACAACAATGTTTGTTGTCTTCTAAAATCATTGTATGGGCTTAAGAAGTCATCCAGACAATGGTTTATAATTTTTCAAACACATTGGTTTCACTCGGTTTCACACAATCCAAAAATGATCACTCCTTATTTACAAGAGTTGCAGATGGACATTTTATGATCCTCCTTGTATACTTTGACAATGTTATGCTTGTCGGAACTCTTCAGTCAGATTGCAATACATTGATACATACCTTGAATCAATAT
Organism: Platanthera zijinensis; assembly: GCA_039513925.1. Taxonomy (NCBI): domain Eukaryota; kingdom Viridiplantae; phylum Streptophyta; class Magnoliopsida; order Asparagales; family Orchidaceae; genus Platanthera; species Platanthera zijinensis. Next base: position 181,804,579 of record CM077083.1, read on the forward strand.
TTTAAAATCAAGGATTTAGGCAATCTTACTTATTTTCTGGGTCTTGAATTTTTCCGAACTTCTATGGAAATTTATTTACACCAACAAAAATATGCTTCTGGTATAATACAAAGTATGCAACTTACTGATGATAAGATCAGTCATATTCCTATCGAACAAAACTACAAGTTGAATACTATTGATAGTGAAGTTCTTAGCGATCCTTCTGTGTACCGACGTCTAGTTGGACGTCTTATTTACCTCATAGTGACACATCCGGATTTAACCTATCCAGTCCATATTTTGAGCCAGTTTATGTCCCAACCAAGGAGTCCTCATCTTCACACAGTACTTAAACTCTTGTGTTATGTCAAGGGTCCTTAGTCCAAGGACTATATTTCCCCTCCAATGGAGACATGAAGTTGCGTTCTTATTGTGATGCAGACCAGGAATATTGCCAAACAACTAGGAGATCCATCACCGGCCACCGTGTATTACTAGGAGGTTCTCTCATTTCATGGAAAACAAAGAAGCAGAGCACCGTCTCTAATCCTCTGCTGAATCGTAGTATCGAGCTATGACATTTGTTTGTTGTGAATTAAGTTGGTTGGTTAACCTGTTACATGATTTACAACTTGACAATTTAACTCTCATTCCCCTATCTTGCGACAATCAAGCAGCATTACATATTGCATCTAATCCTGTATATCATGAAAGAACTAAACACATCGAGTTAGATTACCATCTTGTTCGTGAAAAGCGTTCTTCCGGTTTGATTTCTCCATCATACATTCCCACCAATTACAACTTACTGATTTACTTACCAAGGCTTTGGGACAGGCACAATTACAGTTCTTATTAAGCAAGTTTGGTATTTGTCACTTCTCACAAATCCCAACTTGTGGGGGAATGAATAAATGAGTGATGGCATTTACATAATTTTAGGAATTTCTGTTACGTTTCTGTTTTCCTGTTGTATATATATTTGTCCGATAAGGATGAGGCTCTTCAAGCTATTGAAAAAAAAGACTCTCCGCTCTTTCTTTGATCACTTAATGTTCAATTACTCTCTGCTCTTTATTTGATCACTTAATGTTCAATTACATTGATTTTACCTTCATCGATTTGATTAAGGAGCTGTTGTTCTTTTGTTTTCAACTAAGTCCCCCCAAACGGAGCCTAAGTTGGTGAAGTACTCCACGGTTCCGATTGGTCCCATGATGGAAAGATGTGGGAGATTTTGGTAAGAGGGTGGGAATGGAGAAGGTGTGGTTAAAAAAGAAGGGTGAGGGTGTGGTTTATAAGAGGAGACATAGTAGCTGTTATATCTTTATTATATAAGAGAACCCAAAACTAGATGGTGTAATACTCCTTTTGCCTAGAGTATCTTCCATTACCCCCCCCCCCCCGTCTTTATTTTGAAATCTATAACCATTTCGTAATTTCAAAATTCCCGCCTTTTTCCCCACCAAGAACTCATTTACCTGGCCTACCAAATTTACACCTCTTAAACACGCGCGATTAAAATTGCAGCATCTTATCATCTTACGAGAACATCGTCTCTGCCTTGCAAGTCTTGACAACACTTCTCCTAAACTACTCTTCTCCTCCCAGCACGCAAGGTCATCCTCAACGACTCTTCTCCTCCCAGCACACAAGTCTTCATCGACGACTCATCTCCTTAGCTCTCCTGCTCGTGCAACTACGTCTGTTGTCGGTTCCCCATGCTAAGTGATGAGTTTCGCCTCCTCCTTGATGTGCGTACATGGGCATCTTGGCAGCAGGCAAGGATTCATCGCAACTTTTTTGTTGGCGATTACAGACTATTCTCGCCTTCCTCCTGACGATTTCTTCCCGATTACAGAGATTTCTCTTGCTCCTTGCCCCATCCTGTGACATATCACCATCGCTCGTTGTTGCCTTACAAATCCACACATTTAATTGACGGAAGAGCTGCTGCGTCTTCTCAGTGGAGCTTCTTCATTGGGAGACCTAGTGCGACTTCTGAGTGGAGCTTCTTCTACGTGCAAGAAAAATATTTCATTTTCATGGAACTCAACTCCTCTCCCGTCGCTCATCTTCTCTCTCGGTATAAGCTTTGTTTTTTATTTCCTCCACCCTCCTCTAGCTTCACAGAAATTTTGGTTTTACTTTCTCTCTTGCAGCCAATTCCCGAGTTTTTGTTATTATTATGCAGAGCATTGATTTTGGTTCTAATCCATTTCTCGGACCCCAACTAGAAAGACAACAATAATTGCATAAGGTAACCCCTCTGTAGAGTATAAAAAATGCACAGGTATAACCTCCTCTATCTTTGTAGAAATTTTGGTTTTACTTGATTTTCTCCTTCAAATTTTCAATGTCCGCTACTTTCTTCATCAAAGTGTGTGTGTGTGTGTATATATATATATAGGGAAATGTTATTATGCACACCATTTTATATGCGCACAGTGCACACCATTTTATATATATTCTTTTTAAATCTGCTACTGAAGCTGATGGAAGTAGAATATTTTGTCTTTATTCATCAAAGTTCAATGTGTTCTGGATCTATTCTCATACTATAGTTTTTAATGTGCATCAAAATAGTTTCTTTGATATTTGGTCATCAATAATGATGCATTATAGCTTCTTTTATGTTTCCTCTTTTTCAACATGCACACATTTTGTTGAAACAAATGCCCAAAAGAATCTTTTAAAATTATTTGTGTTTTTTCCCATCAGTGAGCTGAATATTTAGATGTTAAATCAATTAGCAAGCTTTAATAATGCTAGCTTTTTTTATAACATAAGAGTTTGAGTTCTTCTACTTTAGGTTAGAAAGTTTTAAGTATGTAATATTGCTCTACACTAATCAAATTAAGCGGGATTACTTAAACAAGAATGTGTCAGTCATCTTAGTAGTTTGTATTATTGTAATCTCATACTTGAAGTCATTCATGATTTTCAAATTATTGTATTTCAATTATTTTAGTTCTTGAAGTCTATTATTAGAGGAGGGTGGAACCTATTATTAGAGAAAAGTTAAATTAAATCCAAATATTTATATTTTCTAAATTAAACTAACATTATACCATTTTATAATTCAAAAATGGCTAGCTTTCTATTCACATTTATATAGCATTGATAAACTTTTCAAACCTTGCTTTCATTTTTAGGAAAGATCTTCAAGCATAGACCGGTCATTAGTTTGAAGGCATAAGAAGAGCACAGTAACATATAATTGATGCCTTTAGTTTTTGAACAATGAGCTTGTTTTTGTATGGTTCATTGTGGGATCATGTTTATATTCATGTTTCACTGTGTCCAAAGCTCGATAATAACATTCTTAAAGCATTACTTTTGCATTTTCATGAAAATTGATGTACATATGCATCCATTAATAATTATAGTTTAACATTTCTATTACTCTAATTTCATTCAGGAAAATAGAAAAGGATCTCTCCTTTTCTAATTTCTATTTCTCTAATTTTACCGTGTCCATGACCAATGTCGCCACCCTCGATCAATGTCACCCTCCATGAACAACGTCGTAACCCACGACCAATTTCGCTGCTCCCGACCAATGTCGTAGCCCATGAACAATGTCGCAGTCCACAAATAATATCGCAGTCCACGACCAATGTCGCCGCCACCAACCAATGTTACCGCCCCCGACCAATGTCGCCCCCCGACCAATGTAACCCTCACGATAAATGTCATCCCCCATGACTAATGTCGCCCTCAAGACAAATATTGTCCCCCCGACAAATGTCACCCCCCCCCGACAAATGTCGCCCCGCACGGGGTCCCTCGTGCACGACTGCTTGTTATTTTCTATGAGATTTGGGAAGTCAAGGGAAAGGGGCCAAGCCTTGGTAAATTTTTAAAAAACATGGCACGATCATCCGGCAATGGATGCAAAGCGGGGTTTTTCGCGAGTTGGGAACCGCGGTTTCGGGAGCGAGAGAAATAGGGAGTGGGATTCGGGTGTTAGGGCTCAGGCTTTTGAAATATTAATAAGATGCTATTAACAGCTTTATTTGGATAAAAAAAATTAAGGATTTTGAGATGCTAATAGACTCTTTCGAGGTGCTATTGTTTTGAAAACTGGACCGGATTGGCTGGTTGGACCGGTTGGACCGCCGACCGGCCCTCCAGCCGGTCCGGTCCAGTGTTTCTGCCCGTTTTTACCGACCCGCCTCGGAATCGGGGAACCGAACGGTTCGATCGGGAAACCGGGAACTATGGCCGGTTCCCCATAACTGATTGGGCTCGTTTTGGGCAATCTGATTTTGATCAGATGGAGCATATTTTGATCTTATTTTGATCTGATTTTGAATGGTAAATTATCTAGGGTTTTTTACTTTTTTTACCGAAAGCTTAAGAAGTGAAATGCCCAAAGGCCTGAAACTACTTCTTCTTCCTCGCTCTTGCTCGTGCTCGCGCAAGAAATTCTATGCCCCACCACCCCTGCTCGTGCAAGTCGGCGAAGTTGCAACCCGGTATGCTCTTCTTCTTCTTCTTCATTTCTTCTTCCACGGCTATGTATGCAATACGCTCATCCTCCAGTTCCAATTTTTTGTTCCAGGTTTTCGTTCCAGATCCGCAATACTTTCATCCTCTAGTTTTTTGTTCCAGATTTCTTCTCCAGAAATAGATAGGCAGGTATGCATAGCTATGTACTCATTAGATCTTCATTCCTAGTATTTTCGTTCTAGATTTCGTTCCAATTTTTCGTTCCAGATTTCATCCTCCAATTTTTTGTTCCAGATTTCATCTCCAGAAATAGATAGGCAATGTATGCATAGCTATGTGCTCATTAGATCTTCCTTCCTAGTATTTTCATTCCAAGAATCATACTAGCATGGTTAAAATAAACCGGGAGATCGAGTTAGGAATGTAGGTGAACATAAAGCTCAAATGGGGGTGAGAAAAGACCGTAACTTTCTTGAAAGGATGTCAGTTAACTTCTCTTAATACTTCTCTAGAATATGCATTGTAAGTTACTTGTAATTGTAAAGATGAAACCAAGATGTTCTAAGTAACCAACTTGTCTCAAATGAAATTGTTGTGAGTTGTGACAGCGAGTTAAATATTTACAGTTGATGGTTTGTCATCACATACTTAATTGAAATAACAAATTTTATAATCTCTTCTCTTATAAATAGAAGTTCTGCTTCAATGTATTTTGTATGTTCATGAAACACAAGATTCAAGTTAATATACATAGTTGTTTTATTATAGCACATACACTTGATTGCTAGACGAGGATATCTATCTCAATTTATTCATTAATTTCTTAAAACACACTAGCTCACATGCAACATGAATCATTGTGACGGGGATCAGCCGCATAATCGTGTTCGGTGGAAGAGATCGGGCCACCACTTGGTGGAAGAAATTTTTGCATATTTGATGATACTGCAAATATGCTGAACTGCATGTCAATTTTATTTTATTTAATATATGTCTTATTTAATAAAATTATTAACAATTTAACATTGTGATTTTCAATAAAATCCAATTAAGCTTGCATATTATCCATCCATTATTAAACTTTAAACTTGCTTGAGATCACCGCAATCTATGATTTTTTTGGGTCAAATATTGTATAACTTTAAAGCTAAGAGTTACTAATATTAATTGTACATCACTTGCTATAGGTTGCAACCTACAACCAACAGCCACCAAGTAAAGTTGGAGACGAATTCATGTTTCTATTTATACCGACATACGGCTCATCTCCTACTACGGATTGTAGCTTAGGTATTGTTTTCTTCTTACTTGTTTTTATTTATATGCATGTATTCTAAATTTTAGGGGTACTTTGAGGTATTAGTCAGGTAGTGGCTAAGCAAAGCTTGTACTCTCTGTGAATTTCTGATGATTGCTTATAGGGCTGCTCCATAGTATTAGCTGGTAGAGGGTCAAGCGGAGTAGATAGATCTGTGATGATTACTTGCTATTAATATGTTGTTGTTCTTTATACCAATTTTTTATTGATATATTGTCGTTCTTTATACCAAATTTTTATTAGATTCGATAAAATGGAAGGTGGTGATTCTTCAAATGTTTCTACACAAGCTATTCGTGACAAAAATGATCAAGGATGTGCTCATTTTAGTTTAACAAAAGATGTGAATGAAAAAAATAAATTTAGATGTTTGCATTGTGGAAGTGTTTGTAGCGGTGGGGGGATTAATAAGATGAAACAACATTTAGCTAGTGTTAAAGGAAATATAGCGGCTTGTAAAAAGGTTTCTCTTGATGTTCGTCACCAAATGCAAGAGAACCTTAAAGGAATTTCAGAAAAAAAAAACAAGAGATTCAAGAAGCAAGAGAGAATATAGGCATATATGATGAACATGCAACTGAGGAGTTAGCATCAGCAGGATCACAACCGTCTAGAAATTCTATTACAGAAGATAAAGGTAAAAGGAAGATTGAAGAAATTGATAATTTCTTCGCTCCTAGAATATCAGCAGGATCACAACCGTCTATTAAAAGTGTTTTGACATCAAAGCAAGTTGTACATCGTGCTGATATGGCTGTGGCTAGGTGGTTTTATGATAGTTGCATACCAATGAATGCTTTAAACTCGCCTTTTGCACAAAAGGATATTGATGCAATCACTGCCATTGGTCCTGCATATAAATTACCTACATATCATATGATGTGAGTAAATCTATTAAAAGATTGTAGGGAGGAATGCAAACTACTAGTGGATGCTTACCGTAGTAGTTGGAAGGAGACCGGATGCACACTTATGGCTGATGTTTGGACTGATGTGAGGAGTAGAACATTAATAAACTTCTTAGTTTATTGCCCTCGCGGTTTATCTTTTTTGAAGTCTGTTGATGCTTTTGATATTAATAAGGATGCATAAACATTGTGCGAGTTATTTTCTGAAGTAGTTGAATGGGTTGGAGTTAACAATATTGTTCAAATAGTCACTGATAATGCGACAAATTATAAAAAGGTGGGTGCTTTGCTCCATGAGAAGTATGCTAATATTTATTGGTCTCCTTGTGCTGCTCATTGCTTGAATCTTATTTTAAAGGAAATTTGTTCTATGGTTCATGTCAAAGATATTATTAACAAAGCTTCCAAAGTAACTATACTTGTGTATAATCATATTTTCTTACTATCATGGCTAAGAAAAAGAGAAGGATAGAAGGAGATTCTGCGTCCTTGGGCAACTCGATTTGCAACTACTTTCATTACCTTAAAGAGTGTGCATGATCATAAGCATGATTTACAAGCTTTGATAACAAGTAAATATTTCTCTGATTCCAAGTTATCTAAAACAGTTAAAGGAAAAGAGGCAACTTCAATTATTTTGGACAATAAGTTTTGGACTTCTTGCTTGATAATGACAAAGATATCAGGTCCTATCATAAGGCTATTATGTATTATTGATGCAGATGAGAAACCATCACTTGGATATGTTTATGATGGATTAAACAGGGTAAGGAAAGCAATCAAAAATTTGTTCAAAAATAACAAAAGAGTGTACAAGCCATACACAAGTATTATCAAGAGCAGATGGGATAGTCAGTTTTGTCAGGGGATACATTCTGCCGCATATTTTCTAAATCCAACATTTCAATATGATAAAGATAATTACAGTCACACGCCTGAAGTGATGCAAGAGTTGGTTGAGTTAATTAGAAACAAAGATGTATGTAACAAACCAAAAGAAGCAATGATGGAGGTTAGACTCTTTCGTGATCAGCTAAAAAGTTTTGGAAAGCCCCTTGCTATCAAATTAGCGATGGAAATACAACCCGATGAGAACACAAATTGATTTTGTATTTTAAATTTTTCAATCTATTGTTTGAATTTTCAATTATCATAATTTAATAATTATCTTTCCATTATTTTTTATCTAGATGAATGGTGGAGAATGTTTGGATATAGTGCTCCTCAATTGCAAAAATTAGCAATTCGTATTCTTAGTCAAACATCATCTTCACCGGGTTGTGAAAGAAATTGGAGTGTTTTTGAAAAATTCACACCAAAAGAAGAAATCGTTTGGAGCACCAAAGATTAAATGATCTTGTATATGTCCGATATAACCTAAATATGAGAAATCGTATGAATTTCATTTACCCTATTTTAAGTTTTATATTTTAATAGTTTTATACTTTTATATTTTGTATTTTTAATAACATTTTACATTTCTATATTCTATCATTCTACATTTGTTTTAGGTTTACATGTACGAAAAGGAGTTACGATCCTTTAGATTACACATGTATTGATTTGATGGACTTTTGGGTGGTAGAGGAGGAACCAGTGCCGGAGCTCACATATGATGATCTAGAAAATGAAATTTATAATGAAGACGTTATCCCAATAGGTGGAGAGCAAAGCCTTAATACTACATTACCAACTCAAAGTAAGTGTATATTTACATGCCAATTTTTATGCATAAATGTATGATTAAAATATAAGTTGTTTCATAATTTATATATATATATATATATATATATATATATATATATATATATATATATATTTTGAATTTACAGATGATGAACAAATTGGTATTACTGGGTCATTTGTTGAGCACACCGACTTGGAGAATTTTGGCGACGAGAGTATTGCGAATTTTTATGTTGTTGTCAATGACTTTGTTGGAGGATTTGAGTTTGACTTATTACAATATAATTTGAATTTATGAATTGTGATAATGCCATTAAAACGTTATTATCTATTAGTAGATCATTACTATTTTGAGACAATCATTTTATGTATTGGATATGTTTCATCTTTCATGATATGTAATATATTTTTATATTTTGTTATTTTGTTTTACAATTTTACTTATTTAAATGTATTAATATAATAGTTTAAATGTATATAACAACATAACGGTTCAATCCCGGTCGGACCCAGGTCCGACCGGTCCAACCGGTCGGACCTTGAACCTTTGATCTCACCGGTTCGATCTCCGGTCCGGTTCTCAAAAGCTTGCTTTTATGTTCAAGCAGATGATGTTTGTTAGGTGATGCTTAATGAATGAAGTTTTAATCCATGCATTTATGACCGTCACCACCGTGTCAAACGGAGCCTTAGGCTATATTTGGCGTGGCTTATCACGGCTTATTTGCTCCGATGAGGTTAGACAAAAATGTCATTGTCACGCCAAAATTTTATGCCCCAAACTAATTTCTTTTTTTGGTAACGATAGTAACAGTTATCATACCAAACATACATTTAGTGTCAATGATGTTTTTGTCCAACCTCATCGAAACAAATAAACTGCAATAAGTCGTGCCAAACGCAGCCTTAATATCACTGCCAATTTTGCTAAACTGACATTCCAAAGCTAATTGTTAGAAATCTCTTGAGTAGATCAAATTATTATAAACATCATCAAACTCATAAAAACTAAAACATTTCTTAAAATTTGTGGCCTAGTGAGGAAAATGTTTTCGAGCATAGTGACGACCGTCGTTGCTTGCCCTTTTCCTCAGATCATTATTGTTGTGGGTCGCTCGATGTTTTTATGGACTGGTCAAATTGAACCGTCTCAACTCGAGAGTGAGTCGATCACGCAAACAGTCACAAGAAAAACCAACATCTGACAACAAGGCTTTTGATGTGGAAAATTTCCAGCAAAGGAAAAACCCACGGGACCAGATCAGTGCCGACCAAATTTCACTATTCTTTAAAGTGTTACAAAAGTTATCTTCTGGGGGTGACAAAACACCGCTCATTACAATAATTCTTTTGGGCAGCGGAAATCACTTGGAGTGGAGTTCTGAGGAACGTGTTAGGAAGCAATATGGAAAGATGAATGCGATAATTGGACTCTAGGCTTAGAAGGAGTTGGTATGGTCTATGAGCTGACTTCGAGGAGACATTTGAGGTGTGAAGGAGATCTTAGAGGCTATGAAAGAATCTTCAAAGACCGAAGGAGATCTTCGAGCGAACTTCAAAGGATTTTCAAACTATGAAGGAGGTTTTCAAGCAATCTTCACGGGATCTTTGAACTCCGAAAGAGATCTTCGAGTGCAGAAAGAGATCTTCAAGCTTCGAAGGAGATTTTCAAGCGATGGAGGAAATCTTCGAATGCTGGAAGAAATCTTTGAGCGTCGAGGGAGTTCTTCGAAGGGATCTTCAGGTGACGAAGGTGATCTTCTAGCGCCGAAAGAGGTCTTCGAGCACAGAAGGAGATATTCCAGAGCCGAAGAAAGTCTTTGAGCGTCGAAGGAGGTCTTTGAGCGTTGAAGAGGTCTTTGAAGGGATCTTCAAGCTCATAAGGAGATCTACGAGAGCAAAATAAGATCTTTAAAAAGATTTTCAAGTGCCGAAGGAGAACACAGAGAGATCTTTGAGGGAAGACTGTAGAGCTCTCTCAGTCGTAGAAAGCAAGGTTCTCTCAAATGAGAACTCTACGCGTCAGAGTGGGCGGCCGATGCTAGGACCGGCTGCCCTCCTTGCTTTCCGCGTCGTATATCCCATCAGCCATGGCTCCTCCTCCTTCTCCGACAGTCGTCTGTCGCTAAGATGACTGCTCGTCGATGGGGGGCCCTCTCCACCGTCTGATCATCTCGACACGATAATTGCCGCCCGTTTTATGGTAACTACCCACATACCACCATGGTTAGTGGGGGAAATATTTGATAAATAAATTATGGTGTACGCATATAAAATATATTAATTAATATTCCCTGAAAACTATACTAAATATGGTCTCGACCTAGTAATTTAGATGGTTACAGTGTGTGGATAGCCACATAACTACTGTAACCACCATCTGGAGCCTGTAAAAATACTCTCAGACCCCTCTCATTTCTAACATTTTCTCGTACTAGCTTTCTTCTTTCTCAGACTAGAGCTCTGCTGAAATTCTCGTACGAGCCACTGTCTCCCCTCGAGCCACTCGAGATTTTGTCTAAGTCCACAACGCTCTAGGGAAGAAGACGTCTAGCCGGCTATTCCAAGGAGTCTCCTACGTGCGTAGAAATCTGTTCTCCACGCCCTGTAGTAGTGTTTGACATCTGTGCATCATCCAAGAGCGTCAGCCACCACCGGAAAGTTATAGAAACTGAGTTTTGCATAAGGCAGTCTGTCACCCACCAAGCGCGCATGTAAGCTCTCTGGTCTCCAAGCTATAACGAGGATCGACCTGTCGCCCTCGATTCTACCAATAATTTATAAGTCGTTGATGATAGTGAAGTTTGACTAGCACCGAGCACGTCATGTTGTTTTTTTACCAATTTGAGGGATTTTTTCCACATTAAAATTGTCGTGTGCACTACTTCACTTACTCTGTGACTGTGCGCGCACTTGACCGCTCTACGGGTTAAGGCGACCTAGTTTTGTCTAGTCTACCAGGAGCATTGAGTTGGCCGCAATAGTTTGACACTGTCTGTGGGAAGCACTGTAACACCCCTATCCGTCACATAGCATATAGCAGTAGGTCCGGCCGGGGCCCGACGCCATATACTACGGACAGACCGGTTGGTTACGCGTTGAAACCACACAACCAATCAGAGCGTCCTACACAACACCTAGCGGAAGCAATTTAATTAAGTTGCAAAAGATAAGAACCCTGCCACAGAGCATGAATGTCCACTACAACCCAGGAATGAGTACATACACAAAAGAGTTCACGGCCTTAAGGCCTTACAAAAGTGTTCGCTTAACAAGATAGCGTCTTTCATACTTCGGCGCGCAGGCCGGCCATACATGAATATGAAAAAGCTAATAACTAAGCCTTCGAGGGCTGGCGCTGCAACTTGGGCTTTAGCCCGCTATTTGCCGCTTGGCTCCGCAACAGCACCTGTAGGAACAACCCACCCAAGAGGTGGCAATACAAAAGGGCAACGGTCAGCAAAGCTGACCAAATTATAACGGCCCCGTCCCGTTTCTCGGGACGGCGGTGCTCCTTCCCTGCATATAAAACTATCATAGCAATTCTATAAAGTATTCTATTCGCCACAAGTGTCGGCACGCACGGCCGCACACTCCGTGCTCTCAGGGCACTAATCGGTGAACCCGGTCCGGACCCAGCCTGACACCGCGATTCCACCACCATCCCTCGGATGGCAACACACGTGAGCATTTATCCCTTTCAGCCGAAGCCTAGGCCCGTTTCCAGCCCCCCGGGAAGTCCCATGTACTTTAGGTCGCTTCTACCGAGACCACTTGGAATGGGTAGAGTTCCACCCGCCCGTTGCTCACTTCACCACGGCCATTTAGCCATCGGTGCGGGCCAAGTTTCTCCTCATTCCCACAATCGATCAAAACACACACATAACCCCGTTATATACCGATTTGCCCTCCAAGGCAACATCGTGGCGGCAATGCGATTCCGCCCAAGCTTTCTAGGTGCGCCTCGAGGTTAACCCCCAAGGATCCCTGTATGCAATCTACCGCGTAGAAATTTCGGAAAACTAAAATCATCGGCGCGGAGTCTTCTCCGGCCATGCAATGCAAACATCACCGATCCGGGTTAAACCCGAATAGGCTTCACACACAATGCCTACGCCCGTACTCCGATTTCGGGCTCTAACAACGGGGACTTTACATATCTACCCGAAGGGATTCCGCGCCTCAACGCTCACTCGCGAGAGGGGGATTTCCCCATGCATAGAAAGAAGGGCGACTACACATGCCCTATGAAGAGGATCGTTACCCTCGCATTTTTCCGCGGCGCCATGAAGATGTAGTCGGATGGAAAGCTTCGCCTCGCCCTTGCCTTCGAGGATCCGGACTCGGATCGCGAATCGGTGCTTCAAAACTCCTCCGGCGGCCGGATCTTGGGCTCACACCACCAAGGGAGTTCTACCCTCTCTCTAAGATGAAGAAAGAGAAACTCAAGATGAAAATGAGGGTTTCTCCCCCCATTTCCCGGCTAATAACCCCCCAGGAGCAGCCCCCACCGTCGGATTTAGATCCAAGGGAACGAACGGCCGAGATTAGATCTAAAAATCCAAAAACTGGGCGAACACGGGTTGACACACGGCCGTGTGTCTGGCCGTGTAGCTCATTCGCCGATCGACACGGGTCCTGACACGGCCGTGTGCCACGGGCCGTGTTACCTGGAGCTTCAGGAACGATCGTCGGGCTTCCAGAACACGGCTTCGAACACAGCCGTGTTCGAGGCCGTGTGCCCCACACACGGCTTGAGACACGGCCGTGTGTCTCAGGCCGTGTACTTCTCTGACTCGAGACGCACAAAAAAACACAATAAATCACTGAACACGGGTAGGCACACGGCCGTGTGCCTGGCCGTGTGCCCCTGTTCAGACCTCCAAAAGCGTTGATTGATCGCCCCGCGATCAACTCCGAGGTTGGGGTCTTACAACTCCCTCCCCCTTAAGAGAATTTCGTCCCGAAATTAAGAACAGAGACTACACCAAAACAAAAACATAACGAGTACCTGAGGGGAACAACTCGGGGTACTCCTCGCGCATTGCCTGCTCTCGTTCCCAAGAGAGCTCCTCGCGTCCGCAGTTATCCCAACGGACCTTCACCATTTTGATTTCCTTGTTCCGAAGCCGCTTGACTTCGAAATCCTCAATAGATATGGGCTTGACTTTCGTTGTCAACCCTTCCTCAACCGGTACTTGATCAGCCGCGATCACCTGCGAAGGCTCTTGCACCGCCTTCCGCAACACAGAAATGTGGAACACATCATGTAATCCACACAACTCCACCGATAGCTTCAAACGGTATGCCGCTTCGCCGACTCGCTCCAGAACCTCAAATGGCCCAAGGTATCTCGGACTCAACTTTTTCAAGCGTCGAATCCGTGAGACACCCTTGAACGGCTTGATCTTCAAGTACACCCAATCGCCTACCGCGAACTCCACGTTCCGGTGCTTGGCATTGTAATACTTCGCCTGCCGGTCCTGAGCGATCAACAAGCGCTCCCGAATGATCCGCACTAACGAGGTAGCACTCTCCACCTCCTGCTTCTTGTACAACCTTGCCTCAACCGCTTCAAGCCACGATAACGGCGTGCGACACTTCCTACCATACAAGGCCTCGAAGGGCGCCATTTGTATGCTCGCTTGGTAGCTGTTGTTGTACGCGAACTCCACCAAATAAAGGTGGTCTTCCCAATGCTTCCCGAAGTCTAGAACACATATGCGGAGCATGTCCTCCATCGTTCTATTAACCCTCTCGGTCTGCCCATCCGTCTGCGGATGGAAAGCTGTACTGAACTTTAACTTTGTTTCCAACATCTGCTGCACCAACCTCCAATCATTTGACGTGAACCGCCCATCGCGATCACTCACAATGCTACGAGGCACACCATGCAGCCTAACAATATTGTCAACGTACAACTTTGCCAATTTCTCCACTGGATCATTCTTCCTATGCGGAATGAAATGCGACACCTTAGTTAGCCGATCTACGATCACCCAGATGGCGTCGTTCCCCTTCTGCGACCTTGGCAACCCGTGCACAAAGTCCATAGATATATCGTCGAATTTCCACTCCGGTATAGGCAAGGACTTCAGAAATCCTCCCGGCTTTTGGCACTCCGCCTTCACCAAGGCGCACGTTTGGCATTTAGCCACGTACAACGCCACATCTTTCTTAAGCCCCGGCCACCAAAACAACTTTTTGAGATCACGATACATCTTCGTGCTCCCTGGGTGGATTGAGTACTTGGTATGATGAGCCTCGTACATTAACTCCGCCCGGAGGTTACCCCCACTCGGGACGCACAACCGATGATCCTTCCTTAATAAACCATCTTCCACCGAGAACTGGGAATTTGACCCATCCAGAGCGGCCTCCAAAAGCTCCTTCATGGAGTCATCTAACTCCAATGCCTGCCGAACCCGGTCAGCCAGGTCGTACTGCACCTCTGTCCAGTTTAACATTGCCTTGGCGCTCGTCTGCCTGTCAACGCAACAGATCTCAAGCTCCTCCAACTCCCGTACTAGCCGCTCATCATGCACCGACAACCAGTTTGCTTGGGCGGGAGCCCTGCGGCTCAGCGCATCCGCAACTGCGTTGCCCTTCCCGGGTACATAATGTATTTTGAAGGTGTAGTCCCCCAGGAACTCCATCCACCTCCTCTGCCTCATATTGAGATCCTTTTGATCCAACAAGTATTTTAGGCTCTTGTGATCGGTGTATATGTCGACCCTTACTCCGTATAGGTAGTGCCTCCACAACTTGAGTGCAAATATCACGGCCGCCAACTCCAAGTCGTGCACCGGATAATTTCTTTCATGTACCTTTAGCTGACGCGATCCATACGCTATCACGCTACCATGCTGCAACAACACGCAGCCCAAACCGCTACCCGAAGCGTCGCTATACACCTCAAAGCCCTCGGTCCCACTCGGCGAACTAAGCACTGGCGCCGTGGTCAACCGCCTCTTCAGCTCCTCAAAAGCTTGCACGCACTCTTGCGTCCACAAGAATTTCTGATCCTTCCTTGTCAACTTCGTGAGGGGTAACGCTACCCGCGAGAAGTTCTCTACGAAGCGCCTGTAATATCCGGCAAGCCCGAGAAAACTACGGACTTCCGCGACAGAAGATAACGCAGGCCACTCCCGTATCGCAACAATCTTCGCCGGATCCACCGCTATACCTTCCCCACTCACTATATGACCAAGGAACGCTACCGAGGGTAGCCAGAACTCGCACTTGGAGAACTTCGCGTAAAGCTCATTCCTCCTCAGAGTCTCCAACACCAAATGCAAATGCTTGAAGTGGTCTTCTTCGCACTGCGAGTATACCAAAATATCGTCAATAAAGACGATCACAAAGCGATCCAGGAAATCTCTGAACGTCCTGTTCATCAGATCCATAAACACCGATGGCGCATTCGTCAGTCCAAACGGCATGACCGTGAACTCGAAATGCCCATACCTCGTACTGAACGCCGTCTTCGGGATATCACACTCCCTGATCCTCAGCTGATAGTACCCCGACTTCAAGTCCAACTTGGAGTATACCGACGATCCGACTAACTGATCAAAGAGATCATCAATCCTCGGGATCGGGTACTTATTCTTTTCCGTCAACTTGTTCAATTCTCTGTACTCGATGCACAGCCGCATACTACCGTCCTTCTTTTTAACGAAGAGGACCGGTGCGCTCCAAGGCGACGAACTTGGACGCACATAACCTTGCTCCATCAGTTCCTCCAGCTGAACCTTCAACTCCGCCATCTCCTTTGGCGCCAACCTATAAGGAGCACGTGACACGGGTTTGGCACCCGGCACGAGCTCGATCGTAAAATCAATCTCTCGCTACGGTGGGGCTCC
This sequence comes from Platanthera zijinensis, assembly GCA_039513925.1. Lineage (NCBI taxonomy): Eukaryota > Viridiplantae > Streptophyta > Magnoliopsida > Asparagales > Orchidaceae > Platanthera > Platanthera zijinensis. Next base: position 181,820,793 of record CM077083.1, read on the forward strand.
GGGAAGGCTATCCGGGAACACATCGGGGTATTCGCAAGCCACGGGGATGCTATCCAACGGGGACTTTGGCTCCACAGCCCCCACTATCGCAAAGAACAGCTCTGCACCAGCACGAACCGCCTTCACCACCTGAAGAGCAGACATTAGTGTCTTGCTCGACCCCTTAAGCCCCTCGAAAGTAGTCTCCCGCCCTACACCCAGCTTGACCTCCTTACGGTCGCAATCGATCCAAGCCTTCTGCTCTGACAGCCAATCCATTCCAAAGATAACATCGAACTCTACCAACGGCAATAATGACGCTAGCAAGTCGAACTCTTGGCTCCCTATGTGAACCTTCACGGTGCACACTCTGTCCGCACGCATCGAGCACCCATTCGGTAGCAACACCTCTAACTTGTCCTTCGCCATCGAAGAAGGGACTCCGATACGCGATATAAACTGTTCGGACAAGAAAGAATGCGAAGCACCGGTGTCGAACAGTGCCCGTGCCGGACTATCGCTAATCACCACAAAGCCTAAGCAAAAGACATTAGCTTGACAAGCAATAGGTAATAGTATTCTCAAGTCAACTTGCATAAATTAACTCATACCTGTCACCACATCCGCTTGCTTGATGGCCTCCTGCTGGCCCAAGTTGTAGACTCTAGGCTGAGTCGGAGCATAGTGGGACGCGGTCGACTCCACCGCTTTGCCCTTTTCCTCGTAGGTAGCTCCTTGTTTCCTTTCGGACTTTGAGCGTCCACTCCAGCAGTCACGGGCAAAGTGCCCTGGCTTTCCGCACGTGAAGCAAGCGCCTGGGGTTCGATTGGTAGTTGCCCCCGAGGCACCTGCAGAAGAAGCTGGACCCGACGTCCTAGACTTCTTGGAGAATCTGCGGTAGCCCGACTTCGACGTAGTCGGCGCCTTGAATTCTGATCTCTTGCCACCAGATTCCCTCTCCTTCTTCGCTTGCACGTTTCTCATATCCTTCTCCAAGGACCGGGCCGAACTGACCAGGGTCATGAAACCCTGCGTCTTGGGCCCCGACAGCAGCAACCTCAAATCATCCCTTAGCCCTTCATAAAAGCGGCTCGTCTTGCGCTCCTCGTCTGCGAAGGTAGGGCCGGCATATCTCCCCAACCGAGTAAACTCGTGGAGGTATTCATCAACGGTGCTATCACCCTGCACCAACTTCTGGAATTCGCTCTCTAGCGCGATCCTCTGCTCCGAGGGGAGGTATCGAGCCATAAATAGTCTCGCAAACTCCTCCATCGGGACTTCGGCCAATGGCCTTCCCCTCAACTGATGCAGCTCTAGGCCCTCCCACCACAGTCTTGCGTCCCCATCCAAAAGGAACGTCGCTATAGTGGTCTTCTGCCACTCTTCAGTTTCCGTCGCCGTCATCACCCTGTTGACCCTTGAGAGCCAATCCTCTGCTTGGGTCGGGGTTTCTGCCCCCGTGAACACCGGTGGGTGAAAGCCCATGACATGCTTCAGTTGTCTTTCAGTTGCTCTCCTAGGCAACTCTGGCTCCAAAACTACTTGCTCAACCCTCCTTTGCTCTGCCGCCTGAAGCGGTACCTGTTCCACAGCAGGAGCAGGCTGCTGCACCTGCCTTGCAGGCTGCGCATTGATCATTGCCATGACCGCTTCTGCCACCAACCTAATGGTCTCAGCAGACAAAGGTGTTGCAGGCGCGTCGCTTGGCGCACTGCTCGCCTCAGAACCTGGTCGTTCAGACGGCCCAGCACCACTTCTGGTCACCTAAAATCGTGCAAAACACCGATAAGCGACCAAAAATTACTGCAAACAGCAATTATAGGAACATGCAGGTTCCTCAAACATGTGTATTTTCATTCCTAAGTGGACATTCATGGGTTCTTTTCATGTTATAACGATGACGCACACACAGGTGCTCACCACCCCTTAAAGTGAATTCGCCCACGAATTCATTTAAGCTTGACCGAAACCAGAAGTCTGATACCAATTTGTAACACCCCTATCCGTCACATAGCATATAGCAGTAGGTCCGGCCGGGGCCCGACGCCATATACTACGGACAGACCGGTTGGTTACGCGTTGAAACCACACAACCAATCAGAGCGTCCTACACAACACCTAGCGGAAGCAATTTAATTAAGTTGCAAAAGATAAGAACCCTGCCACAGAGCATGAATGTTCACTACAACCCAGGAATGAGTACATACACAAAAGAGTTCACGGCCTTAAGGCCTTACAAAAGTGTTCGCTTAACAAGATAGCGTCTTTCATACTTCGGCGCGCAGGCCGGCCATACAAGAATATGAAAAAGCTAATAACTAAGCCTTCGAGGGCTGGCGCTGCAACTTGGGCTTTAGCCCGCTATTTTGCCGCTTGGCTCCGCAACAGCACCTGTAGGAACAACCCACCCAAGAGGTGGCAATACAAAAGGGCAACGGTCAGCAAAGCTGACCAAATTATAACGGCCCCGTCCCGTTTCTCGGGACGGCGGTGCTCCTTCCCTGCATATAAAACTATCATAGCAATTCTATAAAGTATTCTATTCGCCACAAGTGTCGGCACGCACGGCCGCACACTCCGTGCTCTCAGGGCACTAATCGGTGAACCCGGTCCGGACCCAGCTTGACACCGCGATTCCACCACCATCCCTCGGATGGCAACACACGTGAGCATTTAGCCCTTTCAGCCGAAGCCTAGGCCCGTTTCCAGCCCCCCGGGAAGTCCCATGTACTTTAGGTCGCTTCTACCGAGACCACTTGGAATGGGTAGAGTTCCACCCGCCCGTTGCTCACTTCACCACGGCCATTTAGCCATCGGTGCGGGCCAAGTTTCTCCTCATTCCCACAATCGATCAAAACACGCACATAACCCCGTTATGTACCGATTTGCCCTCCAAGGCAACATCGTGGCGGCAATGCGATTCCGCCCAAGCTTTTCGGGTGCGCCTCGAGGTTAACCCCCAAGGATCCCTGTATGCAATCTACCGCGTAGAAATTTCGGAAAACTAAAATCATCGGCGCGGAGTCTTCTCCGGCCATGCAATGCAAACATCACCGATCCGGGTTAAACCCGAATAGGCTTCACACACAATGCCTACGCCCGTACTCCGATTCCGGGCTCTAACAACGGGGACTTTACATATCTACCCGAAGGGATTCCGCGCCTCAACGCTCACTCGCGAGAGGGGGATTTCCCCATGCATAGAAAGAAGGGCGACTACACATGCCCTATGAAGAGGATCGTTACCCTCGCATTTTTCCGCGCCGCCATGAAGATGTAGTCGGATGGAAAGCTTCGCCTCGCCCTTGCCTTCGAGGATCCGGACTCGGATCGCGAATCGGTGCTTCAAAACTCCTCCGGCGGCCGGATCTTGGGGTCACACCACCAAGGGAGTTCTCCCTCTCTCTAAGATGAAGAAAGAGAAACTCAAGATGAAAATGAGGGTTTCTCCCCCCATTTCCCGGCTAATAACCCCCCAGGAGCAGCCCCCACCGTCGGATTTAGATCCAAGGGAACGAACGGCCGAGATTAGATCTAAAAATCCAAAAACTGGGCCGAACACGGGTTGACACACGGCCGTGTGTCTGGCCGTGTAGCTCATTCGCCGATCGACACGGGTCCTGACACGGCCGTGTGCCACGGGCCGTGTTACCTGGAGCTTCAGGAACGATCGTCGGGCTTCCAGAACACGGCTTCGAACACAGCCGTGTTCGAGGCCGTGTGCCCCACACACGGCTTGAGACACGGCCGTGTGTCTCAGGCCGTGTACTTCTCTGACTCGAGACGCACAAAAAAACACAATAAATCACTGAACACGGGTAGGCACACGGCCGTGTGCCTGGCCGTGTGCCCCTGTTCAGACCTCCAAAAGCGTTGATTGATCGCCCCGCGATCAACTCCGAGGTTGGGGTCTTACAAGCACCCCCCTAGAGAGCTTGGAAAATATCTTGAAGACAGTATCCACCACCCAACGATACTCGATACTATGGCAAGAAAGAAGGGTATCGCCATCCGGGAATCTACAGGAAAAGGTCCCCGGATAGTCAGCACCTCCCCCATCTACGAAATATGTCATGCCTCCAGAAGTCAATTGGAATTTTGGAAAACGCTTACTAAGCGCATTGCCCGAATAAACGAGCTCTAGGCCCAAATTTATGCCCTTTACAAAAAAGTCGGACAAGCTTTTGTTGTGATAGTCAAGACAACTGATCTATCATGACCAAGAGTACTTTCTGCCTCAACCGAACATTTCTTGCACATGATGTAAGATATAGAGAAATAATTCTTTGATACAAGAAGTTCACCACCTACTGAAGAATCAGTTAAAGAATCAGAAGTCAGCCATCCTCGCTATCTACTAAACGATGAAAATACCAGACGCAACGAGGTCGGATGCAAGGAAGTTCACATCCTACCTATCAAGGAGCAAAGGCCCGGCGAGCATCACACATTGATGAATTCTAATCTTTATTACAAACGCTCGCCATTCATCCCAGCCATCTTGGCACACCCCATCCCACGTGGCTTCGAGTTCCCGGACATTGAGAAGTTCAACGGAACAGGTGATTTGCTAATGCATGTTATACATTATGTGGCTATCACACTAAAAGGACAAGCTAAAGCTTTGTTTCACTCCCTGGATGAGGGAAAGATTAACGGTTTCGAGGAATTAGCATATCTTTTCGTCAATCAATTTACCCCCATCTGCAAGAAGGTTGCCTTTAAAGAATCAAGCGAGCAGCAGGTTAGAAAATGGAAGCGGGAGAATGGTCCTCGCCCGGAACCCAAGAAGTGTTGTGGACATCATGCAAATGCTCGTCGAACGAGAGAACATTGCGGACATCAAAATTTCACGCCACTCAATGTCTCTCAAGACAAGATCTTTCAAGTTATTCACAATCATCCTGCCTTACGGAGACCCAGACCGCTCACTCCAAATTGAGGAGATCACTCGAAATATTACAGATACCACCAAGGACCTGGACACGATACTGAGGAATGTAATCTCCTAAGAGAGGAAATTTAGCGATTTGCTTGTTTGGGGCAATCAATCAGTTTTTACTAAAAAATAAAGAGAAAACCCACCATCAAGGCCTAAAGAATGTTACTATAATCATCAGGGAGCCTCCAACGAAATTGGATCAAGCCTTGGTAGACAGGGGGATCACAGTAAACACATTGTTCATAGCAACGCCACTTCAACTAAAACTAACAAGCAGAAACCTCGAGCTCATGTACATTAGCGCACACATCACAGGAAGCACTCCAGTATCAGTCTTAGGCATCGTCACTTTTCCTGTTGTTAAAACCGAAAACTCGGGCTCGATGGAGTTCACCATTGGGGAAGGGGTGATCGCACACTTACTTCTCTCTCGCGAGCCAAAAGACTAAGGAAAAAGAACATGGGGCTGACCCAAGGGCTCGGCGTGGAGGTCCCACCACACACCCGGAAGATCTTAGAGCACTTCCCCTCCCTAGCCAAATGTTGGGCTACAGATACCTTAGAAAGCACTAGAAGATTGGGGCACAAGTAAGCATTCCTTCTGTGATACCCCTTTGGGTCTATTTATAGATTTATGAGAACGGTCTGCCAATAGCCAACCTCCGCTGTTCTGGACAGCCATCCACAACCCACTTGGGGGCAAAATTGCAGACCCTCAAGCCGGGCGAGCACTCTAGCCAGGTGAGTACTCTAGCCGGGCGAGTACTTCAGCAGGGTGAGTACTCCAGTCGGGCAAGTACTCCAGCCGGGCGAGTACTCCAGCAGGGCGAGTACTCCAGCGGGCCGAGTACTCCAGCCGGGCGAGTACTCCAGCATGGCGAGTACTCTAGCCGGGTGAGTACTCCAGCAGGGCGAGTACTCCAATAGGGCGAGTACTCCAGCAGGGCGAGTACTCCAGTCGGGCGAGTACTCCAGCAGGGCGAGTACTCTAGCAGGGCGAGTACTCCAGTTGGGCGAGTACTCCAGCCGGGCGAGTACTCCAGCAGGTGGAGTACTCCAACCGGGCGAGCTGGGCGGGTGTCGGCCTCTCGTCGCACCCGCCTCCTGAAGCGTATACTAAGCACTAGTATGCTAGACAAATTTTTCCTCCCCTACTAGTATATCATGCAGATCAAGTGTGAAGGTATTTGATAAGTAGAATTTATTCATATTTTTATTATATAATTTAGTTTAATATTTAATATAAATCAGTAATATTTTATATATTTTATTGAATAAATCAATTGCTTTATATTTTTGTTCTATTTTTTTTAATTTTGTAGGATTAATATTGTGATCGCGCTCGCGGCATTGGAGAATGATATATTATTGAAGTTGTCGTGTTGTCATTACTTGCGAGTTCAAGTTGCGCTCATCCAAAGCTAGGAAGTCAAAGTCTCGTCGCACCCGTTCGAGCCTCTCATATGAAATCTTTGATAGTTCTGCAATGCCAACCATCCACTTATCTTCACATTTCTTCATATTTATCATTCAGCCGCCTCCAATTAATCTCACTCATATGTAACCTCTCCATGAAATTATAGCCCGCCTCCCTCCATTTAGTATGGCTTTCCCAATTCTTCATTTTAATAATTCAGCCACCTCTTCCACTTCACCTCCCATCCATGGCCGAGCCACTTCTCCAATCAAAGCTACAACTCCTCTTCAATTTTCTACCCCCTCCAATTACATGCCGCCAGCCTGCCACGTCACCTCTCCATTTCCCTATAAAACGCCACCTTCATGTGGTTGCCCATTCAAATCCCTCCCATTTAGGCTCTGTTTGGGACAGCGGCTGCGGATCAGAAAGCCGCTCTCTGATCCGCAGCCGCCCTTTTTCCCGTTTGTTTTGATATGTGGATGGAAAAGCCCGGATGAAAAAACAGCGGTTTAGGCTCTGTTTGGGACAGCGGCTGCGGATCAGAAAGCCGCTCTCTGATCCGCAGCCGCCCTTTTTCCCGTTTGTTTTGATATGTGGATGGAAAAGCCCGGATGAAAAAACAGCGGTTTAGGTGCTTTTTTCAGCGCGCAAGACCCATCGCGGCTGCGGATCATCGATTGTGATGTTTGTACCGCATGATGACTCTTATATGTTTTTTATGTATCGTACTTGGAATTGTAGTACATGTTTTTTCATTATTTTTATATGCCTTTAAACTTTGTTCCATAATGCTTTAAATGCAGACACTATCATGGATACACATGACTTATCTTCTGAAGATTCTGGGGATTCAACAAGTATCTCGCCGGAGCGAACGCAATATATAGAGTATTGCCGTACAGTTATGTCATCGATAGAGGTGATGGATTACCTTGTTCGAGACACACGCCCATGCATGACATCCACTCAAACAGGTGCGAAATGGATAAAAGAATTACTAGATGGACATCCAGATAGAATTCATGATGCATTTAGGATGTCTAAACGCATTTTCATAGATTTACTTCATAAACTGGAAGTAGATCATGAACTTCAAGGATCACTTCGGACGTCTTCAAGAGAGATCCTAGGGATTACATTGTATATTCTAGCACAAGGAGGTTCCATTAGATTAGCGAAAGAACGGTTCCAACACTCGACAAAAACAATTAGTAGGTATTTTGCTAAAGGCCTTAAATCTCTTCTGCTACTGTCAATTGATGTTATACAGCCTATTGACCGTCAGTTTGGAGATATTCCAACCTCAATAAGGTATGACCCTCGTTACATGCCATTCTTCAAGGATTGCGTTGGTGCTATAGATGGTACACATGTGGATGCGAGGATACCGGTAGTAGATCAAGTACGATACATAGGACGTCACGGCACGACTACGCAAAATGTAATGGCAGTATGTGATTTTAACATGTGTTTTACATTTGCCCTGGCTGGATGGGAGGGATCTGCTCATGATAGTCGCATATTCGCACGCGCTTTGGCAGACGATAGATTACAGTTTCCGCATCCCCCACAAGGTATACTAGTGAATATGTTTAGATTTAATATAATTTATTGTATGTTCGAATATTGACCTGTTTAGCAAACAAAAAAATGCAGGTAAATATTACTTAGTGGATGCTGGATACCCATTGAAGACGGGTTATTTGAAGCCGTATCCAGAAACAAGATATCACTTGCCAGACTTTGTCCGTGGGACTCGGCCTGTTCAAGGCAGGCACGAACATTTCAATAAGGCTCATTCATCTCTTCGCAGTGTGATCGAACGAACGTTTGGAGTGTGGAAAAAAGTGGCATATTTTGAGCAAAATGCCACAGTACAGCTTCAAGAAACAGCGTTCCATAGTGCTAGCAACAATGACCTTACATAACTTCATCCGGAGACATCCGTCTCGCTGGGATCCTGAGTTTAATGCTTGTGATGCTGGTGAGTCTTCGTTCGTTCCCTCAGAGGATGGAGACCATGCGACAGAGAATGATCTTGAAGGGGAAATGTGGGATGCTGCTGGAGCAGAACAGATGTCTACTGTGCGAGATAGCATTGCCGAAGAAATATACAGTGCGCGCAGGTCAACATTTGATTTATGATTTAGTAAATGTTTAGGGGCTTTAAAATAAAAAATTTTTGATTCATATTCATTTTTTTTCTACCAGGTGATCAAAAGGATTGAAAGACGCAGTCGCGGGATTCAACAAGACTTTTTTTGCTATGGTGTAGAACTATGTACAAGACTACTGTAATCAGTAATTTTTAAATATTTATGTGTGTGAGTTTTTAAAAACCCAGCTTCCAAAAGCTGTTCCACCAAACAGCAAAAATAGAAAATCGCTCTTTAAAGAGCACTTCTGCACAAATCACCAAAACAGACTGCAGCTTTTCAAAACTGCTCCCCAGAGAGCTATTTTAAAACAGCTTTATCCGGACAGCAGCTTTTCAATCCGCCAGAGCTGTCCCAAACAGACCCTTAATATTGCTGCTCCTATTCACTTCCCTTTTCCTAAACCGCGAGCTCATATATTTCCTTTTTATTTATTTTGTTTTGGCCCACCTATTGCCACATAATTTCATATCTTGCCCAACGAATCCCTCTACCTCTTCATATTCTTCCATTAATATTACTCCACTTCATTTATATCCATGCAACCATTCACATTCCTCTCCATTGAAGTGGCTGGCTGCACCGCTGCACCCTTTCATCTCCACCATCCATGCAAATATTTATTTTTATATTCTCCTTTTTTTTATTTTGTCATGACCCTTTACCTTCCAACCCTTCACATGCCTCCCTCATTTATCCTCTCATTTTCCTATAAATAGTGGCTCATTTCCAAGCATGATCTCTCTCTCCCATTGCCATTTGGGCATGTCATGTCTTCTTTTATCTTATTAGTTTTATTATGTCTTTATTTTATTTTATGCAGTGTAGTTATCTTCCATCTCATGCAACACTTTTATTTTATGTAATGAATATTTTTATTTTAGAAATTTTCTTTCTTTTAATTGTTGGAAATTTTCCGTTAGGTGGACTCGATTCATCGAGACGACCCGTTAAAGTCGTACGCGAATATTTGGTCTATTTAGACTCCTACGAGCGTGCGTTAATTCAGTCGCGCGAACGATCAAAGCCTGTGATAGGTTGGCTCGATCGTCTCGTAAATTCAGTCGCGAGCTCGGTCTCACCCTTGGCACGAAATTTTTTGGCATAAATATGAAATTTGATTTATTTCATGGGGTTACATTTCAATTGATTTGGAGAATTAATGGGATTTACTGCCCCATTAATATTTGGTAACTCCAAATTTTTGAGCCTTCCCTATTAAGGCTTATTTTGTAACTTAAACCAGTTATCCCCGGTCAAAAAAAGGAAGTTGAACAAGGGCTGAATATTCTGAGCACTCTCTCCTTTTTAGTAACAGTTGGCCTTCATCGCTTTGGAAAAGTTTTTTTTTTGTTTTGTGTTCTTCCTTTTCAGATCTTCCAAGAGGTTCTGGAGAAGACACCACAGTGCGGCCCTAGATCTCCACTTCCGGCAAGATCAAGCTCTCTCAATCGCTGCTGTAGAAGGGATTGAGCGTGGGGGTCAAAGCTACCTCCTTCCACGTTGTATTCCTACATACCTGGAGCGAGACCCATCTGGTTCTGTTGGTGGAACGCCATTAAACCAGAGAAAGGTATGCACATCTACCCGTAGACAGATCATCAAATCTTTGACCAAAACCTGTGCCATAAATTGATCTGGATACACTCTCTATAACAGAGTTTTATAAATCACGTTGATCTGAATCTCAGATATTAAATTCACTGTTATTTTGTTTTGGTAAAAGATTTATAAAAGATGTGCAAGCTCTGAATAAAGAAGCCCTTTTAACTGTAATTTTGAATGCTTGATCTGGAGTATTCAGCACATTCTCGTCTTCCTGTTTCGGTTTGAGAGGTTATTTAACACGCATATTTTATACTTATAATCTCTTGTTGTAGTGATCCAAATAACAGATAATTTATATGCAAACGGGATCAGCTAGCGCCGCCGAATTCATAAGGAACAAGACGTCGCAATTGTTGTGTATTTCCGCGACCATGAAGAACGAGAAAGAATCCAAGAACGGTATAAATTAATTCCGCACTTTAGTTATCGTTCGCTCAAGCTCAATTTTTTTTGTGTTCATAAAGTTAGGAAAATAAATTTGTGTATTAACTCCGATAAAGAGACTAGTAGTGTTTGGTTATAACGATCTGATAGGTTTATGCGTCGCTGCATTCATTAGGAATTTTTGATAATATTGTTTCGTCGTAGCGGCGCTTAACCATAAAATTTTATAACAGTTGGTATCAGAGCGAGGTTAACTCAAGCCTATTAGTTTCCTTCATAATTTTGGAGAAAAAAAACATTTTTCTACTTAATTAAATTACAAGAACACAAATTAAAAACTCATTAAGTAATTTTGAGAGAAATAAATTTTGGGATTTAAAATTTAAAGTGCCTTCATTATTAAATCTCTGACATACTCGTGTTTACTTTAGACGATTCAGTGCCCACACGTCATTAAGCAAAAGAAACACGATATTAATTTAGGGCAATATTCAGATATCCCGGTGTGAAAGAGTCTTATAGATTGATAAGAACTGTAGCCGCCAAAGTGGCCTTTCGAGTCGGTTTGTGAGATTGCAGTTTCACATGCTTTAGGGAGTTCTCTGAGACTAGTGCGCAATCATTCACCCAAAGGTGGTGCTTGCGCAATAGGTTCAGAGGGATACACACGAACATTTGGACGGTAGTGCGGGGCTCTAGTAATCTATTCGCCCAAAGGTGGTAGATTTACGAAAGCTCAAGCATAACTGTTGCTAGTTCGTTGTGTGGAGGATTCCTAATTGCGTGGCGCGTAGTCTGCCCAAAGGTGTTGCGTGTTGATGCGCCTGGATTCTCTACCTAGTGTGCTATTTAGGGTTTATAGACACCGTTGCCCTATTTGTCTCTAATTTTTCTTTTTTCTCTCTTTTCAGTCACCTTTACAGTTCACAATAATATGAAGACCATTGAGAAACTCACTGGTTCGAACTTTAAGAAATGGAAGTCCGACATCATGTTTGCTTTCGAGATGACGAACATTGAAATGACCATGAATACCAACCAGCATGCGTCTCTAACAGCGACCAGCACTCAAGCTGAGAAGGATCATTACGGTACATGGAACAAGTCGAACAAAATCTGTTTGTTGACTATGAATCGTTCCATTCCGGAGCACCTGCTGAGTGGTTTTCCAGACACGACTGTCGCTAGGGATTTTCTGACTGCCGTTGGCCAGAGATATTAGGTGTCTTCCAATGCTGAGATTGGGACTCTGATTCAGGACCTCTTCTCCATGAGGTATTCGGGAGGAGGTGGAGTCCGTGATTACATACTGAAGATGGTCTACTATCAGACCAAACTGCAGGAAATGGATATTACTCTCCCTGAAGCCTTGATAGTGCATCAGGCACTAAATACACTTCCTGTGGAGTTCAGCATTCTGAAGACTACCTACAGTTCCCAGGATGAGACATGGAAGATAAATGATCTTATCACTCGTTGCGTTGCTGAGGAGGAGAAACTGAAGAAGGAAAAGACGAACACTGCACTGCTCGTAGTCAAATCCCCGTTTAAGAAGAAGAAGAAGTTCAAAGCTCCGATTAAAGCTCAGAATGGACAAACTTCAGGGAATAAGGACACTGGTGGAAAGAAGCCTCTTAGCTGCTTCTTCTGTAAGAAGAAGGGGCACGTGAAGCAAGAGTGCCTAAAGTTTAAGTCTTGGATGGAGAAGCGTGGATTTGCACTTAAAGGTAATCCCTTAGCTCTAGTCCTTTGTGAATCCAATTTAATTGAAGCCCAATCAAGTTCTTGGTGGCTCGATAGTGGAGCAACTAATCATGTTGCTTACACACTGCAGGGGTTCATCAAAAGGAGGAGGCCAAGCAAGGGTGAGTGCAGACTCACAGTTGGCAACAATGCTGAGGTGGAGTTCATCGGAGACATTTGTTTAGTCCTTGATTCAGGATATGAACTTATTTTAAAAGACATATTTTATATTCCTTCATTTAGGAGGAACTTGATTTCTGTTTCTGCACTAGATAGACTTAATTATGGTTTTAATATTTCTGGTGGTTTGATTAAGTTATTTTATGAATCACAGTTTATTGGTCAATGTTCCCTATCTAATGGTTTATATAGAATATATCTTGCACCTGTTAATTTTTATGCCACCTCATATAATGTAGAACGCGTTGCTAGTAAAAGACCTCTCACTATGGAACAGTCCTCTATGTTATGGCATAAAAGATTAGGTCATATCTCTAGGGAAAGAGTAGAAAAATTAATTAAGGAAAATATTCTTCCTACTCTAGAATTTAGTGACTTAGAGATGTGTGTAGACTGCTGTAGAGGTAAAATGACCAAGATTAAGAAGAAAGGCTCAACTCGTAGTTCAGATTTATTAGAGGTTATTCATACGGACATTAGTGGTCCTTATTCTACTACCCTCTGTAGGAATACCTATTTCATTACTTTCATAGATGACTACTCCCGTTTTGGATATTTGTATTTAATTAAGAAAAAGTCTGATTCTCTTGATAAGTTTAAGATTTTCAAGACTGAGGTTGAGAAACAAATAGGGAAAGTCATCAAGATTGTTAGGTCTGACAGAGGTGGCGAGTATTTTGGTAGACATGATGACTCCGGGCAACATAAAGGTCCGTTTGCTAGATACTTGGAGAGCTGTGGCATTGTTGCCCAGTACTCCATGCCGGGTAGTCCTGAGCAAAATGGTTTGGCCGAAAGGCGTAATCGCACCCTTAAGGAAATGATGAGGAGCATGATGAGCAGGACAAATCTTCCTGAATTTTTGTGAGGTGAGGCACTTAAGACTGCAGTGTATATCCTTAATAGAGTCCCGTCTAAGTTAGTACCCAAAACCCCTTTTGAGTTATGGACTGGTAGACGACCCGACCTTAATCATTTGCGTGTTTGGGGTTGTCCTGCAGAGGTCCGTTTATATAATCCATCGGAGAGTAAGATCGCCCCTAGGTCTTGTCGTTGTTATTTCATCGGCTACCCAGATCATTCCAAAGGATTTAAGTTTTATTCCCCTTTAGGAGGACCCAGAATTGTGGAATCTCAAACAGCTAAATTTTTAGAATGGGATGTCGCTGACGAACCTAGTGGCTCTCATCCTATTAGTGAAGTCGGAGAAGTTGTGCCCATTAATTTATTTATGCCCTTGATTGGAGATCCTGTGGTGCCTGAACCTGTGACGGAACAAGTGGAGGACGTGGAAGCGGTCCTACCACCGATTCCAGTTGAGGTTCCTCCTCATGTTCAGGAGGTTCATCCACCCGCTAGGAGATCCATTAGGGAGAGAAGGCCTGCAATTTCTTCAGACTATGAAGTCTACTTAGGTGAGAGTGATTATGACGTTGGTCATATAGTTGACCCAGTGACATTTAAAATAGCTGTGTCTGGACATCAAAATGATCTGTGGTGGGATGCAATGAAAGACGAGATGGAGTCTATGAGGCTGAATAAGGTATGGGAGTTAGTTGAGCTACCCGAAGGTTGTAGGCCCATTGGTTCTAAATGGGTGTTTAAGACCAAGAAAGATTCTAAGGATAAGGTCGAGCGGTTTAAGGCAAGACTGGTAGCCAAGGGATTTACGCAGAGAGAAGGTATCGATTATCACGAGACCTTTTCTCCCGTTTCCTCTAAAGACTCTTTCAGAGTAATAATGGCATTAGTAGCTCATTATGATTTGGGGCTACACCAGATGGATGTAAAGACCACATTTCTGAATGACGATCTTGCCGAAGAAGTCTATATGGTGCAGCCTGAGGGATTCAAGTCTGGTCACTCCGAGCAACTTGTATGTAAGCTTAACAAATCCTTATATGGTCTGAAGCAAGCTTCTAAACAGTGGTATCTAAAATTCGATGAGATAGTAACTTCTTTTGGTTTTGAAGAAAATAAGGTAGATTGTTGTATATATCTCAAGATCAGTGGGAGCAGATTCATCTTCTTAATTCTATATGTAGATGATATCTTGCTTGCGAGTAGTGATTTGGCATTATTGCATGAATGTAAGCAATTTTTGTCAAAACACTTTGATATGAAAGATCTTGGAGAAGCGTCATTCGTTCTAGGAATTGAGATCATTAGGGACCGATCTCACTATACTTTGTCACTCTCTCAGAAAGCCTACATCGAGCGTATACTTGAGAGATTTAGCATGCTCGGTTGTAAGCATGGTGACGTACCTGTGCTTAAAGATGATAGGCTCAGCTTATCACAATGCCCCAAGAACGATATAGAGAGAGAGCGCATGAAGGATATACCTTACGCTAGTGCGGTAGGCAGCTTAATGTATGCCCAAGTCTGTACCAGACCGGACATTGCCTTCGCAGTGGGACTTTTAGGCAGATATCAGTCTAACCCAGGACCTAATCATTGAGTCGCTGCCAAGAAAGTCTTAAGGTATTTGAAGGGAACTAAAGATATTAAGTTAGTCTACCATAGAGTTCAAAACCTTGAGTTAGTGGGGTATACAGATTCTGATTTTGCCGGGTGTGAGGATGATAGGAAGTCTACTTCAGGTTATGTCTTCAAGTTTGCTGGTGGGGCCGTTTCGTGGAAAAGTGTCAAGCAGACACTCATCACTTCATCCACAATGCATGCGGAGTTCGTCGCTCTCTTTGGAGCTTCCACTCATGCAGTGTGGCTTAAGAATTTCATTACAGAGTTGAAGGTCGTTGATTCTATAGCTGGACCCATCCGGATGTACTGTGATAATATTTCTGCAGTTATGTTCTCGATGAATAATAAAAGTATCACGGGGTCTAAGCATATGAAAATTAAATTTTTGACCGTTAAGGAATTGGTTAAGAAAGGTGAAATTTTAGTGGAGCATTTAGGGACAGAAGACATGTTAGCCGATCCACTTACTAAAGGACTTCGCCCTAACGTGTTTCAAAAGCATGTTATTAATATGGGGCTTAAAGAGTGAATTGATGTACTAGATTAGTGGGAGGCTATATGAAGCTCCAGTCAATTTATCTGTCATTAATTTTGCACTTTGTTTAATTTGTAAAAGATTAAAGGATATTTATTCATGAATATCATTAAGTGTTGATATTCGATGAGTTTTGTGACTTGTCATACTATATTAAAAGTCTCCTGACTTGTGTCAGTCGGAGCATAAGGCCTAGGGCACTGTATTTAATTTATGGCCTGCGATATGTCTTTTGACACATGAATTTCAAACCTTAAGGTTAGACATACTTGTTCCTTTTGAACAATTAAGAACTTCTCGCAGCATGGTTTAATGCATTCATTTGAGAAGTTTGGTTGACCACCAATTTAGAACAACTTTCATGTGCACATTTTCAGTGTGTTGTTCTATGTTTTATATAACCGCGCTTTGTCCATATCGATTAGATCTGTAAGCTACTGTGACCATGGAAGGTCCCTTGTCGCTCTATGATGAGGTTGCCGCCATGATCCGGAGTGAAAGTTTTGATTGGACCGGATTGACGTGAGAGCAGACCCAATGCCGCGTTCGCTAATTGGTACCCTTAAGTTTAGTGAAGATTTTATCGGAATGTCATATGTTACGATGAATACAAGTCCAAGTGGGAGAATGTTGGAAATTTTCCGTTAGGTGGACTCGATTCATCGAGACGACCCGTTAAAGTCGTACGCGAATATTTGGTCTATTTAGACTCCTACGAGCGTGCGTTAATTCAGTCGCGCGAACGATCAAAGCCTGTGATAGGTGTGCTCGATCGTCTCGTAAATTCAGTCGCGAGCTCGGTCTCACCCTTGGCACGAAATTTTTTGGCATAAATATGAAATTTGATTTATTTCATGGGGTTACATTTCAATTGATTTGGAGAATTAATGGGATTTACTGCCCCATTAATATTTGGTAACTCCAAATTTTTGAGCCTTCCCTATTAAGGCTTATTTTGTAACCTAAACCAGTTATCCCCGGTCAAAAAAAGGAAGTTGAACAAGGGCTGAATATTCTGAGCACTCTCTCCTTTTTAGTAACAGTTGGCCTTCATCGCTTTGGAAAAGTTTTTTTTTGTTTTGTGTTCTTCCTTTTCAGATCTTCCAAGAGGTTCTGGAGAAGACACCACAGTGCGGCCCTAGATCTCCACTTCCGGCAAGATCAAGCTCTCTCAATCGCTGCTGTAGAAGGGATTGAGCGTGGGGGTCAAAGCTACCTCCTTCCACGTTGTATTCCTACATACCTGGAGCGAGACCCATCTAGTTCTGTTGGTGGAACGCCATTAAACCAGAGAAAGGTATGCACATCTACCCGTAGACAGATCATCAAATCTTTGACCAAAACCTGTGCCATAAATTGATCTGGATACACTCTCTATAACAGAGTTTTATAAATCACGTTGATCTGAATCTCAGATATTAAATTCACTGTTATTTTGTTTTGGTAAAAGATTTATAAAAGATGTGCAAGCTCTGAATAAAGAAGCCCTTTTAACTGCAATTTTGAATGCTTGATCTGGAGTATTCAGCACATTCTCGTCTTCCTGTTTCGGTTTGAGAGGTTATTTAACACGCATATTTTATACTTATAATCTCTTGTTGTAGTGATCCAAATAACAGATAATTTATATGCAAACGGGAACAGCTAGCGCCGCCGAATTCATAAGGAACAAGACGTTGCAATTGTTGTGTATTTCCGCGACCATGAAGAACGAGCAAGAATCCAAGAACGGTATAAATTAATTCCGCACTTTAGTTATCGTTCGCTCAAGCTCTACTTTATTTTGTGTTCTTAAACTTAGAAAAATAGTTTTGTTTGCACTCCAATTTGAGACTAATAAGGTTTGGTTAAAAACGATCCTGGGTTTATGTGTCGCTGCATTAAATAGAATTTTTGATAGCATTAATTTCGTCGTAGCGACGTATACACCATAAAATTTTTACAACATTAATCCCTGCGCGTTATTTTATGTTTAATAGTTAATAATATTTAGTACTTGTTCATGCGAATGTTGAATGTAATTTTTGTTCTCTTTATAACCGTTCTTTTTCTTCTTTGATTTATTTCTGATTTTTCATACGTCGAGTTCATATTCCGGTTATGAATTTCGATTAATGTTTTCGTACGCTAGTATCCGAGAGGATCATGCATGAGAACTGATCGCTCAGGAATAAAAAGGGTTGATCACAACCCTCGAGAGAGGATGACGAAAATCTTCTGGATAGGAGTCAAATCCTATAGCGGATTTCACTTCGGTAAAACGAGCATTAAGTTATCGATTAGAACGAGAGTTCGGTCAATATTTTTAATCTCAGTTTGGCGTATTTCTCGAGAGAGGTACACTCATAAATTAGGAATCTTAATGGTCAAATATCGGATTAAGCGTTTATAAAATATCATTTATATTTCATTCAAAGATTGTTTTGATAAAGTTAAGATTTCTTATTTTTGCATTTTAGTTTAAGTATAATTTCTCTAAATTTTCTTCCGATAAAATAATAGTTGTTTACTCGAAATATAAGTACTCGACAGACCTGAGTTTTAATACGATCTTGATATTTTTATATTCTATGATATATTTTGATAGGTATACTTGCCTTAATCGAGTATACATTGGAGAATACGATTTTCTCTATCAGAGTCATAAATAATTTTCCTAGTTTAAACATAATATGTATGTATAAACTTTAGTTCACATTTCATTTTAATGCACCAATATCTGAACAAGACCTATAATACGAGTCCATCAACACGGACATCACACCAATCTCTGAATAAATCTAAGGAAAATCTCGAGCGGGGCTCCTTGAAGAACGCGACTAGCCTCATAATATGAGTAATTCCAAGAGGAGTAAATTGAGAAATAGGGACGTTGCAGAACTTTAAATATCAACCACCTCCTTGCATGGTGGAAGTCATAATCCGGACCGTAGTATCGCCTCACACGTCGTCTGTAACGTCTCATTTCGTACTAGACCCCTCACACGTGTTTTGAGTCAAGAAAGCTGACTCAAGCTCAGGGTGCACTGGTAACAGGCGTCGAGTGATACTCGACTAATACGACAAATTTAACTCAGAATAATTCTGGACTCGACAAAGCGTTCAGTGCGTTGAGTGGTCTCAACGCCACTCGATGAATTCTAACTTAGAATAAATCTGGACTCGTCAAAGCGTCGAGTGCGTTGAGTGGTCTCAACGCCACTCAATGAATTCTGACTTAGAATAAATCTGGACTCGACAAAGTGTCGAGTGCGTTGAGTGGTCTTAACGCTACTCGACGAATTCTGACTTAGAATAATTTTGGACTCGACAAAGCGTCGAGTGCGTTGAGTTGTCTCAACACCACTCGACTAATTCTGACTTAAAATAATTCTGAACTCGACAAAGTGTCGAGTGCGTTGAGTGGTCTCAACGCCACTCAACGAATTCTGACTTAGAATAATTCTGGTCTCGACAAAGCGTCGTGTGCGTTGAGTGGTCTCAACACCACTCGACGAATTTTGACTTAGAATAAATCTGGACTTGACAAAGCAATGAGTGTGTTGAGTGATCTCAACATCACTCGACAAATTCTGACTTAGAATAATTCTGGACTTAACAAAGCATCGAGTACGTTGAGTGGTCTCAATGCCACTCGACAAATTTAACTTAGAATGATTCGGGATTCTATAGGCGTTGAGTGAACTTGATGCCATTCGACGAAGCGTCAAGTGCGTTGAGTGAACTCCACACTATTCGACGAAGCGTCGAGTGCGCTGAGTAAACTCGACGCCATTTGGCGAAGCGTCAAGTGATCTCAACAATTTTCACTTAGAGGATTTTTCCATCCCAGACTGTCTGCTGGTTCATATAAATGGGCTGAATCGGGTTTTCGGGAAATGCGCCAATTGACATATTTGGACCCAGTCTTTTCGACAAGACTTAATTTAAATAATAATGGGAGGTCCAATACTAGGGTGACACGTGGAAGGAGGTCTAACCCTAATTCCACTTATAAAAGGAGATTTACGAGAAAACCCTAGCCGTCACTTCATTCCCTTGTCGAGCTGTTACCTGTGCCGAAACCATTGGAGTGAAGAAGTTGCGGGAGTCGATTTTCTGGAAGAAGAGTTGATCTACCTTCCGGGAAGAACAATACATACGAGGAGGAAGATGCCGAGAAGGATAAAGAGATCCATGATGGAAACGAGATGAGCTTCCTACCCTCTCCCTTGGTGCTAAAACTCTATTTATTATTTCTAGGAGAGATGTCGAATCAAAGGTGTTTGACTTGTGAGAGATGAAGATCTCCTAGGAAGAGTCCATGCTAGGACCTTGTCCTAGAGATAGATAGTCTTCAACCTCTCCTCTCTTCGATGAGAAGTTGATGGACTTGGTTTTGTGAAGAAGAATGGTCTATTGAGGGTGAATAAGGGAGGAGAAAAGTCTGAATATAGTCTTGAACAAATAACTAAAGGGAGAAGATGAAGCGATGTCGTTCATCTTGCTTTAATATGCGTGCAGAAATCTGTTTTCTGTGCGCAGTAAATGCCGAGGCCGTTTTTGAGTGTGATACAACCATATTTGGGTTTTTGACTAAACACGAAAGTCGTAGCCCTTGAAAAGACCTTTCCAATGGATCGTTATACGTTTTTATACGAGTCCTTTAGCCTCAGGAAAGTCCAGTCGAAGTGGTTGCACAGTATCACTTAAGTGCACACTGATTTCAGGTTAGTGTATAATCGGATCTGGACTCGGTAGAAGGTTGTAACAGGAAGATGCAGAGGTTTTGGTGAACTTAGTTTATTTGTGATCATGATAAACAAGTGGTTGATAGGATTCGGTTGTTAGATCCTTAAGTAAACAAATGGTTTGGTTAAACATGTTTGTACAAACGGGTTGAAGGAGTTTAGTAAACAAATGGTTTGGGAAAATTTGGTGAACAAATGATTTGATACGATTTGGTTGTACAAGTGATATTCTTGTGAAATCCGGTAAGGATGTGCATGATTATAATTAGGAGGATGAAACAGGTTTTGGAAAATTGTGTGACGTTCGATAATTGTATATGTAACCCATAGCTATGTTATCATATTTGATGGATATGTGAAGTATCGTTATATTGTTGTGGTTATCATATGGAGTTATACTTGTTGTGTATGCTTGATCATGTGGAACGGAATTGGAAGAGGTTAATGTATGGTCATATGATATGATGATTAATGGAATGCGTATAGTAGTCCACTGCTTAGAGTTGTGCCTCCCTACAGGTAGTAGTGTGGGATTGGTATGCCATATAAGGTGGCTTGCCACCTGTACAAATGATGAACCCTTATGTGGTATGGAAATGTGGAAGGGTTGGAGGTGCATGTGTGTTTGATGCACTAAAATGATGTGTTGATAAGGGACTCAGTGTGGAGCCCTTGCGTGTTGTTGAGCACGGGATGTGAATGACAAAAAGGGACTCAGTGTGAAGCCCTTAAATGTAAAATTGCATGCTGTGTGAGTTGACACGCGGTATCATAATCCTGGGTTAAGGATAATGTGGCAGGTCTACAGACTCGCCAGACATCACACCGACGGAAGTTGACAGATATACTTGGATGGTTGTGCCGTTGTCCTCGGTGCTTACTTCCCGAGGCACCATCCGTACCATTGGATGGTTGGACTTGGTCCTTTGGCGATACGTTCCCAGAGGCACCTTCCGTCCCTTGATGATAGGATAACGTAGGGATATATTCTTGGTGCACATCTACCCGAGACCCATCTGAGCCGTAGTACGCATGTGAGCTCTACTATTGTGGTCTTAGCGTTAAGGCGTACGGAGGCCTAAACTTGGTAGTGTAGATGTCTGCCTAGTAGTAGAAAGCCCGATTCACTATCACCATCTGGCCACGACGGATAACGTCTGAGAGTTTAGCTACCTGCTCAAAAAGTGGGAACTACAAATTTGTGTCGACATAGTAGTGTATGTGTGTGTGTTTGAGCTTGGGTGAGTCATCATAATGCATTCATAACATTACATTGCACCACATAAGATCCTTATCATATAAGTTTGTATGGACACTCTTATATGATGAGTTACTTTACTGTTAAGTCGATCCTATGTGCACTCTTATATGATGAGTTGCTTTACTGTTAAGCCGATCCTTAACTTATATGTCTGTATGGGATATAAGATGAGTTACTTTCATGTTATAGGATCATACTTTTATACTGATGTTGATAGTAGAATTGCTAGTGTAGATTAATTTACTCACTTGTTGTACATGTTGGATACTCAGATATTTATTAGTCTTATACCACATGCTTGTACTACTGCATATATATATATATATATATAGAGAGAGTACCCTTTTCCTTTCTCCGCCCGATGCCTAAGAGCCGTCGGGGGAGCGGATGTGATAGCCACTTAGTATTTTGACTAACGATTGTTATGTCTTCCTTTTTAGGAGGAAACCCTGTAGATGGAGCAGCAGTAGGTTGCGCAGGAGGGCAGCTAGGTTAGGGCGACAGGGCCTGATGTGACATTACCATCGCTGCCTTTGGTTATAGATGTGAGTCTTTGAGAGATTCTAGTTATAGCTCTTTGGGCAAAGTTTTTATGTACTCCGATATTATAGAAGCCCGTTGATGCGTCTTCTTTATTGATGTACTAGTTGGACTTATATGCTTGTGTGGATTTGGACTTATGTTTATAATCTTTATGTTGGGTTGGCATTGATGATATTAGTCTTAGCTGATAGGAAAGGCATCTTGCGGTATAGGTCGACCCCTGTGTTGGCACTACCACAAGGCGGCTATTCTCGAAATAATTCTCCCTTCGGCTGTGTCTTGTGTTCTGGGAGGGGGGGGGGGTCTTACAAATAGTATCATCTTACAATGATCCTCAACTAAAAAAGTCATTGAATAATGGTGCCACCCTCGTTCGATTGGTCAGTTTGTGGACAAGTTGACATAGTGGAAGCAGTGGTGTGCCCATATGTAATTCACACTAAGTATATCTAGTTGTTACCCTACGATTAGCCAACCTGACCTTATGTTCGTACCTTTATACGTTGATCTCCTAAAGTTTGGATGATCGCAGGTACGTAAAACTGTTTTACAAAGGCTTGCGAGATTCCCTAGGGCAAGCACTTTTGTTTATAGTGGATTTGAATCTGGTGGAGATAATAGATGTGGTAGATTCCCTAGGGCAATCACTTTTGTTTATAAAAGACTTGAGCCTGACGGAGATAATAGATATGGAAAAGAGGCTGGAAGAGGGCCACTTGGGGGGTCCAGGCTGGTAATAAGAGATTCGCTGAAGGATTAATGGAAGAAGGACCCAGCTTAAGGACGACGACCATGAGGAGGAAATTAATATGTTATAAGCATTCATCCTTAGTTTGCCTAAGATATGCTAGGAGTTTAGCTTTGAGTCTTTATAATTGATACTTAGGCACCGTAATGGTTAGTGGGAAACCAATTCATACACTGCTTGATACCAGTGCAACTCACTCGTTTGTTTCGGCAAACTTTGTTAAAGACTTAAAAGGAGTGTAACACTTCATTGGTACCACTCGGAGAGTACGCCTTCCGGATGGCTCCGAGATGAAATCGTTCACTAAGTGTGACTTGGAAGTATGTATTGGAGGAAAGATCTTTGAAACCCCTGCAACAGTATTGAGAATACCAGAATTCGATCTTATTTTGGGCATGTCATGGTTGGATTGGCACCACTCCAAGATGGATTGTGCAGCGAAGCAAATCACCTTGAGGCATGGAGACTCAGAGGTCATTTTCCAAGGTATCAAATTTGCACCCTGTACGTTGTTGTCTTCGATTCAGGACCTTAAGGCCCATATGGAAGGATACGAAGTATATATGATATGTTTTGAATTAAAAGAGATGGCACCAAGTATGAAAGATGTGCGGGTAGTGCGTGATTTTACTAAGGTGTTTTCCGAGAAGCTGTCAGGACTAACCCCACATAGAGAAGTGGAGTTTAATATTAAACTAGTACCGGGTGCCAAGCCAATCTCTGGTACCCCTTACCAAATGGCTCCAAAGGAACTCACTGAGTTTAGAGTTCAGTTGCAAGAATTAGTAGAGTTAGGGTTTGTTCGTCCCAGTTCATCACCTTGGGGATCCCCTGTTCTATTTGTTAAGAAGAAGAACAAAACATTAAGATTGTGCATAGACTATCGGGAGCTCAACCGACTGACAGTGCAAAACACCTATCCCCTACCCTAGATCGACGAGTTATTCGATCAGTTGGTTGGAGCGCATTAGTTTTCCAATTTGGATTTGTGCTCGGGGTACTATCAGTTGAGAATATAGGAGGGAGACATTTAGAAGATAGCATTTAGCTCAAGATATGGTTTATACGAGTTCACCATGATGCTGTTTGGGCTAACGAATGCCCCTTCGGCATTCATGAGTCTGATGAATAGGGTGTTTGAGCCATACTTAGATGTCTTCATCATCATCTTCATTTATGACATCTTGATCTACTCGAAGACAGAAGAGGAGAATGTTGAACACTTAGCTTTAGTTTTGAAGAAACTAAAAGAGCATTCCCCGTTTGCTAAGTTTACCAAGTGCGAATTTTGGCTCTGAGAAGTTGTCTTCTTGGACCATGTGATTAGGGGTGTTGGATTAGCGGTAGACCCAGCCAAGGTAAGAGCGGTAAAGGAGTGGCTCCCTTTGAATTTAGCGGCCGATGTACGAAGCTTCCTTCGACTTGCTAGATATTATCGCAAGTTTGTGAAGGTTCAAAGATAGTCCTTCCTCTCACTATCCTAACAAAGAAAGGTGTGCCATATGAGTGGACACCTCAGTGTGAAGCTGCGTTTCAAGAGCTAAAGGATCGACTTACCACCGCACCCATCCTTGCTCTTCCATCAAGGAAAGTGTTGAAACCAAAAACTTGGTCTCTCGTGGAGTTCGGGGTCCCAAAAGAGGGGTGACCTCACACCTACTACACTCAGGAGAATGTCACGGACCAAAGGCTCAGGAAACTAGGAACAGACCCTCGACTCTAGCGTGGAGGTCCCACCTCACACCCGAAAGACCTTTAAGGTCTCCCCCTCCCTAGCCAATGCTTGAGCCAGGTGCCTTGGAGGAAGAAAGCCAAGGGGATTAAAGTGGCTGAGAAGTAATGCTCTCCAAGGCACCCTCAAGGGTCTATTTATAGATTTTCCAAGTCCTAGGGTTAAAATGACCAAAATGCCCCTAGGGGAAATAATCCTCAAACCAATAGAAAATCTCCACACCGAGGGGTAAAGAGGTAATCCCCCTTCGAGGGCATAATGGTAAAAACAGGTCGGGCGAGCTGGTGGTTAGGCGAGAAGTGAGGGGCGGCCTGGGCGAACACGCGACCTGTGAGATAAGACGGCCTATTGGGCGAGACGGCCCGCCTGACGAGACGGCCTGCCTGACGAGACGGTCTGCCTGACGAGACGGCCCGCCTGACGAGACGGCCCGCCTAACGAGATGGCCCGCCTGACGAGACGGCCCGCCTGACGAGACAGCTTTCCTGACGAGACAACCTGCGTGACGAGACGGCCTGCGTGATGAGATGACCTGCCTGACGAGACGGCCTGCCTGGTGAGAAGGCCTTCCTTACAAGACGACCTGCGTGACGAGACATCATGCATGACGAGAAGGCCTGCCTGAAGAGACGGCCTGCGTGATGAGATGGCCTGCCTGACGAGACGGCCTGCCTGACGAGACGACCTGCCTGACGAGATGGCATGCCTGACGAGGCGGCCTTCCTAACGAGACGGCCTGCGTGACGAGATGGCCTGCGTGACGAGACGGCCTGCCTGACAAGACAGCTTGCCTGTCGAGACGGCCTGCCTGACGAGATGACCTGCCTGACGAGACTGCTTGCCTGATGAGATGATCTGCCTGACGAGATGACCTGCGTGATGAGACAGCCTGTCTGACGAGACGGCCTGCCTCACGAGATGACCTGCGTGCGGTTTGGGGCCTGGGTGACTCTTCAAGGGGGCCCTGGGGAGATAAATATCTCCTCCCCTACTAGTATATTACGCAGGTCCACCCAAAATTGGCCTCCAGGAGTGCGAATACGGGGTTGTACACAATCCCCGCTCTTTTTGAGCGGGTTCCATGCTCGGAAAGAAACATCCAACCCAACGTATTCGCTGCGTAGCCTTCTTGGAGCCAAAAAAATCTTGGCCCCCCGGGGATCAATCCGTCAAGCCAGCTAATGGGAACCTTGGTGATGAGACGGCCTCGGGGTTGAAAACACAGCCTCCCTGAGGGGTAAACCTGTCAAGACAGCTAATGGGAGCCTGGATGACGAGACGGCCTCGGGGTAAAAAACACTTTGCCTCGCCGAGGGGTCAACCTGTCAAGCCAGCTAATGGGAGCCTGGGTGACGAGACCACCTCGGGGTGAAAAACACTTGGTCTCCCCGTGGGGTCAACCTGTCATGCAAGCTAATAGGAGCCTGGGTGACGAGACCACCTCGGGGTGAAAAACATTTGATCTTCACGAGAGGTACCACCAAACCTATTAGCTAGTGGGAGCCTGGCAGCGGGACCATCATCAGAACAAAGGTCTTGGGCTTCCACGAAAGGTACCACCGGACCTGCCAGCTAGCGGGAGCCTGACAGTGGGACCATCATCGGAGCAAAGGAACTGGGCTTCCACGAGAGGTACCACCAGACCTACCAGCTAGTGGGAGCCTGGCAGCGGGACAGTCATTGGAGAAAAGGGCTTGGGCTTCCACGAGAGATACCACCGGACCTGCTAGCTAGCGGGAGCCTAACAGCGGGACCATCATCGAAGCAAAGGAACTGGGCTTTCACGAGAGGTACCACCGGACCTCCCAGCTAGTGGGAGCCTGGCAGCGGGACCATCATTGGAGAAAAGGAACCGGGCTTCCACGAGGGGTACCACCGGACCTACCAGCTAGTGGGAGTCTGACAGCGGGACTGTCATCGGAGTAAAGGACTTAGGCTTCCATGAGAGGTACCACCGTACCTGCAAGCTAGCAGGAGCCTGACAGCAGGACCATCATCAGAGCAAAGGAACTGGGCTTCCACGAGAGGTACCACCGGACCTGCCAGCTAGTGGGAGTCTGGCAGCGGGACCATCATTGGATAAAAGGAACTGGGCTTCAACGAGAGGTACCACCGGGCCTACCAGCTAGTGGGAGCCTAGCAACGGGACCGCCATCGGAGCAAAGGACTTGGGCTTCCACGAGAGGTACCACCGGACCTGCCAGCTAGCAGGAGTCGGGCAGTGGGACCATTATCGGAGCAAAGGAACTGGGCTTCCACGAGAGCTACCACCGGACCTGCCAGCTAGTGGGAGCCTGGCAGCGGGACCATCATCAGAGCAAAGGAACTGGGCTTCCACGAGAGGTACCACCGGACCTACTAGCTAGTGGGAGCCTTGCAACGGGACCGTCATCGAAGCAAAGGAATTGAGCTTCCACGAGAGGTACCACCGGACCTACCAGCTAGTGGGAGCCTGGCAGCGGGATCGTAATCAAAGCAAAGGTCTTAGGCTTCCACGAGAGGTACCACCGGACCTGCCAGCTAGCGGGAGCCTGGCAGCGGGACCATCATAGGAGCAAAGGAACTAGGCTTCCACGAGAGGTACCACCGGACCTGTCAGCTAGTGGGAGTCTGGCAGCGGGACCATCATCGGAGCAAAGGAACTGAGCTTCTATGAGAGGTACCACTGGACCTACCAGCTAGTGGGAGCCTAGCAGCGGGATCGTCATCGAAGCAAAGGACTTGGGCTTCCACGAGAGGTACCACCGGACCTGCCTGCTAGTGGGAGCCTGACAGCGGGACCATCGTCGGAGCAAAGGAAATGGGCTTCAATGAGAGGTACCACCGAACCTGCCAGCTAGTGGGAGCCTGGCAGCGGGACCATCATCGGAGAAAAGGAACTGGGCTTCCATGATAGGTACCACCAGACCAACCAGCTAGTGGGAACCTTGCAGCGGGACAGTCATCGGAGCAAAGGACTTGGGCTTCCACGAGAGTTACCACCGGACCTGCCAGCTAGCGGGAGCCTGGCAGCGGGACCATCATCAAAGCAAAGGAACTGGTCTTCCACGAGAGGTACCACCGGACCTGCCAGCTAGTGGGAGCCTGACAGTGGGACCGTCATCGGAGCAAAGGAACTGAGCATCCATGAGAGGTACCACCGGACCTACCAGCTAGTGGGAGCCTTGCAGTGGGACCGTCATCGGAGCAAAAGACTTAGGCTTCCACGAGAGGTACCACTGCACCTGCCAACTAGCGGGAGCCTTGCAGCGGGACCATCATCGGAGCAAAGGAACTTGGCTTCCACGAGAGGTACCACCGGACCTGCCAGCTAGTGGGAGCCTGTCAGAGGGACCATCATCGGAGCATGGTAACTGGTCTTCCACGAGAGGTACCATTGGACCTACCAGCTAGTGGGAGCCTGGCAGCGGGATCTTCATCGGAGCAAAGTGCTTGGGCTTCCACAAGAGGTACCACCAGACCTACCAGCTAGTGGGAGCCTGGCAGCGGGACCGTCACCAGAGCAAAGGAACTGGGCTTCCACGAGAGGTACCACCGGACCTACCAGCTAGTGGGAGCCTGGCAGCGGGACAGTCATCAAAGCAAAGGTCTTGGGCTTCCACGAGAGGTACCACCGGACCTGCAGGCTAGCGGAAGCCTTACAGCGGGACCATCATCGGAGCAAAGGAACTGGGCTTCCACGAGAGGTACCATCGGACCTGCCAGCTAGTGGGAGTCTGGCAGCGGGACCATCATTGGAGCAAAGGAACTGAGCTTCCACGATAGGTACCACAAGACCTACCAGCTAGTGGGAGCCTAGCAGCGGGATCGTCATCAGAGCAAAGGACTTGGGCTTCCACGAGAGGTACCACCAGACCTTCCTGCTAGTGGGAGCCTGACAACGGGACCATCGTCAGAGCAAAGGAACTGGGCTTCAACGAGAGGTACCACTAGACCTGCCAGCTAGTGGGAGCCTAGCAGCGGGACCATCATCGGAGCAAAGAACTGGGCTTCCACGAGAGGTACCACCGGACCTACCAGCTAGTGGGAGCCTGACAGCGGGACCGTCATCGGAGCAAAGGACTTGGGCTTCCACGAGAGGTACCACCGGACTTGCCAGCTAGCGGGAGCCTGCCAGCGGGACCATCATCAGAGCAAAGGAACTGGGCTTCCACGAGAGGTATCACTGGACCTGCCAGCTAGTGGGAGCCTGTCAGCGGGACCATCATCGGAGCATAGGAACTGGTCTTCCACGAGAGGTACCATCGGACCTACCAGCTAGTGGGAGCCTTGCAGTGGGACCTTCATCGGAGCAAAGGACTTAGGCTTCCACGAGAGGTACCACCAGACCTGCTAGCTAGCGGGAGCCTGGCAGTGGGACCATCATCAGAGTAAAGGAACTGGGCTTCCATGAGAGGTACCACCAGACCTGCCAGCTAGTGGGAGCCTGTCAGCGGGACCATCATCGGAGCATAGGAACTGGTCTTCCACGAGAGGTACCATCGGACCTACCAGCTAGTGGTAGCCTGGCAGCGGGACCGTCATCGGAGTAAAGGACTTGGGCTTCAACGAGAGGTACCACCGGACCTACCAGCTAGTGGGAGCCTGACAGCGAGACCGTCATCGGAGCTAAGGAACCGGGCTTCCACGAGAGGTTCCACCGGACCTACAAGCTAGATGGAGTCTGGCAGCGGGACCATCATCGGAGCAAAGGAACTGGGCTTCCATGAGAGGTATCACTGGACCTGCCAGCTAGTGGGAGACTGGCAGTGGGACCATCTCGGAGTTAAAAGAACTGGGCATGTTATCTGAACACTACTAGAATTCAACATCCTCCAACGGGGAAAAAGAGTTAGGTTACATAACACCCCCCCGACTCTACCGGTCGGGGGTCGGACTCATTACAACATAAAAAAAAGATACATGACTCCGCCGAGGCGAGGCTTCTTCATGGGGTCTGGGCATGATGGTCATCCTTGGATTCCATCCCACTGGATACCTCCATCCTGCTCGGGCTCTCCATGATCTTCTCCATCTCCTCCGCCTTGGCCAACCAAGAGATGGTGTTGACAGCTGTGACGTAACACTGCCTTGCCATCCTGGAGTCTACCTTGATCCTGACCTGGATCCCTTCTAAGCTAAACTTGAGGCACTGGTGAAGGGAAGACGACACACAATGGAAGTCACTGATGAGGGGCCTCCCGAAGATGGCGTTGTAATTGCTTGGGGCATAAACAATTACAAACCTGCAGTTTCTTGAGGTCCCCCCTAAATTCACCTTGAGTACGACTCCACCTTCAACTTTCTTCCTCTCCCCTGAAAATCCAAACAGGGGTCCGTCCAAGGCCAGCACCCTCCTTGGCTCTACCTTCATCCCATCAAATGCTTTCTTTAAAACGACGTTGTCAGAGCTTCCATTGTCAACCAAGATTTGCGAGACGGTAAAGCCTTTGATGGCGGCCTGGATGACCAGGGCGTCACAGAATGGATCCTCATGCTCTGGCATGTCCTTTGACGAGAAGGTGATCTTTTCTTCTGGGGGAGGGGTATGGGATGTCAAGGCAACGATCCGTCGGTACATCACATGGAGACTTGCCTTCCGAGCGGCTTCGATACCCACCCCTCGTGGATCACAGCTATACCACCTCGGGGTCCTACGTCGACCCGGTCCTCGCACACATCATCTCCTCCTCCTCCTTGGGGCAGAGCTTCAACCCGCTCTGGTGGTTGCTGCTGGGCTGGATCTCTCGCTCCTCTCACCTCGAGGAACTCAGAGCAGGTAGTCGTGGCATGACCCTTCGTTTGGTGGAAGTCACAGTACAACAACGCTCCTCCCCCCCTTCAGCGGGTCCGACGATCTCTCATGTTGCCTCTTCCTCCTTCACCTATTGCTAAGGCTTACTGTGGTGGGGGTAGTAGCTGTCTCGGGGCTTGCCTCTGGAAGTTGAACCTCCTTTGGTCCCCATGGAAGTTTCCCCCACCCTGGATGAGAGCTCTTCCTGGACCCTGTCCAGGTCCTCCTTGCTGTCTCCATCCTGGTTCTGGACCATCCAGTCCCTAGAACCCCTTAGCTTTCTGCTCATCTCTCCTTCTTCCTTCCTGATGCCTTGGGCCACCTTATTCCTTCGGCTCCAACTCTGTTAGCTTTGCCAACTTCTTAACAAATCCTGGATTAGTCGCCTCCATGGCTATCTCCTCTGCCGCACTTTCCATCAGCTTCTTGAAGGAAAGGGGGGCTTTTCGGGTAAGGCTCATCTTGAAGAACAACTCACGCAACCCCACCGTGAACGCCATCTGGAGGGCATACCCCGGTATCTCCTGGATATCCAGGATCTCTTCTTGGAACCTATCAACATAGTAGGCCAGCGACTCCTCAGCCCTTTGCCTTATCAGGAAGATGGATTCAGGACTCCTCTTCCTCTTCTTGGAAGTAGAGAAGCGGAGCTGGAAGCTTCGGCTCAAGTCCTCGAACCCATAGATCGACCTTGGAGGGAGTTGATGAAACCAGTCCCTTGCCTTTTCCTTCAACGTGATCGCAAAGAGGCGACACTTGAAGGAATTCATCATCGTCCTGATGGAGACGGCATCCTCGAACCACTGCAGGTGCTAGATGGGGTCATCCTTCTCGGTATAGTAAGCCATGTCTGGCTCTCTGAACCCCTCGGGAACGGGAGCTGAGATGATCAACTCGCTGAAGGGTGACCCCCTGAGGGGTGCTCTCGCAACCTCTACTCGCACGACCTGCTCGCTTGGAGGGCTAGCACTCGTTGGGCTGGGGAACAGCTCCCGGCCGGGGAGGTCTCACTTGACCCCCTCTCCCATTCTTTCCTTCCCAAGTTGTCTACCTAGTGCTCTTCCTTCTCCCCCTGCTAGGGTCATCTCGTCTGGGCCCCTGGGAGGCAGCTCGCCGAGACCACTCTGGGTCAGCTCGCCGAGATGACTGGGAGCTAGTCCCTAGGGGGGTTGAGCTGTCAGCTCGGGGGGAGATACCTCTCAGCATCTCCATGATGCCTTGGATGGAAGCCATGAACTCCTCCCTTTCTATAAAGGGTCCGAGGTTGGGGAGCTCGCCGAGATCATCACTACCTCCCTAATATCCGGCCATGACAATCTCCCGAGATCTTCTGTGCTGGTCACTCTCCACGCTCACCACACCAAAATGTTGAAACCAAAAACTTGGTCTCTCGTGGAGTTCGGGGTCCCAAAAGAGGGGTGACCTCACACCTACTACACTCAGGAGAACGTCACGGACCAAAGGCTCAGGAAAGAAGGAACAGACCCTCGGCTCTAGCATGGAGGTCCCACCTCACACCCGGAAGACCTTTGAGGTCTCCCCCTCCCTAGCCAATGCTTGAGCTAGGTGCCTTGGAGGAAGAAAGCCAAGGGGATTTAAGTGGCTGAGAAGCAATGCTCTCCAAGGCACCCTCAAGGGTCTATTTATAGATTTTCCAAGTCCTAGGGTTAAAATGACCAAAATGCTCCTAGGGCAAATAAGACTCAAACCAATAGAAAATCTCCACACGGGGGGGGGGGGGAGCGAGGGGTGGCCTTGGCGAACAGGTGGCCTGCGAGACGAGACGGCCTGCTGGGCAAGACGGCCTGCCTGACGAGACAGCCTGAGTGACGAGACGGCCTGCCTGACGAGACGGCCTGCCTGACGAGACAGCCTGCCTGACGAGACGGCCTACCTGACGTGACGACCTGCCTGACGAGACGAACTGTCTGACGAGACGAACTGTGTAACGAGACGACTTGCCTGACGAGACGGCATGCGTGATGAGACGGACTGCCTGATGAGATGGCCTGCCTAGTGAGATAGCCTGCCTGACGAGACGGCTTGCGTGTCGAGACAGCCTGCCTGACGAGACGACCGTCCTGACGAGACGGCCTGCATGACGAGACGGCCTGCCTGACGAGACGGCCTGCCTGACAAGACGGCCTGCCTATCGAGACGGCCTGCCTGACGAGACGGCCTGCCTGACGAGACGGCCTGCCTGACGAGACGTCCTGCCTGACGAGACGGCCTGCCTGACGAGACGGCTTGCCTATCAAGACAGCCTGCCTAACGAGATGGCCTGTCTGACGAGACGGTTTGCCTGACGAGATGGCCTGCCTGATGAGACGGCCTGCCTGACGAGACGGCCTGCTTGATGAGACGGCTTGCGTGACAAGACGGCCTGCCTGGTGAGACGGTCTGCGCGCGGGTTGGGGCCTGGCTGACTCTTCATGGGGGCCCTGGGGAGATAAATATCTCCTCCCCTACTAGTATATTACACAGGTCCACCCAAAATTGGCCTCAAGGAGTGCAAAACTCCCAAAAAGCATAAAACATGCGCCAAGTCTTAGGCCTTGTTTGGGGCCCTCTTCGCGAATACAGGGTTGTACAGAAAGAAGGATTTCAAGTTTACATTAATGCATCCTATCATGGGATGGGGCAGTATTGATGCAGCATGTGCATATGATTGCTTACGCTTCAAGGTAGTTGAAGAAACATGAAGTTAATTATCCGATACATGATTTGGAGTTGGGAGCAATGGTGTTCGCCTTAAAAGTCTGGAGGCATTATTTGTATGGCGTTCACTGCGAGATCTTTTCGGATCATAAAAATTTGAAGTATATCCACATTCAGACGAAGTTGAACTTGAGGCAACGACGGTGGTTAGAATTTTTGTGTGATTACAAGTTTACATTGAACTACCACCCTTGGAAAGCAAACTCTGTAGCTGACGCATTGAGAAGAAAAGTACCAGAGTCGAGACCTGAGTCTCGATTAATGAGTAGAATTGACTCGAGTGCTCGAGGAGATGAAGATCACGTTAGTATGCAAGGGTCATTCTGAGAAGTATACTGAGTACATAACTGCTATGAGTATAGTATATGACATTCGAGATCTAATTCGGGTAGAGCAAGGGAAGGATGTGGCTCTGGCCCTTGTGATTAAAGCAATTGAGGATGAATCTACTAAAGAGTATATTCTAAAGGACGGCCTCGTTCATTTCCGTGGCAGGCTCTACATTCCTAAGGGAAGTGAAATCCGGGAAGATATCTTGAGAGAAGCACATTGTTCCAAATATATTGGTGCATCCTGGGATTTCCAAGATGTATAATGACTTACGAAAGACCATGTTCTAGCCATGAATAAAGAGTGCAGTTAAGTATTATGTTACACACCATTAGGCTTGCCAGAAGGTGAAGGTGGAAGTCAAGAGCCTTGGAGGATTATTACAATCGTTACCCATTCCAGAGTGGAAGTTTGAAGATATCTACATGGATTTTGTTCAAGTCCTTCCACGATCACGATCAAGGAATGACTCAGTTTGGGTAATTGTAGATCGCTTGACTAAGGTCGCCAGATTTATCCCAATGAAGAAGGAGACACATGTGGATGTATTGGTTCGTCTCTTTGTGGAACAGTTTGTACGGTACCATGGTGTGTCTAAGACGATAGTCTCCGACCATTATGGTCGCTTCACCTCCAAGGAATGGAAGGCAGTTCAAGCATATTTGGGCTCTTGCCTTACCTTTAGCACGACCTTTCATCCTCAGATGGATGGTCAGTCTGAGAGGACCATCAAAACTATGGAAGATCTGCTAAGATTCTGTGTATTGGATAGAGGGGAGCTAGGAGAAAGGCTCTTACCACTGGTGGAATTTTCGTACAACAACAATTATCAAGCTAGCATCGGGATGACACCCCATGAAGCACTTTATGGGAGGAGATGTAGAACTCCATTGTCATGGTTGCAGGATGAGGATCCAAAGATTTTGGGAATCGAATATATTGATGATACTGATGCTACTATTAGATTGATACGGGACCGCACGCTTGAGGCTCATAGTCGACAGACAAAGTACTATAATGCGAAGCAGCAGATGGTGGAGTTTCAAGTGGGTGATAAAGTGTTCTTAAATATCAGGCTGATTCATGGAGTGTTGCGAGTGCGTGGTAGAAAGAAGCTCAGCCCGAGATATGTGGGGCCTTATGTTATATTGGAGAGAATTGGCCCTTTGGCCTATAAGATGGAGCTACCACCAGAGCTAGAAAATTTGCACGACGTCTTCCTGTGTCGTCACTTCGGAAAGAACTTCTATGGCCCGATCTGCATGTCCCCACCACAAATGGAACTCTAGCAAATGATAGGTCTGTTCGACTAGAGCTAGTGAAGATAGTGGACATCGAGACAAGAAACTTGCGTTGGAAGAGTGTTCCTTTGGTGAAGGTCTTGTGGTCTAATCATGGGAAAGAAGAATATACTTTGGAGCCGGTGGAGTTGATGCAGAAGCACAAACCGGAGTTGTTTCCCCAAGGTAAAATTTAAAACATATTGTATTTTCATGCTTTATCTTCCATATAGCCTTATACTGATTTCGGGGATGAAATCTTTTATTTTGTTTATAGGATTTGTAACGTCCCATTTTGTGCTAGACCCTCTGTGCGCGTTTTGAGTCAAGAAAGCTGACTCAAGCTCGGGATGCACTGGTAATAGGCGTCAAGTGATACTCGACTAATAGGGCAAATTTAACTTAGAATAATTTTGGACTCAACAAAGCGTCGAGTGAGTTTAGTGAAACATGTTAATTCAAATAGTTTGAAGGAGTTTAATAATTAAATGGTTTGAGAAAATGTAGTGAACAAATGATTTGATATGATTTGGTTGTACAAGTGATACTCTTGTGAAATCCGATAAGGATGTGCATGATTATAATCAGGAGAAGGAAACAGGTTTTGGAAGAGGGTGTGACGTCTGATAATTGCATATATAACTCATAGTATGTTATTATGTTTGATGGATATGTGAAGTATCGTTATATTGTTGTGGTTATCATATGGAGTTATACT
This sequence comes from Platanthera zijinensis, assembly GCA_039513925.1. Classification (NCBI taxonomy): domain Eukaryota; kingdom Viridiplantae; phylum Streptophyta; class Magnoliopsida; order Asparagales; family Orchidaceae; genus Platanthera; species Platanthera zijinensis. The sequence goes on from CM077083.1 coordinate 181,856,057, forward strand.
TATTGTGAATGCTTGATCATGTGGAAAGGAATTGGATGAGGTTAATGCATGGTCATGTGGTATGATGATTAATGGAATATGTATAGTAGTCCACTGCTTAGAGTTGTGCTTCCCTACAGGTAGCAGTGTGGGATTGGTATGCTGTATAAGGTGGCTTGCCACCTGTGCAAATGATGAACCCTTATATAGTATGGAAATGTGGAAGGGTTGGAGGTGCGTGTGTGTTTGCTGCACTGAAATGATATGTTGATAAGGGACTCAGTGTGGAGCCCTTGTGTGATGTTGAGCACGGGATTTGAATGATAAAAAAGGTGTTGAAACCGGAAATTGGTCTCTATGGAGTTCGAGATCCCAAAAGAGGGATGACCGCGCACCTACTACACTCAAGTGAACAATCTAGGCACTAGACTAGGAACATAAGGGACAAACCCAAGGTCTCAGCGAGGAGGTCCCACCGCATACCCGAAAGACTGGCAAACTCTTCCCCTCCCAAGCCAAAGACTGAGCTAAGACACCTTCGGAGGGCACTTTTGGCCGACCGGAACGTCTAAGGAGGATCTCAATACCAACTCTCTCCTATCCAGATGTGTCTCCTTGGTTCAATATAAAATATTCCTCATCCGCCCTACCAATGGCGCAATCTCGCCGAACAATTCTACAATACGCTACCCAAGTTGTGCCACTAACAGCGTAACTCCGCTATTCTGAAAGGCTGTTAACAAGCCATCAGGGGATTCCCGACAACTACACCTCGGGGCTCCCATGAGGCGAGTGGTTCATGAGTACACCACTCGCCTAAGATGAAAGAGATAGACCACACTTACACAGAACATTACAAACATTATAAATAATTATAGGAATATGAATTCCATACTTTGACACGCAGGCCGGCAACATAAAAAATTAGGCCTTCTTAGGCCGGCACGAACTTAGGCTTAAGCCCGCTACTCCCTACTTGATATTGCAGCACCTTTACGCCAACATCTCGACAAGCGGTTGCCAGCTGAACAACAATCGGCTAACATTAGCTGGACAAATATATTGCACACGCCCCTTTTTTGGGGCTATGGTGCACATTCCCTGCAAATAAATAATATACAACTTCCTCAGAGTCTTCTCCGGGAACCCCAGAACATCACCAATCCGGCTCACACATCCGGATGGGCTTCACACAACTTGCCTAAATCTGTACTCATGCTTCCGGATACTAAATGTGATTAATTGCAGGGACGTACACGTCAACCCGCCGGAGAGAAACCTTCCCCCACTCGTCGGTGGAGAGGAGCTTCCATGCAAATATGGAAAATAAGGGTTTCACCTGCCCGAGAAGAAATTTTGTTACCCTGGACGGGTGTTTAACGGAGCCGCAACTGAACATCTCGCAAGAGGCTCGTCGTCTAGTGAGCGTGGCAACTGTCCATACACGGATGACGCAACGGTTCGAGCTCCAAATCGACCTTCCACGATAAACACCCTAGATGCTCTTCTTCCCGGCTACGCACAACAACTCTAAACAAGAGAGGGGTTGGGCCTCTTCTTTTGCCTTCTACCCGGCGGCGGACAAGACAGAAAAAGAGGGAGGCGGTCGGCTTTTCCTACTACAGGTAGTTGTAACAGAAGAAAGAGGAGGGAGGAGGCTCGGGTAGGTCCCAGAATAGATGTAGGAGGCTCTGGAGAGGGAGAGATGGGGAGGTCGGCCTCCTTCTAATGATGGTAGAGAGACGGGAGAGGCAGAAAATGAGAAAGAGAGGGATGGGAGAGTGGGAAGAGGGAGAGCTCAGGTTTCCTCTTGCTTTTTCTTCCCGATCGGGATCGTGCGCGGTTGTAGGGAGAGGGAATCAGGAGAGATGAGAGGGGTAGCTGTGCTCCTTAGGGTTGTCTCCTCCTCCTTTTTTCTGCTTTCTCTTTTTCCCACCCGATCTGCTCTCCCCCTTTTTTCTCCATCCACCTCATCTCTATAAAATCCCCCCCCCCCTCTAATAATATAAAATATAGATTTATATATATATAAGAAATATACATAAATATATATGATATAAAACATATATTTATATATATAGAATATGCATTTATATACATATAAATAGATAGACCAAAACCACTCAAAGCTGATACCTGCAAAATCTCCACACGCACACACGAGCGCCCGCACGTCCTCAAACGGGGTCGCACCAACTCGCCACTCATAGCGCCCCCAAGTCCGCCACTTGGGGAGGGTCCCGCTCGGCCGGGTATGGGAGTTGTACAAAAGGACTCAGTGTGAAGACCTTAAATGTTAAATTGCATATAGTGTGAGTTGACACGTCCTGGGTTAAGTATTGTGTTACAGGTCAACGGGCTTGCCAGTCGTCACACCGACAGGAGTTGATAGATAGACTTGGACAGTTGGGCCTTGGTCCTCAACGCTTACTTCCTGAGGCACCCTCCATACTAGTGGATGGTTGGCCTTGGTCCTTTGGTGATATGTTCCAAAAGGCACCTTCCGTACCACGATGATAGGCCAGTGTAGGTATATGTTCTTGGTGCACATCTTCCCGAGACCCCTCTTACCCATAGTACACATGTGAGCTCCGATATTGTGTTCTTAGCATTGAGGTGTATGGAGGTCTGGGCTTGCTAGTGTGGATACCCGCCTAGTAGTGGAAAGCCATTTCACTGTCACCGTCTGGCCACGACGGATGACGCCTGAGAGGTTATCTACCTGCTCGAAAAGTGGGAACTACAAGTCTGTGTCGACATAGTAGTGTGCGTGTGTGTGAGCATGGGTGAGTCATCATAATGCATTCATAATATTATATTGCACCGCATAAGATCCTTATCATATAAGTTTATATGGGCACTCTTATATGATGAGTTATTTAACTGTTAAGCCGATCCTTAACTTATATGTCTGTATGAACATTCATATAAGTTAATTTACTTTCCTGTTGTAGGATCATACTTATATACTACTGTTGATAATAGAACAATTAGTGTAGATTGATTTACTCACTTGTTGTACAAGTTGGATACTCTGATATTGATTAGTCTTATACCACCTGCTTGTACTCTTGCATATATATATATATATATATATATATATATATATATATATATATATATATATATATATATATATATATATAAGCATCTTCGCACGGGCTACGCCCGTGCTCAATGCTCTCGGGAAGCCTTCGGTCGCATCTAGGCGGGCTTCGCATGCCTACGCACGGGCTTCGCATGCCTATGCACAGGCTTCGCCCGTGCTCGATGCGTCGTTGCGGGCTGCGCCCGACTATGAGCAGGTTGTGCACGCACCCGAAATCTTTTTTTTCAAAACATATACATATGAGTACTTACAATGACCGTAAAAAAATATGAAGTACTATTCCTATTTTTATTTTATACAATTTTGCAAAATTTAATCTATAAAAATTAATTAATCTCTCCCTCTCTCTCTCTCTTTATCACTCCCCCCACTATCTCTCCTTCTCTCTCTCGGTCCCTCTCTCTCCCTCTCCCTCCACTCTCTCTCTCCCAAATCTTGCCCTTCTCATACTCTCTCTAATTATCCAATGACCAATATTCAATCTATGGTGTGCCTCTAAATATCTATATTCCCTGATATATATAATATATATATATATACACAGAATAACATATATAAGCTCAAGCTTTTTTAAGCCAAAAAAAGCTTGAGCTGGTTCTCCCATAATATATGTCGGAATTAGACATATAATATATGCATTTTATAGCCAAGAACAAGATCTACAACTTTCATGTTGAACATTCTTCCAAAATTTGCACGGTTAGGCCGGAATCTTGCCCGAAAGCTTGCTGGCTCGAAATGAATATAATAATAATAAATTTAAAAATTCGAGTCAGCAACCTTTCGGGCCAGATTCCGGCTAAACCATGCAAATTTTTGAAAAATGTTCAACATGAAAGTTGTAGATCTCATTCTTGGCTATACAATGCATATATTATTTGTCTAATTCCGGCATGTATTGTGGGAAAACTAACTCAAGTTACTTGAGCTTATATATTCCAAAACCATATATATATATATAAGCATCTTTGCACGAGCTACGTTCATGCTCGATGCTCTCGGGAGGTCTTCGGCAGCATCCAGGCGAGCTTCGCCCGCCTACGCACGGGCTTTGCTCGTGCTCGATGCGTCGTTGCGGGTCACGCCCGCCTATGAGCGGGTTGTGCACGCACCCAAAATCTTTTTTTCAAAACATATACATATGAGTACTTAAAATGACCGCAAAAAAATATGAAGTACTATTCCTATTTTTATTTTATATAATTTTGCAAAATTTAATCTATAAAAATTAATTAATCTCTCCCTCTCTCTCTCTCTTTATCACTCCCCCCTCTATCTCTCTCCTTCTCTCTCTCGTCCCCTCTCTCTCCCTCTCCCTCCACTCTCTTTCTCTCTCCCAAATCTCTCCCTTCTCATGCTCTCTCTCATGATCCAATGGCCAATATTCAATTTATGGTGTGCCTCCAAATATCTATATTCCCTTATATATTTAAGATAAGATATATATATATATATATATATATATATATATATATATATATATATATATATATATATAAATATAATACCCTTTTTCTTTCTCCGTCTGGTGCCTAGGAGTCGTCGGGGGAGCTGATGTGATAGTCACTTAGTCTCTATGACTAATGGTTGCTATGTCTTCCTTTTTAGGAGGAAACCTCGCAGATAGAGCAGCAGCAGGTTGTGTATGAGGGCAGCTAGGCCAGGGCAACAAGGCCTGATGTGACGTTGCCATCGATGCCTTCGATTACGGATGTGAGTCTTTGAGAGTTCTAGTTGTTGCCCATTGGGAAAAGTTTTTATGTACTCTGATATTATAGTAGTCTGTTGATGCTTCTTTTTATTGATGTACTAGTTGGACTTATATGTTTGTGTGGATTTTGACTTCTGTTTATAATCTTTATGTTTGGTTGGTATTGATGATATTGGTCTTAGCCGGTAGGATGGACATCTTGCGATACAGGTCGACCCGTGTGTTGGCGCTACCGCAAGGCGACTTTTCTGGGCATAAGACTCCCCTCGGTCGTGTCTTGTGTTTCGGGAGGGGGGGTCTTACACCGTCAGCCAACCATTCGACGGATTCTGAACTCTCTCTTCAACATGGGGACCTGGGGTATCTTCATTTCAAGATTGGTAAGTATCCTGTATCTTTTTCTCCAAACCGTAAATTGCTAGGTGGGAACCATAGAGCGCAACCGCATCGGCAGACATTGCACATTGCGCTTTGAAACCTGAAAAGTAATACAAGGCAAAATTATGATAAAGAACATAAAAAATGGTCGCACACGGCAAAAGAATGTCACTTCGTAAGCACGACAATCGCGCCTCAGGCGCTCAAAAGAGCCCTTGTGCACGAGCATATCACCCACAACCCCATCGTAAACATGCAAGCATGCACAAGCGCGCACGAGTTTGCATAGGCACATGTATCGCCCTTCCTGCGCCCACACACAACTCTGCGTGTGAATCTGCGCAAGAAACCATGCACACAGGTGCACGTGCGGGGACCGCACACGACTGCGCGTAGGCATGCGTGAAGGCTCATGCATGGGTGTGTGCAGGGCCTATGTGTAACATCCCAGCTTTTATTGGGTCACTAAAACCCTAGTGGACCCAATAAAAGTGATATGAACCTCAACCCAATGCCCAAAAGAGGTAGGAGGTGATCCTATTTTTGGACATTGAGCTAATAAACTCCGATTTGAGTTCCGTCAGTTTATATGAACTTGTATAGTCATTACGAGTGTGATGGGACTCGATGTATTGCAATCTCAGGTCTTACGGTAAATATGACCGTTTTGACCATCATAGCACGTCGCGACGCGCAAATATTAATTAATTAGCAAATGAACTCCAATTTGACCTCGGTCAGTGGCGTTGGATTCGCATGGTCAATACGAAGTCAACATAGTTCATCCCGGTCAATTTCGATGAAGGGTGGTCAATCTATGGTCAAACCAAGCACTATCGTGCACTAAAAGGCGTGCAAGCACTAATTATGGCATGATACCCCAGCTTTGACCCAACCCCCATGTATTGGAGCTACTTTGACCAGCATGGGGGACCCACGCCATGGTTGGCTTTTCGTCAAACCCCCTTAAAATGCCTTTTTTTTTAAAATAAGAGGCTCATCTTAATGATGCCCCACTTGAGGCCACCACTCCAAGGTCATCATAGGCCCCTTATGGGATCTAATTTTTAATGATATAGACATCCAAGAGAAAGAGTCCTTGGGCCGATCCAAGAAGTCCCGATTGGCGACTTCCTCACCTCCCCTTCTCTTTTACCAAGCCCAAAGCCCAACCAAGACCTTATCCTCATATGATGACACCTCACTGTACATTTCCCCCTCTGATGGTGCCATCTAGTCAGTGCAAATGGAAAGAAGGAGAGGAGAGGAATTCCTCCTCTCGATTTTGTCCCACACTAGGGAGGGAGGAGCAAGGGGCCTCCACCCTAGCTATAAATAAGCCTGCCCACCCATGGTCAAACCCACAAGCTCAGTCGAGCATACCCTAAGCCTCGCTGGAACACTAGTTAGCCAAACCACCTCCAATGGTGTCTCGGCGCAGCACCTCCCGAGCCCTACTACCTCAGTTGGAACCTCTTCTCCTCTCCATTCCCTATCCTTTAGACGTGATGCATGTGCCCCGGCGGTGGTCGGCGGTAGTGGCCCTAGAATGATGCTACACCGCCGAAGAAGCTAGCTCATCCCCAGTTATGGAAGGCGGCTGAGCTGCTGGAAAACTCAATTCCGGCGGCACCCGAGAAATAATAATATTTTCCTGGGGATCTATTTCAATTTTTCTGGCGATGGTCTGCGAAGCCAGGCCGCCAGACCACCACCGGAGGTAAGCCCAACTCTCGGTGCACTAACCGGAGTGGTACCATGGCCTGGGAGCCACCAGAGAGGCGGGGCGGTGTGGCATTGTCGGAAACAGAGCACCTGCACTACCCTGCTCTTGGTATGAGTAAATCTGGCGGTGGTTGGCGGTGATGGACCGCTGGACAACCGCCCAGATGATCACCGACTCCCGGAGAGTCGACCAAGGGCGAAGCCGGCACCTCTCTATTATCGGCCGGTGGTGTCAGAAGTGTTATCTTCTACACCACCGACAATGCACAAATACCGTCTGATTTAGTGATGAAGATTAGACGGTAGTAACTTCATCAAATTATGTGTCACCGTTGTATTATGGACCCACAATAGATCCAAGCCTGATCCACTATGTGGACGAAAGGTTGTTTTTCCCTTTTCGGCTCGATCTCAGCCACATGATTAAGTTTCTATTGGTTATTTGCATACCAAATGTATGACAAAAATTTGAGGATTTTTTTGAGAAAAATTTAAGCTCTTGGGAAAAAAGTTTAAACATTAAAATTGTTCCCCATAATGAGAGTTATTTACTAAAATTTTGGGGATTTTTTATAAATTAATTGGGTACTTCAAAAAACTTAAATAAGATTTATTTGGCCAAATTAAGCCAAAAAATATGCTGACTTGATGTTGTATAAAAAATATGCTGACTTGTGAGTGAAAATTGTGGTGCGCGATCATGTTTTGCTTTGAGTATTGAGTTTCAAGTAAATAATCGACGAGAATTATCGATTTGAGATTTCAATCTTGAAGTGTTTCAAGGATTTTTGCAAACTATCGAGCGCCTTATTTTAAAAATTAATTCTCGGGCGTTTAGAACGAATTAAAAAATGAGGAGTATGTTCTTTGAGTAGAACAATGCCCAACCTCGGCTCGGGTGTGGAATTCTTCCCCGTTTTTTGAAATTATTTCTGAGGTTGAAGTTCAAGGAAAACCAGGTTTTCTAAAAAGATGCTCGGATTTGGCCCGACTCAAGAAACGAAGTTGGCTATTATTCCTGAATGGGCACAAAAATGTAAAACCCGTAATAAGCTTCTCCTGTCCGATTAAGCCATGTTTGAAAGGCGCAACTGAACTAATATCAGACCTTAATAATGAGTGAAACTCAATAGAAGTTTTCTAAAAACATAAATGAAAATGAACTTGCCTCCTGTGAATGTGGATGGAACTGAACTTGTCTTCTATAAATGGAGATGGAACTGAACTTGCCTCCTATTAACGGAGATGGAACTGAACTTGTCTCTTATAAACGAAGATGGAATTGAACTTTCCTCCTGAGAACGGAGATTGGACTTAACTTTTCTCCTGAGAACGGAGATGGAACTGAACTTGCCTACTATGAATAGAGATAGAACTAAACTTGCCTCCTATGAACAGAGATGGAACTGAAGTCTCCTGAAAATGGAGTGATTGGACTACTAATCATTTTTTATTCCAGTCTTACACCTGTCCAATTCCTTTTATTACTTTCAGATTAGTAATTTCTTTTCAGTACTCCAATCTTACACTGGTCATGTTTTATTACTTTCAGTTCAGTACTTTCTTTTTAGTACTCTAGTCTTGCACTGGTCTTATTTATTTACTTTCAGTTCAGTACTCCAGTCTTGTACTGATCATGTTTCTTTATATTCTGTTCAATTATTTCCTTTTAAGTACCATTTTAGTCTCGTACTGGTCCAGTTCATTTTAGTACTTTATTTATAGTTTTTTCTGTTTAGTACTATTTCAGTTTCGTATTGGTCTAGTCTAGTTTACTTCAGCACTTTATTTCAGTGCATTCAGTTCAACATTTCATTTTTGTAGTTTATTTTTAGCAGCATTTTATTACCGCATTTAAATTACTATAATTTACTGTTTTAGCATTATTAACACGGGTCTTGCTCTGACAAGTAGTTGGTTCTGATAGAGCATTAATTGGGGATTAATGAGAGTCGAGATATTCCTTCGAGATTAGACCCAAATAATGTGCCCTCAAGCTCGTAGCGCTCCTTGTCAATATTGAACGACATGTTTTAAAAGGTCGCTTGCTCGAATTATTTAATGTCAAGTAGAGCGGGTCGGTGCAGACCCAGTCTGTACAAGCAAATAATTTCAATTGAAATGCTTATAAATTGCTTGTAGTGATCAGTGATGGGTCAGTCACTTCTACAAACCGTTCGTACTGGTGCAGAAGGTCAATTGCTGAAGCAAAAAATGGCCTCAACGAGAGTTCGGACCTTGGGGGTGTAGCAAGCACCTACTTCTCCCAAACCTTGACCTCTGACTAGCAACGAAGAACCTAAAACTGACCCTTAGCCTCAGCTGGGAGGTCCCTCTACTAACCCGAAAGATCTCTGAGCGCTCCCCCCCCCTAAGCCAGTAGCTGGGCTAAGAGAACCTCAGAAAGCACACTAGAAAATTGTAGAAATGATGATGGCCTGCTTTCTGAAGAACTCCATCGGTCTATTTATAAGTTTTCAAAGTCTGGTCTGCCGAAAGCGTACTTTTGCTACCCTACAATTACTATCAAGCCCCTGGGTTGATATGCCAATAGCCAAACTTCGCTGTTCTGAAGAACTAAGTGCAGACCAAGGGATATTTGGGTAATTTCAGGTCTGGGTCCCACCTGGGTTCCACCTGGCGGAAGCTCTTCCTGCTGAGCCCTATGGGAACCCTGCTTACTCTAAGCGTGAGCCTTCCCGCCTACCCCAAGCGGGAACAAAATAAAAAGAGGTGTTGAGATTCCGTCAAAGAGAGGCGCGAGCCCTTTCGCCTGCCGAGGGAGGGAGACTTCCCGCCGGCCTAGTGCGGAAGCTTTTTTGCCTGCCCGACAAACCATTATTCTCAGCTCGACGATCTGAGCTCGACTAACTAGTGTTCTAAGCTCGATGTTCTGAGCTCGATGAGTTGACGCTATATAACCCCTGTACGAGAGCCTTCCTGCCTTCTCCCGGCGAGAACCCTCCCGCCCAGTCCTCTTGTCTGACCCAAAATGCTTAACGCTAGCCCATGGCTAGCCCAGTTCAGGTCCTTGGGAGATCTTGGTCCTACCCAGCGAATATGGGGTTGTACACAATCCCCGCTCTTTGCGAGCTAGCCTTGCACTCAGAAAAACGCGTCCAACCCCTAATATTTGGTGGGTACATGCTGATCTGGCAGGGAATCTTTCTACAGACCCCACCTCTACCCTATAAATACACCACTGAGTTTATCTTTTAGGTCATCTCTGTCATCATTACTTTCTGCTCGAGCCCCTGCAGGGCCATGAAAATGCATGCCAAAAACGTTGAAAAGCCGCTCTCGGAGGAGCTTCAAGCTCGCCTCGCCGCAACCCAGGCGCTGGCCCACACTAACTGCTCCAAGGTCGCCCCTTGGCTGATGGGAAAGAGGCCCGCCGGCCAGAAAGTAGTGGGCGAGAAGTCAGCTGGCGAAAAACCATCCAGCGAGAGCTCCCGCCCAAAGAAGAAAAAGAAGAAGAAGGTCAAATCGGTCAGGCGCAACCTGTTGAAGGAGAACCGAGCCTCACCTACCCTACTCCAAACCACGATGAGAATCCCTCTTCCCTTCCAGAGGTACTTTTCTCGCCTCTCCCATAGGCGGGAACTTTCTCAATGTACTGGGTCGTGTACTGATGTATCACCCTTCTCGCATGGGACGGTGCCGAAAGGCATCACCGACAACCCTTTGGCGGATGCTGAGGCATCCCGCCACCTCCTCGAGGCTCCGCCGTCCAACTCAAGGGCCGCCCCTCTGACTACTCCGGCCGATCTCCCAAGCACTCCTGGTATTTCATCCTGTGGCTTTCGCTTTAACTTATCTACTTTTACCTTCTGCTAACTATGCTTCTCGCAGCGCCTTCTTTTGGAAACTTGGACCTCATTGACCCGAGGCCCGGGGCTTCCGCTACCGAAGATCCCATCAACCAAGTGGCTGACACCACTCTCGCGGCCAGAGGGGCTATCGTTGAAACATTAGCTTCTGCACCAGAATCCCAGCCTCCGGTCGAAAAGGGTGCCATTGTCCCCTCACTGATGGAGGCCGAGACCTTGGAGCGTAGGACGTTCCACCTCGGGCGGGGAAAAACACTTCACCTGCTCTTTGGAAAGAGCCCTGAGGGACTTCCTGGTCCCTCTCGCCAACAGTTGGCGGGAACCCCTGACCACAACTCAGGTATGCAGGAACCTATCATTTTCCCTCTCGCTCCTGCTTTGTTCTGACCGACTTCCCTTCAGGTCCAAAGGTGTAGGGTGCGGAAGCTGAAGAGGAAGAATATGAAGATGAGTATGAAGAGGAGGAAGAAGAAGACGGGGAGACTCACCCCTCCCCTCTCCTAGCGAGATGGAAGACTTTCTTGAAGCCTCCGAGAGTGGCAAAGTGCGGCGGCAAAGGATTGTGTCAATCCTGTCGAAGATTTTGCGGCGTCGGTATGCCAACTCCGCGATGGTGAAGGGAATCCAAGAGATAATGTAGCAGCGGATGGGGATTATCGAGCGAGACTGCACCAACCTTATTGGCAAAATGGAGTCCCAGGAGATGTTTTCCACCGAGACCACCCCAAGAAGATATATCGCGCGGGTTCAGGGTCAGATCTGCTTGGCTAACCAAGGGCTGAATGCTCTGACAACCTTATACAATCCGCGGGCACCTCCATGGCCGGGAAGACGAGATCGGGGTCGTTGGAGGTGGGAGCCGTACTGAGCCTTGTGGCCTTTATCTCTTCTCTCCCCAACCCCCCAGCCTAACACTTCCCCTTTGTACCACCTGCGCCTTTCGGCAGCTGACAATTATTATGAGTATTATTTGTAGTTATTATTTCCTTTTTTTATCTTTTGCTGTTTGGAGGCTCTCGCTCTATGAGACCCCCTTTGTATCTGTCCTTTTTGTTTGTTCTTCGCATGCTCTCTTTGATACCATTTGAATGCCTGACATATACACCTTGCTCAATACTTCTCGTGCGCTGAGATCGTTTGTCTTCTCCCTAGCCCTCCCGGGAGGTTCTCGCTTCCTGCAGGTCCAAGGAGAGCTGACGAGCAAAACGGAAACCGAGGAGTCAGGACGTCAAGATTTGCCAATTCGTTGACCGTTCCCCTGCCACATTTCTTAAGAAAAGACTCATGATTACCGTATACTCTATAAATAGGCCGATCCACCTCCACATTTACTTCTCTGCATTTACTTCTTTGATTCCAAGCCTTTGTCCTTCTCCCGACTGCTCTCGCCGATCTCTACAGCGCAAAGGATCTCGCCTTCTCTTCGAAATGCCTGGCGAGGGTGAGGGCTGCTCCAAGTGCGCGCAATCCTTTCTTGAACACAATTTCCCTCCCTGCCGGCTGACTTTGGAGGAGTTCAACATGATAGTCGCCAAATTCATCCCCACTGGGTTCTCGGCGCGGAACCCCGGGAACAACGACATAGTTAACCTTACGCCGGCTGGGGAGCTTGCCATTCCCTTAGAGCACTTCGAGGTGGGGTTCCGCCTCCCCCTCTGGTCGGAAGTGCGCCAGGCCCTTCAGTACTATGGGGGGGGGGGGCGCTGACCCAGCTCAACCCAAATTTTGTCGTGATTCTGGTGGCCTTCATCTGCTACATGTGTATGGAAGGGATCGAATTCAGCCTGCCCATCTTTCAGAAACTGTTAAACTTCCGCACGAAAGGCGGAGTAGTCTTCTTCTCGGGGAAATGGGTGAAGACGAGCGGTCTCGCCAACAAGAACCACCACTGAGGATAGAGATTCGTTTTTCTCTCCGGTGACTTTGGAAACATTCCGCTCACGCAAGTTCAGTATGACGATGCGACCTATAAGCCTCCCTCTCTCGGAGGGCGAGAGGGCGCCCTCGTCAAATTTTTCGAGACTAAGATTTTCGATGTCCCGTTCTTTGGCGAGACCTGGATTCTCTCCTGCCTGTTCCTCCCGGCGAAGGTATGATTTCAGTCTATTCTCACAATCCTTTGTTTTTACTTGAGAAGCAGGGTTACTTAGCCATGGGTATCACAGGTGAACGATAAATCCCCCTCCACCAACCTTTTGACGAGACTAGGGCACTCGCCGACCCCTTGGCTCTCACCAAGTATGCTAGAACCGCTTGCCCGGAGGAGCCGAGATCCTCTTCCGCACAAAGTGTCCAGAAGCGGAAGTTGAGTTCCCACCATGTTGGGTATTGCATACACAATAACCCAGATTTGCATGAAGTCACCCTTGAACTAAGATGAATTAAGTTGTATTTAATATCCTTGTTCTAGTTGAATGTTTGCAGATTCTATGTGCTAAGTGTAGACCAATGTCAGTCTACAGTGGGTCAGAAACACAGGACCATACAGTGTAATCCCTCACTGTGTGATCCAAAGTGTTGATTTATGTGTAGCCTCTCAATTGGGATACACTTCATGTTCAAACATTGGGAGCATGGGATGAAGATAGGATCAGAAGAAAACATTCTCTAAAATTCTTGAAAATTATCTAAGTCCAGTTCTCGAGAAGCAACTTCAGAGTTCTCGAGAAGTGTTGTTTAGTTCTCGAGAAGCTCTCATAGTTATCGAGAAGCTTAATTACATAGTTCATGAAAAGTCTGGACAGATTAGAGAAATTTTCCAAGTTATAGTTCTCGAGAAGTCCTCTTTGTTTTCGAGAAGTCTTGGTAAGTTTTCAAGAAGCCTAAGGTATATTTCTCGAGAAGTCTTACTTGTTCTCGAGAAGCTTGGTTTCAGTTCTCGAGAACTGCCAGCTCAATTTCTTGAACAGTCAGGATTTGCCTCTGAAATTTTTCTAAGTTAAGTTCTCGAGAAGTATTATTTAGTTCTCGAGAAGTCCTCCCTCAGTTCTCGAGAAGTCTTCCTCTTTGTTCTCGAGAAGTTCAGAAAAATTGTCTAAGTGCTTGTTCTTGAGAAGTTTAGGAATTTTTCTAAGTCTAGTTCTCGAGAAGTCAATTAGTTCTCGAGAACTAAACCTTGTGTTCTCGAGAAGTCCAAATCTTTTCTAAAGAACTTAGTTCCCGAGAAGTCTTGACAGTTCTCAAGAACTCAGTTCCTAGTTCTCGAAAACTATAGCCACTTCTCGAGAACTAAGTCGTTTTTTCAGAAATTTTTGTTCTAAGTCCAGAACGGCCGAAATTTTAAATACCTCGACGTGATTGGTCCACGTGTCGTCATTAATGTCTTTTCTAGCCGTTAAGGGTAATCCTATATAAAGTCTTTTCCCTAAGACATAACCCTAACTAAGCAGAAAAGAAAAAGAAGAATCTTTAAGAGCGGATTCCGTACTTTCCTAAATTACTGGTTCGGCCGACCTTTCTTAAGAACGACATCTGAAGCCGCCGCTCTCGTCAAGATCGATCTCTCTGCTGATTAAGGAATCGTTTTTCTCTCCTTGATCAAATAGATTCAAGTTTTCTCAGGTCAGATTTTCAAAGGATCTTCTTCTACAAATTTTGATCAAGCCGCAACGTTCAAGAAGAAGACCTAGATACAAAATCTTTCAAATCTGAGAATATTTCTGTTTGTATTTTCAAACTCTATTTGTAAATCTTGTATGAGATTAATCTCCGAGTGTAGGAGCATTGTTCTCCAAGTGGTAGGAAGTTTTTATCTTCCGAGTGTAGATCCAGTTGGATCGAGTTTTGTAGTAACGTGGTTCCGAGGTGTAGGATTTGTTTGCAATTCGAGATAGTGGAGTAGCCTAGTCTAGTGATTTGCTAGATCGGTGAGGAAAGTGGACGTACCAAAGATCGGGGAACCACTATAAATCTCTTGTCGTCTGTGTGATTGCTTGCTTACTTATTTGTGCTAGTTGCTAAATTTTTTATTCCGCATGAGACGCACATCTCACCTATTCACCCCCCTCAAGGTGATATAGGTAGACAACTTACATCTTTCACACCATGCCCCTCCTCTCAAGAGATCAAAACCGTCGGCTGCTGACAAGGGTAAATCTGTCGTACTAGCTTCTGCTGAAACCTCTGCCGAGACCCCTACAGTTGTCGGCGAGGCAAATGCTGTCCAGCCTGCCACAGAGACCCTGACCGAGTCCTCTCTCCAGCCAGTGCCGAAATGGCACCGGAATTTCGGCTTCGTCGATAAATACAAGGATACGGAGGGCCTGCCTTTGCTCCAGTGGGATCATAACACAAACCGCATCGCGGTTTCCACCCTTCTTCCCTCCTGGATGGAGAAGGATTCCAGCACCGGCCACGCCTTCACGCTAGGCTATAACCTCTACAGCCGGGAGGACGCCAACACGTTTGACCGATCAACATCCGGGACCTCGTATTTGACGTTGCACAGGCCCAACTTCGCGTGGTCCAGCTTTCGCACAAGGCTGGGCGCCACACCCACACCATAGAGTGCAACCTCATTGATACGATCAAGTCGAGGGATGCGGTCGTGGCTGAGGTGGCCAGCCTGAAGGCCAACTTAGCGGCCGCCCAAAAGCTTCTCTCCCTTCGCCCGACCGCCAAGGTAAGCGAGACCTTCCAACACTCACGCTCCCTTAGCATGTATATTTAGCACATACATTTTTGCCTAACAAGACCTTCTTGCAGGAATCTGTGCAAGCAAAATTGACTCCCGCTAGAGTGGTCGGCGTCAAGTGTGAGAACCAGCTACTGCGAACCGAGATGAAGCGCCTGGAGGAGGTACTGGCCCGACCGTCGCTGGAGGAGAGAGTGGAGCGCTAACACTATTCCGCGTATGAGCTCGACGTGATCATCTAGGAGAATGCGCAAGCTACGACCAAGATGGTCATCAGGGTATTGCGGGAGACAGAACTTTTAAATGAAAGAGGCAAGACCCTGACGGCGTGATGGGTTTTGCCCTAGTTGTTTGAGCCCATTCCCAAGCCTGCGGGAGAGGACATCTTAAAAGTGAGAGAAAGATCTACCTTGACTCTAGAGAGGGGGTGAATAGAGTATTTTAAAATAATGTTTACAATTAAAAAATTGTAAGATAGTGGAAGATTTAATTTAATTATATGTGTAAGGTGCTTGTAGAAAAATAAAGTTAAAGCAAGAAATAAGAATCACACAACACACAACAATAACAAACACACAGCAACCAGAAGACACAAGGATCTATAGTGGTTCCCCAAAAGCTTGGGTACATCCACTCTTCTACCACCCTTGGTAGGAATCCACTGCAGGATGAGTTGATCAGGTGTCCTAGGCACCAGTGAGCTTTTGATAAGGTGCTCAAAAACTAGATCTAGATTTTTTGATAAGGTGTCTTGCCACCACTGAGTTTTGACAAGGCTCTCAGAACCAGATTCAGAACTTTTGAAGGGAGTTTTGTTAACCCTTTTACAGCAGGAAAAGAAAAAGAAAGAGATGAAGATGTCTTCTCTGTCTCAAATCACTGAGAGAAGACTAGTGGATTGTTGATGTTGTCAAAGCTCCCCCTGAGATGTAGAATGGTTCAGGAGTGAGAGCTTTGCTAGGGTGATAGGCCTTCAGAAGATTCAGATCTCCAGCAGAAGATGATTCCAGCAGATGCTGAAATATTTTGTGTCTGGAGTCCTTGATGTTGAAGCCTTTGAACACTTGAAGATTCAGTAGATTTGTAAATCATAGAAGTTGAATTCTTGATCAGAGAAATTGTGTTGTTCAATCTTCTGTAATGTATTCTAATTCTTCTGTATCTCTTTGTATTGTCTGTATTGATCACTGTATCTTGTGTATCTGTGCTATCCAAATGAAAACTGAAGGGGTATATCAGATATTCTCTTAGACGTCCGTTTAATCAGTCATAAATGACTTCCATAATAGACAACTGTATCTGGGGAAAGTCCTAAGCAATATTCCATTTAGTCTTTCCTTAAAACTTGCATCAGATTGATTGAAACGGCTAGAAAATCCTTTGCAATCAATGCAGGAATTAATTCTTATTATAATCCATAACTGTCCTTGAATTTGAATTCTAAAGGCGTCGATCTCTCACAGAAA
Organism: Platanthera zijinensis; assembly: GCA_039513925.1. Classification (NCBI taxonomy): domain Eukaryota; kingdom Viridiplantae; phylum Streptophyta; class Magnoliopsida; order Asparagales; family Orchidaceae; genus Platanthera; species Platanthera zijinensis. Next base: position 181,872,888 of record CM077083.1, read on the forward strand.
TCGTCGATCTGAGCTCTACAATCGTTGAACTGAGCTCAGAGATTGGATTAACACAACAGACAGAAAACGTCGAACTGAGCTCTACAATCGTCGAACTGAGCTCAGCGACTGGGAAAGTAGCTGAAAGAAGATCGTCGATCTGAGCTTGAAGATCATCGACCGGAGTTCGACGAATCAGCAGAGTTGAGCTCAGAGAGAGTCGAACGGAGTTCGACGTTTCGTCGAACTGAGCTCGACGAAAATTATCTTTGTCTCAGCTCTAAGTCTTGATCTTTGAATGGTCCTGGGGGTAGCTTCAAACCTAAGTTCTAAGCCCTAGACTCATTCTAATTTGACCTTTTCAACTATACATCTAGGTCAAACCAATTTTCCTAAAAACATAGTGATCCTTGCCCAAATTAGTAATAGGGTGTTCCAACAATCTCCCCCTATTTGGTTACAGGACTCAGTAAGAAATACAAAAACATATACATGAAAGCAAAATTTAAAACAACAGAGCAAAACATATGACATAGCAGCATTTAGATAGAATATCAGCAAAGGTTTAAAGATGAATGTACTGTCTGCTTACAGAATTCATTTCCTTTCACTTCCTTTCTTAAATAAAATTTCCCTGTTGGGATTGAGAGCCTCTTTCTTTGACCTTCTGTCATCATCTACACTTAAGGAGGTTTGAGATCTTGGCCTGGGAACTACAGCCTCAGGATGCAGTTTCATGTAATCCTCTGGGTCAAAGAACTTACTTGAAGCATATTTCTCCAGCTCTGCCTTTCTTTGCACTGAAAAAGTAGAGATGTTGGAAGTATCTTTACCTTGTTCTCTGGCCTTTTTCAATTGATCTAGAGCAATAAGTTCTTTCATCCTGGCAGTCCAAGATAGAGGATTGTTTTCTAGATCCTCAAAAGGAATTGAAGGTTCATATCTATTTATGGTTTCTGAAGCAGTAGATGTCCTTATAACAACAATATCTCTGAGTTTGTAAGGGATCGAAAGGACCTTGAGTTGAGTCCATATGTCTTTGTCTGTCCCTTTGCTGTCTGGAATAAGTTCTATATTCTCTCTGACTTCCTCTGTTTTGACCTCTTCTAGACTGATAACGTTTCTGATATTGTCCTCTGGGATGATATCTCTGGGAAGATTGGGAGGAGCTTTGCTTTGAAGCAGAGGTTTGAAAGGCTGAGCCTCCACCTGATCCTGAGTTTGGAGGAGGAGGAGGAGGCTGATCCTGGGAGGACCCTTTCTCATACTTATCCAGTTTCCTTTTCTTTCTCATAGCCTTTAACTGTTTCTTAGAAAATTGCATCCAGGGCTCTGTAATCTGACAGTCATGCAGAATATAATATGGTATGTCATTTGCATCTTTGGCCTTGGCAGGAGGAACTCTCATCATAGCTTTGCTTCTAGCTTTCCTCTTTTTAGCAATGGTGCAAGCAGAGTCATCAGATTCAGTACTGAACTTGTCACTATCAGAACTCTGTGGTCTGTCATACAGATCATCTATTCTCTTGATGTATTCCTCTTGGATTTTTGATTTCTCAGGAGCAACAGGAGCAGGAAGTGTTGGGACAGCAGCAGGAACTTCAGCAGGAGCAGATGAAACAGCAGGAGTCTCAGAGACTTTTTCTTCTAAAAAAACTAGCCAATTCTTCAGCAACAGCAGTATCAGCATCAGCAGATAGCATTTCAATGTCAGTAGATTCAATAGATATAACAGCAGCAGTACAAACAGAAGCAGCAACATCCTCAGCCTTAAGAGAATTGACATATGATATAATCAGGCTGGGATCACATTCTGAAATAGGCACAATGGCCTTAGTGAGGTCTTCAACTCCCTGAGTTGGTAAATATCTTCTGTGAAGAATATCAAAAGAACACAACAGTGACCTGAGGTCCACTGTAAATACTGGTACTGGAGCAGCAGCAGGCACTTCTTCAGCTTCATGAGGCATCTCCCCCTGCCTTGATTCAGTCAGGACTGGATCAAGGCACTCCATTGAAGGAATTGCCTGAGGAGAGGAGATAGCAGACAGCCTGTCAGATAGCTCCTGTATAGATTTGAGGAGTGGAGCCAAGGAGGTCTCCAGTAGGGCTACTAGCTTGGGGGCCAGTATCCCATAAAGCCTATCTGCCAGAGCTGAAAGATCCACTTGCTCAAGGGATACTTGAGTAAAGGTGGAGGAAGAGGTGGCTGGAACTGATGGTGGATGGACTGCAGTTGATGCTGTGGTGGATGGTAGAATGGATGGTTGAGAAATAGGGATGGTGGAGATGGATGGTATAGGAGTGGAGATGGATGGAGTGACGGATGGTTGGGAGAGTATATCTTGAAGTAGTTGTTGGTAGGAGGAGGTAGAAGCAAGCTCAGGAGGAGAGGAAGGGGAATCATCCATGAAGGAGTCTTCCATGATGTTGAATGATGGAATGGTGAGAGGTGGATAATAGTGGAGTGGGTGGAATGTTTCTGAAGTGGCTGGAGGAGAAAGAGGTGATGAGATGGTAATGGGGGAAGAGAGAGTTATGGTTGAGGTGATTGTTGTGGTTGATGTGGAGATGGAGGTAGAAACAAATGGAGGAAAAGGAGGAGAGGAGGCAGGCAGTTCTTCTGGAGCCGGAGAGGAAGTGACTGCAGGAGTCCTTATGCCTGAAGCTATGGCAGTCCTGGCAGGTTTTATAATCTGCCTGTCCCATTTCCCAAATAGGGCACAGGTTAATCTCTTAGATGCATTGATGTGCATCCCATTGGAAACCAGTAATTTAGGGCACCTTGAATGCATGAAAACCCCTAGAATCCTCCCAAAATTGACAAATTTTTGTTAATTTTCTTCTTGATCAAATCAAAGAAGATAGTTCCCTAATTTTGATGTTTCTTGACAACTATTGCTCCCATTAAATAGAACTGATACCTTGAGATGGTATCATGTGCTGAGTGCTTGGACAGCAGCACTTTGCCAACAACATCAGCCAAAAATCTATATTCAACAGATAGATTCTTTTTCAACAGCTTATTAGGGTTTACAGCAGAGTGACCCATTCTATCTAACATGGAATCAAATTCTTCACCAGACATATCAGGAGAAATATCTCCAGAACTTTAGTTGAATACCTCAGTCAGAAGAATAGGGGACAATGGTACCTGAGTCCCGTTGATCGTCCCGACTATTGTATTCTCATCCTCATTGTTTGCAGTAAAAACCCATTCCTTTATTTCGTCAGCCGCAATCTTCATTCTTGTTGACATAATATTCTCTAGTTGTTGTTCATTGAAGAGTTCCAGAATATCTTTAAAAATTTGATCGTTGCCGGTGAATGAATCCATATCAATATCAAACCCGGTATCAAACTTCATCTTCGCGAGAGCCGCAATGTTCACAGCCATTGAGTACCTGCAAGAAAGTACCAAACACAACCAAGTGTAGTAGAGTTTTGAGGGAAAGAAAGAAATTGCAGAGAGTATGAATGCGCAATCGAAGAACGACGACGAAAAATGATTTTTATATTAGGGTTCGACGGCGGAAAGGAAGGATCGTTGAACTTCGTTTAACGATCTGGGCTTCTAATGGAATCTGAAGAGTCTTCAATAACGTCGATCTTCGTTCGACGATACTGGAGAGTGTCGAACTCCGTTCGACGATCGTTGACCAGAGGAAGATAGTCTAGCGCTGCCTGGAAAACGCTGAACTCCGGTCGACGCTTATTGGAAAGCGTCGATCTCCGTTCGACGATTTTTGGAAAAACGTCGAGCGCAGTTCAGAGACAAAACAGAACCTACAGACAATAGAAAATATAAGTTTTAGCCTAGTCTTGGTCTATTTTTAGATTTTCAAAATCTTGGAATTTATTTTAGACAGCCTCCATCTAGCATTCCTAACTGATTGAGGAAGAAGGTATGTTTCTTCTCATCCAAAGGCTTGGTGAAAATATCTCCCCTTTGCAAATCAGTTGGGATATATTGTAGTTCAATTTTATTCTTTTCAACATTATCTCTTAGAAAGTGATGCCTAATCTGTATATGTTTTGTCCTACTATGGAGGACTGGATTTTGTGCTATGGAGATAGCACTAGTGTTATCACAAAATATTTTTGACCCTTCTAAGTTGTAGCCATAGTCTAGAAGCTGGTTTTGAATCCACAGAATTTGTGAGCAACAACTGTCTACTGCCATGTATTCAGCTTCAGCAGTTGAAGTAGACACAGATGTCTGTTTCTTATAGAACCAGGAGACAAGTCTGTCACCAAGGAACTGGCAGGTTCCACTGGTGCTTTTCCTGTCTACTCTGCATCCAGCATAATCAGCATCTGAAAATCCAGTTAATTAAAATCCTGAGTCTTTTGGATACCAGAGTCCTAGATTTGGACAACTTTTTACATACCTAAGAATCCTCTTTACTAAAGTTAAGTGTGACTTTCTAGGGCTTACTTGGAACCTAGCACATATGCATGTAGCAAACATTATATCAGGTCTACTAGCTGTAAGGTACAATAGAGAGCCAATCATTGCGTAATATGTTGTCTGATCAACATGTTTTCCATGTTCATCAGCATCTAATACAGCATTAGTAGGCATAGGTGTTTTCATACAAGATGCTTCAGACATACAAAATTTCTTTACCAGTTCCTTTGCATACTTGGTTTGAGAAATGAATATGCCTTCAGCATGTTGTTTGACTTGCAATCCTAAAAAGAAGGAAAGCTCACCCATGCTACTCATTTCAAATTTAGAATGCATAAGGTTGGAAAACTTCTTGCACAAATTTGAATCAGTAGAACCAAAGATAATATCATCTATATATATTTGTACTAGTAGGGTATGGGACTTATGGGTTCTAATAAAAAGAGTTTGGTCTACTCTACCCCTAATAAAGTCATTTTCCAGAAGAAAGCATGTTAGGGTCTCATACCATGCTCTAGGAGCTTGCTTGAGACCATATAATGCTTTATGCAATTTGAAAACATGATCAGGATAAGTTGAAGAGATAAAACCTGGAGGTTGTCTAACATAGACTTCCTCTTTGATGTCTCCATTGAGAAAAGCACTCTTCACATCCATTTGGTAGACCTTGAATCCCTTGTGAGCAGCATAAGCAAGGAATATTCTTATGGCCTCTAACCTTGCCACTGGTGCAAAAGTCTGGTCATAGTCAATTCCTTCTTCTTGAGAGTAGCCTTGAGCAACTAGCCTTGCCTTGTTCCTTACAATAATTCCTTGATCATCCAACTTGTTTCTGAACACCCACTTTGTTCCAACAATTGAGTGATCCTTAGGCCTTGGCACTAGTTCCCAAACTTGATTCCTCTCAAATTGATGTAGTTCCTCTTGCATAGCAATGATCAAGTGTGGATCTTGTTCTGCATCTTGAATGGATTGAGGCTCAACTTGAGATAGAAAGCAAGTGTGCATCAGGTTCTGGTTGACCTGATTTCTGGTTTGCACACCAGCTGAGATGTCTCCAATTACTTGGGAGATTGGATGATCTCTTGTTGTTACTAGATCAACAATGGGAGTTGATTGTTCACCAACCATTGTTATTGTTTCCTCTTGTGGAACAACAACTGGCTCTTTTAGATGTTGTACATCCTCTTCATCATCACTGCTCTCATCCTTTTACTGGATAGGTGGAAAAGCTGTATCCTTTTCTTTAACCTATAATCTTATATCCTTCATCACATAGTTGACTGATGCTGATCAGGTTGTGCTTCAGTCCTTCCACATATGCCACCTTCTTGAAAGTGACTGAACCTATCCGAACAGCACCATATCCTTTGGTTTGACCAAAATTTGAATCACCAAAAATTACTTTGGGTCCAAGTTTGGTTATGAAGAATGATAGGTTCTCCTTGTTCCCTGTCATGTGCTTTGAGCACCCACTATCCAGATACCATTGTTGGGCCATCTCTGGATAGGTATTCACCTGCACATAAACAACTTATGTGTTTTTGACCCAGTTTACCTTGGGTCTAGGTTGATAGCCTTTAAATTTAGAAATGAAAGACATCCCTGGCTGACTCTTATATCCTTCAGGATGATATCTCCTAGGAGGTACTATCCATTGAGTATAAGGGTTGAAGCTTTGGGATGAGGGACTTCTAGGATTGACTTGAGATTTACCTCTGAAAGAAGGTTCAAAGCTCTGAGCTCCGTTCGACGATCATCGACCTGAGTTCGATGATCTTGGGTCAGATCGTCGAGCTCCGTTCGAAGATCGAATATACCAGAGTTCAGAGTTCAGAAGTCGTCGATCTGAGTTCGACGATCCAGCCTTGGATCGTCGATCTCTGTTCGACGATCGTCGAGCTCTGTTCGACGTTTTCTGTTGAACTTGATTTTCCTTAGGTAAATCTGGATTCTTCCAAGCTACCTCTACAACACCCTTTCCTTTATCAGAAATAAATTTAATTGGGCTTGTTAATACTATAGGTTGGCTGGATGAAGCACCCAAGCCCAGTGTACTGTTGAATCTTGAGTTCACTGTGCTTGTAATGTCCATCAGTCTGATGCTTCTCCCATTAAGGGATTCTTCAAACTGCTTGGCCTTGGATAGTTCACTTTTCAGTGCAGCTATCTCCTCCCTATAGCACTCTAACTCCTCAGAGAGTTTGAGGTTATTTGATTTTAGGACACTGTAGTCAGATCATTGATTTCTGAGAGAGATTATCTCTTTCTCAGACCTTAGCAAATCTAAACACAGTGTCTTAAAGTCAATTTTAAAGTCCTCAGAAGTAAAATCAAAAGAGTTTATTACCTCATCCTCTTCAGATCCAGTTTCAGCTTCAGAATAAGACTCTTGTTCTACATCAGAGTTTTGCTGGGAGGCATTGATTGCTATCATGCAGAATTCTTTTTCCTCAGCATCATCCTCATCATCACTTGAGTTGGATGAGGCTTCTGATTCTTCTTCAGTGTCACTCCATCTTTCTGCTACAAATCCCTTCCTTGTATGTTTATTTTTGTTGGATGAGGATCTGTTGCTGTTGTTCTTTCTGGAGTCCTTATCTCTTCTTCTCTCATTTCTGTCCTTCTTGTCCTTGTTTTTATTCTCTAAACAGTCAGACACAATATGGTCTGGTTTCTTGCATCCAAAGCAGATGATTTCTTTTTTGTTGGACTTTTCATATCTAGGCTTCTCATGCCCTTTGAATGACTTCTTTCTGAAGTCCTTCCTGGCCATCTTATAGAATCTTTTGGCCAGTAGACTTAAGAGCTCATCATTTCCTGTAACTTTGTCTTCAGGCTTATCTTCTGTAGCTTTGAAGGCTATGGACTTCTCCTTTCTGATGACTGGAGAGGTATTCTTTTATTCTTCTTCCCTATTCTTGATGAGCAGCTCATAAGATTGTAGCTTTCCCAGAAGAGCCTCTGTGGTAATTTCACTTAGGCTTCTGACATCTTTAATTGGCCAGATCCTTGAATCCCAAGTGCTGGGGAAGCACATTAGAATCTTATCATTGAGTTCAGTGAGTGTGATTTCCTTATCCAATGACTTTAACTCACTGAATATTAGACTAAGCCTGGTGTACATGTCTGCAACTGATTCAGCTTCACCTTTCTTGAAGTTCTCATATTGGGATATGAGATGAGATCTCCTGTCCTTTCTTTCATCAGCAGATCCTGATACAATTTCTGAAAGCTTATCCCATATGTCTTTAGCTGAGCAGCATTCAGTAACCTTCTGGAATATCTCATCAGACATAGTCTGAGCAAGAATATTCATGGCCTTTGCATCTGCAGTTTTCCACTTCTTTATTTCAGCATCTGTTCCTGAGGGAGGTGGAACAGCACTTGTGCTTGTGGTCTCTAGAGGTCTTGGACACACTGTCAAAATAGAATTGAAAATGTCCTCATCAATAGAATTCATGTATAATCTAATCCTTGCCTTCAAAAGTGCAAACTTGGAAAGATTGCACACTGTAGGTCTGGTGCTAGCATAGTCTTTGTTTTGTGCCATGGTTTTTTAAAAATAAATACAATACAGAAAATAATACCCCTCTATATAAGATTGATCTTTTCAGAGATCTTTTGGTTCAGGTGTTATCCTGTAAGAACCAACCTGCCTCTGATACCAATTGAAAGTGAGAGAAAGATCTACCTTGACTCTAGAGGGGGGGTGAATAGAATATTTTAAAATAATGTTTACAATTAAATAATTGTAAGGCAGTGGAAGATTTAATTTAATTATATGTGTAAGGTGCTTGTAGAAAAATAAAGTTAAAGCAAGAAATAAGAATCACACAGCACACAGCAATAACAAACACACAGCAACCAGAAGACACAAGGATCTATAGTGGTTCCCCAAAAGCTTGGGTACATCCACTCTTCTACCACCCTTGGTAGGAATCCACTGCAGGATGAGTTGATCAGGTGTCCTGGGCACCAATGAGCTTTTGATAAGGTGCTCAAAAACCAGATCTAGATTTTTTTGATAAGGTGTCTTGCCACCACTGAGTTTTGACAAGGCTCTCAGAACCAGATTCAGAACTTTTGAAGGGAGTTTTGATAACCCTTTTACAGCAGGAAAAGAAAAAGAAAGAGATGAAGATGTCTTCTCTGTCTCAAATCACTGAGAGACGACTAGTGGATTGTTGATGTTGTCAAAGCTCCCCCTGAGATGTAGAATGGTTCAGGAGTGAGAGCTTTGCTAGGGTGATAGGCCTTCAGAAGATTCAGATCTCCAGCAGAAGATGATTCCAGCAGATGCTGAAATATTTGGTGTCTGGAGTCCTTGATGTTGAAGCCTTTGAACACTTGAAGATTCAGTAGATTTGTAAATCACAGAAGTTGAATTCTTGATCAGAGAAATTGTGTTGTTCAATCTTCTGTAATGTATTCTAGTTCTTCTGTATCTCTTTGTATTGTCTGTATTGATCACTGTATCTTGTGTATCTGTGTTATCCAAATGAAAACTGAAGGGGTATATCAGATATTCTCTTAGACGTCCGTTTAATCAGTCATAAATGACTTCCATAATAGACAACTATATCTGGGGAAAGTCCTAAGCAATATTCCATTTAGTCTTTCCTTGAAACTTGCATCAGATTGATTGAAACGACTAGAAAATCCTTTGCAATCAATGCAGGAATTAATTCTTATTATAATCCATAACTGTCCTTGAATTTGAATTCTGAAGGCGTCGATCTCTCACAGAAATCGTCGATCTGAGCTCTACGGTCGTTTAACTGAGCTCAGAGATTTGATTAAAATAGCAGACAGAAAACGTCGAACTGAGCTCTACGATCGTCGAACTGAGCTCAGCGACTGGGAAAGTAGCTGAAAGAAGTTCGTCGATCTTAGCTTGAAGATCGTCGACCGAAGTTCGACGACTCAGCAGAGTTGAGCTCAGAGAGCATCGAACGGAGTTCGACGTTTCGTCGAACTGAGCTCGACAAAAATTTTCTTTGTCTCAGCTCTAAGTCTTGATCTTTGAATGGTCCTGGGGGCAGCTTCAAACCTAAGTTCTAAGCCCTAGACTTATTTTAATTTGACCTTTTCAACTATACATCTAGGTCAAACCAATTTTCCTAAAAACATAGTGATCCTTGCCCAAATAAGTAATAGGGTGTTTCAACACATCTCTCCAACCATCATTACGCTTGAGGTGGTCTTGGACGAGGAAACCGGCGGCATCTCCCCCGTAAGATCCTCTGGCTATACCCCCAGTGGAACTTCCAGCGGGACCTCCGACGAGACCTCAAGCGGAAACTCTGACGGGACCCCCAACAAGCCTGCACAATAGCTTCCACAATTTTGAGCTTTCGTTGTAATCTTATTTCTGTAAACACGTAAAGCTGTATTTTTTATAACTTTGGTAAGCGGCGAGATTCCCCAACCAATTCATCCACTATTACTTCGTATTAAAAGATCTGTCTTTTTGTCGAGATGTCCATGACTTCTGTATGAACCCTAGGCTCTTAGGTGATAGCCTCCGCCCATTTAAAGAGTTGTCCCAAAAAAACTTTTCGGAATGGACCTGCTAAATGCCTTGCCGAAAGGAGGCCATGCCTAGAGCCTTGTCGAGAGGTGCTGGCTGGTACCCCAGGCAGGAGGGCTATGACGAGAGCCTGGGTGAGACCCCTGCCGAGAGGGTTATGCCGAGAACCTTATCGAGACACATACCGAGAGTGTTATGCCGAGAACCTCATCAAGACCCCTACTGAGAGGCCTGTTGAGAGGGATCTATGTCATCCCATCCTCACTTAGGGCTTGTTATTAACTGTGTGGGAAGTTGTCATCGAGAAAATTGTGACTCCATCATGTTTTCAACTACTATGTCTGCTTGGTGTAAACTTGGTTATCGGGTTCACCTAGGACCACTTAAACAAACATCCCCTTCTTCCTTCTTCCCCCTAAGAGATTACATGGTCCTGTCAGCTAGTGAGAGCCTGACAGGGGGTCCACTCGGGATCTTTCTTAGTTCCTCAATTCTTTCTTTAACCTCCCATCCTTTCCCCCAGGTGTGTCTACAGCCCTGCCAAGCTAATGAGAGCCTGGACAGCGAGTCTACCCGGGGCCGAGCGTGCCTTCCAACCCTGCCATCTAGGAGAGTCTGCGTAGCGGAATCACCCCTTGAGGTATTCCCTTACCCCCCCCCCCCCAGGCGAGCCTACAACCCTGCCAGCTAGTGAGAGCCTGGCAGCGGGTCTACCCGGGGCCAAGCGCGCCTTCCAGACCTGCCAGTTAGTGGGAGCCTGAGCAACGGGATCATCTCGGGGTCTTGCTTAGTTTCTCAATTCTTTCTTTCACCTCCCATCCTTTCCCCCTAGGTGTGCCTACAGCCTCGCCTAGCTAATGAGAGCCTGGACAGCGAGTCAACTCTGGGTCAAGCGTGTCTTCCACCCCAACCATCTAGAAGAGTCTGCGCAGCAGAATCACCACTCGAGGTTTTTCCTTACCCCCCCCCCCCCCCAGGAGCCTACGGCCCTGCCAACTCATGAGATCCTGGCAGCATGTCTACCCGGGGCCGAGCATGCATTCCAGACCTGCCAGCTAGTGGGAGCCTGAGCAGCAGGATCATCTCGGGGTCTTTCTTTGTTTCTCGATTCTTTCTTTCACCTCCCATCCTTTTCCCCTAGGTGAGAGCCTGGACAGCAAGTCTACCTGGGGCCGAGCATGCCTTCCAGCCCTGCCAGCAAGGAGAGTCTGTGCAGTGGAATCACCACTCGAGGTATTCCCTTACCCGTCAGGCGAGCCTACGACCCTGCCAGCTAGTGAGAGACTAGTCGCGGGTCTACCCGGAGCCAAGCGCGCCTTCCAGACCTACCAGTTAGTGGGAGCCTGAGCAGCGGGATCATTTCGGGGTCTTGATTAGTTTCTCAATTCTTTCTTCAACCTCTCATCTTTTTCTCCTAGGTGTGCCTACCACCCAGCTAATGAGGGCCTAGACAGCGAGTCTACCCGGGGTCAAGCGTGCCTTCCATCCCTGCCATCTAGGAGAGTCTGCAAAGTGGAATCACCACTCGAGTTATTCCCTTACCCCCCCCCCCCCAGGCGAGCCTACGACCCTATCAGCGAGTGAGAGCCTAGCAGCGGGTCTACCCGGTGCCGAGCGAACCTTCCATACCTGCAAGCTAGTGGGAGCCTGAGCAGCGGGATCATCTCGGGATCTTGCTTAGTTTCTCAATTCTTTCTTTCACCTCCCATCCTTTCCCCCAAGTGTGCCTACATCCCCGCCCAGCTAATGAGAGCCTGGACAGTGAGTCTACTTGGGGCCGAGCGTGCCTTCTAGCCCTTCCAGCTAGGAGAGTCTGCTCAGCAGAATCACCACTCAAGGTATTCCCTTACCCCCCCCCCCAGGCGAGTCTACGACCCTGCCAGCTAGTGAGAGCCTGGCAGCGGGTCTACCCAAGGCCGAGCGCGCCTTCCAGACTTTACATCTAGTGGGAGCCTGAGCAGCGGGATCATCTCAGGGTCTTTCTAACTTCCAATCTCTTTTTTCAACTCTCAAAAGAAACTGACCATGAAGTAACTTAATGAATTTATTATAAATAAGATTTATAACCTTGTCTCCCACTAAGGGTAGAAGCGCTTTACGTCATCGCCACTCCATGTATGGCCCATGGATACCCCTTCCACATTCTGGAGGTAGTATCCCCCTGACCCCAAGACTTTTTCCACAATGTAAGGCCCATCCCAATTGGGGTTGAGTTTACCCGCGGGTGTCGATCTTCTGTCCGCATCAACTTTCTTTTGGACCAGATCTCCTTCGGCGAATTACTTGATCCTCACGTGCATGTCGAAGTACTTTGCCATCCGTCGCTTGACCTCCTCTTGCCTGATGGAGGCCATGTCGTGAAGCTCCTCCACCATGTCCAATGAGAGTCGTAGTTCCTCCTCATTTCCTTCCCTCTATGGCTCATCTCCTTTGTTAGCAGCTGCAACCCGAGGGGATTAAACCTCAAACTCCACAGGCAGGATTGCCTCACAGCCATGCGAGAGCCTGAAGGGAGTCTCTCCAGTTGTCGTGTTCGGGGTTATCCGTAAGGCCCACAACACCGAGGGGAGTTGCTCTACCCAACTATCCCTCAGGTTCTCCACCTTCTTCTTGAGCAAGTTCACTATGACCTTGTTCGCCGCTTCCACCTGGTCGTTGCTCCTGAGGTGGTGGATGGAGGCAAACCTGAGGTCGACCCCTAGCTGGGTGCAGAAGCTGATGAACTCTTCACTTGCGAATTGTGGCCCGTTGTCCATGACAATAGCCTGAGGCAAACCGTGCATGCAGATGATCTCTCCCCAGACAAATTTCCTGATGACCTGGGAGGTTACCTTGGCCAAGTCCTTGACTTCCATCCACTTTGAGAAGTAATCAATCATGACTAGGAGGAACTTCCTCTGTCCACTTGCTGGAGGGAAAGATCCAACTAAGTCCATCCCCTAGATGGCGAAAGGCCACTGGGTTGTGATTCTACAGAGCGTTTGAGCAGCCAAGAGCTAAAGGGGGCGTAGAGCTGGCACTTTTGGCACCTCCTCGCAAACTATGTCGTATCCTTCCTCGGGGTGGGCCAGAAGTATCCATGTCTGACCACCCTTGCCTCCAACATTCTTTATCCTGAATGGCTACCACATTCCCCGGAGTGCACCTCCTCTAAAATCCTTGGTATCTCTTTCTCCACCACATATCGCGCTAGAAAGCCTGATAGCATCTTCCGATGTAAGCTCCCTTCATGCATAAGATAGTGGGTCGCTTTATGCCAAAAGCCCTTTGCCTACCTGACCCCTTCGGGGAGGTTGCCCGTGGTGAGGAAAGTCACGAACAGATCCACCAACGAGGGTTGCCGATCCACCTCCATCAACTCCCCTTCCTCGATTGCTGGATAAAACAACACGGTCAAGGTCCCCCCCCCTCGGGGTCCAAACTTGGACAATCGGTCCACTGCAACATTTTATTCCCTAGGGACATGCTGAATTGAGAACGCTCGGAACCCTCCAATGATCACCCTCGCTTTGGACAAGTACCTCTGGAGGGTTGGCTCCCGAGCTTCATATTCCCTCCTGATTTGCAACTCCACCACCAGTGAGTCTGTGAGCACTTCCACGTCGTGAATCCCGAGCTCCTTAGCAAACCGCAACCCGGCTATGACAGCCTCATACTCTGCCTGATTGTTGGTGATCGGGAAGTGCAGCGCCACCGCTTGCTCTATGGTGACCCCCTGGGGGCTCACCAACACTACACCTCCCCCAAGGGAATGTTTCCCCGAGGCTCCGTCAATGTACATCTTCCACACTTTCCTTGGCAACGCTTCCTCCCCTTCCAGCTCTATGACGTAGTCAGCCAAGAAGTCATCCACCGCCGAGGCCTTGATGGAGAGCCTTGGCACGAAGGAGACGTCGAATTCGCAGTTCAATGGACCACTTGGCCAACCACCCTGAATGCTCCACCCCTTCAAATATCTTGCGAAAGGGATGGTCCATCACCACTTTGATTGAATGAGCTTGGAAATATGCCTGAGCTTTCTGGCCGAGATGACTAGCGAGAAATCCAACTTCTCCAGGATGGGGTAGCGAAGTTCCGCCTTCTTCAAGATCCTACTGACATAATAGATTGGAAGTTGCTTCTTCCATTCTTCTCGCAACAAAATAGAACTCACCGCTTCTGCCCCTACCACAAGATAATGGGTTAGGTCCTCCCCCTCCTTTGGACTCTGAAGGAGAGGTGCTTGGGATAGTTGAACCTTCAATGCTCGGAAAACCTCCTCACATTCCTCCGTCCACTCAAACTGTTTGCTCCTCCGAAGTGTTTTGAAGAAGGGAGAGCACTTATCCCCGGCTCAGGAGAGAAAATGGCTAAACCCGGCTAGCTTACCTGTCAAGCGCTGAACCTTCTTGGCATTGCGAGGCGACTCCAATTTACCTTATCCGGGTTAGGCTCGACCCCGGCTGGGGTTAGGAGGTGCCCAAGGAATTTGCCTCAACTTGCTCCGAAGACACACTTCTGGGGGTTTAGCCTCATCTTGAACTTTTTCAGGGTCGCGAACGTATCCTCTAAGTCAAGTAGGTGCAAGTACACCCCTTGCTCTTTACCATAAGATTGTCAACATAGACCTCCAGGTTCCTCTCCCTTTGGTATTGGAAGACCCGATCCATCATATGCTGGTAGGTTGCTCCTATATTCCTAAGCCCAAAGTACATCATTTTATAGTTGTAGCATCCCTCCCTTGTGATGGAGACATCCTTGACGTCGGGGGGATGCATGCAGATCTGGTGATAACCTGAAAAAGCATCCAAGAAACTCATAATAGAAAAACCGATGGCTGAATCAACCCGCGCGTTGATCTGAGGCAGGGGTAGTAATCCTTAGGGGATGATTTATTCAATAAAGAAAAGTCTACACACATGCTCCACCTCCCATCACTCTTCTTTACCATTACCATATTGGAGACTCAGCCTGGGTACTGGATCTCCGAAATGAAACCTGTATCGAGAAGCTTCTTCACCTCTTCGTGGATAGGATCCTCCAGCTTGGTGGCGATGGTCCTCATCTTCTAGCGAAAGGGGCACGTATTGGGGTCAAGGTTCAGACGGTGGCAGGACATATCAGCGTCAATGACTGGCATGTCTGCCTCACTCCAGGCAAAGATGTCAACATTCTTTTGGATGCACTCCCGCATCCTTGCCTGGTCTTCTAGGCCTATGCCCCCGCTGACCCTCACCTTCTCTAACTTCCATACCCAACCGACGACCTCCATCTCCAAGACTTACTCCGCCATCTCTAGCCGAGACTGCTCCCTACTGGCTCTTTCCTCCTTTTATCCCAATGTAATGCTCTGAATCTCAGTTATGAGTGGGCTGTGTAGACTGAGAAACACAGCCTGGGACACGGGCATGTCCAAAGACGTGTCCTTCTCTGTGTTAGCAACGCGACCTGGGACACGAGTATTTCCAAAGCCGTGTACTGCTCTATGTTAGCAATATGGTCTGGGACAAGGGCGTGTCCAAAGCCGTGTCCTTCTCTATGTTGGAAGGGTGGTGTCAACTGTGGCACACGACCTGTGATACGGGCGTGTCTAGGGTCGTGTCCTGCTATGAGTTTGATGTATTTCCGTGAGGTCGACGAAATACATTCGACGATCCTCGGAGGAAAGCCATATTAAGAACACGACCTGTGACACGGGCGTGCCAAGGTCGTGCCCTTCTCTGTGTTTGGCCGGTTTGTGAGAACTGATGAACACGGGCTGGACACGGGTATGTCTGAAGCCGTGTCTGGCACACGGCATGTGATACGGGCGTGCCACAACGCCGTGTCCTGGTCGGGGCGCGACGGTTTATTTTGTCTCTTAAGGCACACGGCCTGTGACCCGGGCGTATCACAGGCCATATTCGGCCCAGAAAGTTGGATTTAAGAGCGAATCAGGGCCTTTCGTTCTATTTGGAAATGATCCAACGATCTAGAAATCCCCCTACTATTATAAGGTCGGGAGTTGAGGGTTAAGCCCTCATTTCTCTTAGTTATTTCTCTTTCTAAAGAGTTAGAGAGTGGGGAGAGCAAGGAGGAAGAAGGAGGAGGAGGGACACGCCTGCCAATGGAGCTTCGGAGCTCCGAATCGTAAACCGAGTCCAGATCCGCGGAGGCAAGTCTGTTGCAGTGCTTTTCATCCTGCTTGTTTTCAGTGGCGCCGAAGCGAACCTCTAGGGTAACGATTTTCTTCTTGGACATGTGAAGTCCTCTTCCTTTTTGCAGAGGAAACTCTCTCCCGCGAGTGGGTGGTGAGTATGTGGTTTTCCTTCAGGTAGATATGGTTTACCCCCGTCGTTTGCATTTAGAGTCCGTAATCGAAGTATGGACGTAGGCATGATGTGTTAATCCTAACCGGACAAGTTGGTCTGAATCGGTGATGTTTTTATTATGCTTGTATTGCCGGAGAAGACTCAATGTCATTTGTTTTGAGGGTTTTCTACGTGGTAGATTGCAATAGGGAGCCTTGGGGACTAACTCCAAGGTGCACCCGAAAAAAGTGGCAGAAGCGCATTGCTGCCATCTTGGTGTCCTGGGAGCCAACCCTGTGTATAACTAGGTTATATACTTTTGTATGATCAATATTCGGGATTCGAGGAAGCATAACTCGTGCCAATGACTTAAATTGTTGTGGCAATGTGAGCAATGGGTTGAGTGGAACCGTACCCGCTCTATGTGGTTCGGTTTAAGAGTCCTACCAATGGCATAGAGGGCGGGTCTTAGACTTCGGCTGAAAAACACTATTAGCTCATGATATTGTCGTCCTAGGGGCGGTGGTGGACCGAGTTCACCGAGAATGTACCCTGAGAGCACGAGGTGTGTGGTCGTGTGTGCCAACGCCTGTGGTGAAGTGTGCTTAAATTGTACTTTCACTATCTTGTTTGGTTATACTAATAAAATGCAGGGAATGAGCATCGCCGCCCCGAGTTAGGGGTGGGGTCGTTATAATTTGGTCAGCTTTAGCTGACCGTTGCCTTGTTTTGCCACCGTGCGGTGGATTGTTCTTATGCAGGAATAGGTGAGCCTAGTGACAAGTAGCGGGCTGAAGCCCCTGATGTTGTGTTGGCCCTTGAAGGCCAAGGCGAAATGTTTACTTTATATTGCTCATATGTTGCCAGCATGCGTGCCGAAGTCTGGAAAATATGTTTTATTAAGTAAACTCTTGTAAGGCCCTAAGGCCAAGACTTTTGTGTATTTTGTTGTCATTCTTATCTTTTGTTGTAGTGGACATTCGAGCTTTTATAATTGGGTTCTTATAACTGTTTTAAATGCTTCCGCTAGAATGCTCTGAGTTAGGATGTGTGTTCCTTTTGCTGGTAATTTAATATTAATATGTAACTCCACTAACTGTTTGTGGTATATGGCGTGGGGCCCCGGCCGGACCTTTTGTTATATTCCATGAGACGGATGGGGGTTTTACACCCAACTCCTCCTCACCTTCTAGCCTCTCAACCTCCATTGCTTCCAATAAGCTTTTCCTATGCAACTCTACTTCTTCACCTCTCTGGGTCTCACCCCCAATTTCTCCCTCCACTCCCTGCTCCTTCGCAGTGTGCTCTCCAGCCTCTCCTCGACTCATCACTCCTTCCCTTACAGCTTCCTCTTTAGCCTCACCTAGTCTCTCCACTCCTCCCCCAGCTTCCCCTCTAGCCTCACCTAGTCTCTCCACTCCTTCTCCCACACCTTCCTCCTCCCTTGACTTCTCCCTCTCCAACTCTTCCGCTTCTGCCATCCAGGATATGGTATTGATGGCAGTCACGTAGCACTGCCTTGCCACCTTCGGATCTCACCTAATCCTGACCTGCACTCCTCCGCTGCTGAACTTTAGGAACTGATGAAACGATGAGGGGACGCAACGAAAGGCACAAATAAGGGGCCGACCAAAGATTGCATTGTAGCTTCTCGGAGCGTCAACGATGACGAACCGACAGTTCCTCATTACCCCCCTCCCCAACGTCACATGTAGCCCTACTCTACCTTCAACTTCCTTCCGCTCCCCCGGGAACCCAAACAACGGTCCATCCGAGGCTAGAACCCTCTGAGCTTCCACCTTCATCTCGTCAAAGGCTTTCTTGAAGATCACGTTCACAGATCTCCCATTGTCCACCAAGATCCGGGAGACCGTGAAGTTTTCCCACGCCGTCTGGATCACCAAGGCATTGCAGAACTGGTATTCATAGTCTGACATATCCTTTGATGAGAAATTTATCCTATCCTCCTCATGGGGGGCATGGAAGGTCGAGGCGACACTCCTTTGGTACATGGTATGGAAGCCCCCTTTACGGGCGGCTTCGATCCCCACACCCCCATGGATCACTCTGATCCCTCCTCAGGCCCCCACATCCAACTGGTCCTCGCATCTATCTTCTCATCCTCCTAGCTGAACTTCTTCAATCCTCATAAGTGGCTGCTGCTGGACTTGCCTCCTAGCCCCTATATCTCTAGGAACTCTGGGCAGGTGGTCGTTGCGTGACCCACTTCCTGGTTGAAGTCACAAAAGGGCAACTCCCCTTGCCTTCTCTCCTCCCGGCTCCTCCCTGAGCTCCTCTCTTTCCTCCTCTTCCTCTTACAATCTCCATGGACTCCTGCTGCGACAGGAGGAGGACCCTCTACCCCTGCCTCCAGGCTGGCTGGTTTAACCTCCTTTGCTCGCAGAAGTTGTTTCCACCATCCCATCCTCCCCCTGCCCATAGGGATGACCTTCTTGGGGCCTCCAGCCCAACCGATTGTTTAGCTCTCTTCGCCCCCACCCTTGGGGCTGCCCCTGATGCCCTTGGCCCCTTGGCTCTTCTCTTCTCCTTTCCTCTCTCTTCTCCCTTTTCTCTCTCTGCCTCCCAGCTCCTGGTTCCTTCACGTCCTCTTCTGCCAACTTGGCCAATTTCTTGGCGAGCGTCGGATTGGCCGCCTCAATCTCAATCTCCTTTGCCACCCTCTCCATCAACTCTTCGAATGAGGGGGGTAACCCTCTTCAACTCCATGCTAAAGAAGCTGGGCCTCAAACCCAAAGTGAAGGCAAGCAACACTGTATACCCCGGCATCTCCTGAACTTGCAGGATCTCCTCTTGAAACCTATCC
Source organism: Platanthera zijinensis (assembly GCA_039513925.1). Taxonomy (NCBI): domain Eukaryota; kingdom Viridiplantae; phylum Streptophyta; class Magnoliopsida; order Asparagales; family Orchidaceae; genus Platanthera; species Platanthera zijinensis. The sequence goes on from CM077083.1 coordinate 181,891,904, forward strand.
ACATAGCGTCCCAGCATTTCCTCCGACTTCTGCTTGATCGCGAACAAATACTCCGCCCCTTCTTCCTCTTCTTAGACGTCGAGAACCTCAACAAGAATCCTCGGGCAAATCTTCGAAGCAATAGATTTAGCTTGCAGGCAACTGGTGGAACCATTCCCTCTCCTTTTCCTTCAACGTGATGAAAAAGAGCCTACACTTGAAGGCATCCAACACTTGCCTTATGAAAACATCATCTTCTAACCACTGCGCATGTTATATAGGGTCATCCCTCTCGGTGTAGTACGTCATGTTCGGCTCCCTGAACCCCTCTGGAACCGAAGCTGAAATGATGAGTTCATTAAAAGGGCTCCCTCCTATATCTTGTCGAGAGGGCTCCTCCCGCTGCCTCAGCTTGCTGGCTCTGTCGGCGCTGGTCTGCCCAGGGAACAGCTCCTGACCAGCGAGATCCCTCTCGGCACCCTCTGTCGGGACCTCCTTTCCGGGTCGCTGCCCGAGAGCGTTCTCACCCAGAGACTGAACGACAGTCACTTGAACTTGAGGCGTGGCCCACTCGCTCTTTGCCGAGAAGGCCAGGTGGATGGTTTGGAGGACTTCTCGCCTGAAGTCTTCTAGCATCCCTAACGTCACCCCACTTCCCCGAGAAGGGGAACCTCCTAAACTAGCTCCTTCCCCTTCATCCCCAGCCATAGGACTCAACTTAAGATTTTCTTATACCAGCTACGATCCACGCTCACCGCACCAGAAATGTTGAAGCCAAAAATGGCCTCAACGAGATTTCGAACCTTGGGGGTGTAGCAAGCACCTACTTCTCCCAAACATTGACCTCTGACTAGCAATGAAGAACCTTGAACTGACCCTTAGCCTCAGCTGGGAGGTCCTTCCACTAACCCGGAATATCTCTGAGCGCTTCACCTCCAAAGCTAGTAGCTGGGCTAGGAGAACATCAGAAAGCACACTATAGAATTGTAGAAATTATGATGGTCTGCTTTCTGAAGAACTCTATGGGTCTATTTATAAATTTTCAAAGTCTTGTCTGCCAAAAGCGTACTTTTGCTGCCCTAAAATTACTATCAAGCCCTTGGGTTTATCTGCCAATAGCCAAACTCCACTGTTCTAAAGAGCTAAGTGCAGACCAAGGGATATTTGGGTAATTTCAAATCTGGTTCCCACCTGGGTTCCACCTGGCAGAAGCTCTTCCTACTGAGCCCTGTGGTAACCCTGCTTGCTCTGAGCGCGAGCCTTCCCGCCTACCTAAAGCGGGAACAAAAAAACAAAAGAGGCGTTAAGCTTCCGTCAAAGAGAGGCACGAGCCCTTTCGCCTGCCCAAGGCGGGAGCCTTCCCGCCAGCCTAGGGCGGAAGCCTTTTCACCTTCTTGGCGAACCATTGTTCTCAGCTCGATGATCGGAGCTCGACTAATCAGCGTTCTCAACTTGACGTTCTAAGCTCGACGAGATGACGCTACATAACCTGAAAGTGAGGGATAAGATCAATCCTAACTCTAGAGGGGGGGGGGTGAATAGAGTGATTTAAAATAGTTTTGCAAATTAAAACTTGTATGGAGAGAAGGCTTAGATTTACTTAGTGTATGGTGCTATAGCAATTAAACAAAGTAAGAAGAAAATCACAGCACAAAGCAAGACACAAAGAAACAAGCAACCAGAATACAGAAGGAGCTATAGTGGTTCCCCAAAATCTTGGGTAGTCCACTCTTCTATCACCCTAGATAGGAATCCACTTCAAGATGAGTTGATCAGGTGTCTTGAGCACCAGAGAGTTTTTGACCAGGTTCTCACAAACCAAAGGGGCTGATTTTTGACCAGGTTTCAGCAAAACCAAAGGTAACTTTTGAAGGGAGTTAAAACCCTGTACAGAAAGAAAAAGAAAAAGCTGATGTTGTCTTCTCTATCAATAAGTAGAGAGAAGCAAAGTGGATCTGTTGATGTTGTCAAGGCTCCCCCTGAGATCAAGAAGTAGTTCAGGAAGGAGAGCTTTGCACAAGGGTGACAAGTCTTCAATGATCTGATCTGCTCCAGCAAAAGATGATCCAAACAAGTTGGATGGTTGTGTCTGAAGCAATCAGAATTCCTGTGTGTAAGCTTGAATGAATATCACAGAGAGCAAGAAGAAGAAGTCCTTTTTTTCCGTTGACTGATAGAATTATATCTCTGTGTTCTTCTTCTAAGTCTTTGATAGCCGTTGGCAGCAAGCATTAAATGCTTTCCTTAAATGTCCATGTCTCAGAAGGAAGTGTCAGGAAAACATTCCTTAGAAAATTCCTTGAGCCATGCACCAGATTTGCTGTAACGGCCAATAAATCTTCAGCATTAATTGTTCTGACAGAAGGAATTTGAATTCCTATTTAAAACTGACGGGAGCCTGGAAAACGTCGAGCTCACAATAAAACGTCGATCTGAGCACGACACACGTCGGCCAGAGAGTGGTTTCAGAAAGCAGAACTGGGCTTGACGGGACGTCGAGCTGAGGTCGACTCCACATCGAGCTGAGGTCGACGCAGCGTCGAGCTGAGGTCGACTCTGCGTCGAGCTGAAGTCGACTCTGCGTCGAGCTGAAGTTGACTCTAACTAACCTATGTGACCTTTATAACAACAAGGAGGTCACAACACAAAATCCCTATAGAAATATAGTCATCCTGACCCAAATAGTAATAGGGTGTTCCAACAATCTCCCCCTATTTGGATTAGGATTACTATTTACATGAATTTAGGGATTCAAAAAGAAGTAAAGCAAAACAAAGCTGAATAAAATACAACCAGACATATGACAGAATAAAGCAGCATATATATAACACTATATAGCAGCAATAATGTTTAATGTCCTGTATCCAGCAGAGAAAAAGAAATAAAACACCTTACATTACTTTTCCTTTGGAGCTTTATCTTGATCACTTCCCTTGAAGATAATTTCCCTGTTGGGATTTGTAGCATCCTACTTGGATCTGTAATCTTCAGCTGCACCTAAGGATTTCTGACCTTTTCCACTAGCTGGTACAGCTGCAGGATGAAGCTGCATATACTTATCAGAATCAAAGAATTTCCTTGAGTTGTATTTCTCCAATTCTTCTCTCCTTTGATCTGACATGGTGCTGATGTGAGAGGTGTCCAGACCTTTTGCTCTAGCTCTATCAATCTCATTCAGAGCAGCCATCTCAGTCATCCTGGCCTTCCAGTAAGCTGGAGTTTTAGTAGGATCTTCAAAAGGAATAGCTGGTTCATAGATGTTGGCAGAGTGTTCTTGATGAGTTCTTGGAGTGAAGTCAACTCTGGGTCTGTAAGGATAGGGACCAGAGGTTGGTCAATGGGTCCTCCCCTTTGGTAAGGTTGAGATCCTGATCTTCCTCTGGACTGCCTGCCTCTATTGTATCCTCTTTGCTGGTTATACCCTTGGGATCTTCTTGACTGATAGGTCTTGCCATGCAGAGATGATGGGGCAGGATTGGAAGAGAGGCTTGCACTTGCACCTGCATCTGGAGGAGTTGGAGGTGGAGGCTGATGGACAGGCTTGGAGGGGCCTTCATTGAACTTTCTTTTCTTCTTCATTGCCTTTCTTTGGTTTAGAGAGTATTGCATCCAGGGCTCAGTGATTTCACAGTTATACTTGATGTAGTAAGGGATGTCATGATCTGTGACTCTAGCCGATGGAACTCTTTTCATTGCTTTGGATCTTGCTTTTCTCTTCCTTGCAATGGTTGCAGAGGAGTCATCAGAATCAGTTGCAAATTCATCCTCTGAGCTTTGAGATTCATCATAAGGATCTATGTAGGTTCTCTTTGAGATAGGAAAATTGATGGGGGCTGGAGCATCTGAAGAAGTAACTGGAGGAAGGTCTACTGACAGTGTAGAAGAGGAGTCTAACACTACAGGAAAGGAAATAGCTTCAGGAGCCATAGAGGCTGAGGTGGCTAGTTCCTGAAGAACTTGGGAGACAATGGTCTCAACTTCATCTGGTGTCTCAATCAATTCACCTGAAGTTTCTGAGGGAACAGTCTTAGCAGCTACTACTGCTTCAACAATAACATCATCACAAGTAGGAGCCACAGCTACCACTGCTTCATCAAGGATCATGGCATCAACAGCCAAGGAGGATGGAATGATCTTCTGAAAAGGGACAATGGCCCTAGACAGGTCTTCTTGAGGAGGCAGGAGGCTGTAGTTTCTGAAGTGAAGATGTGCTGGAAGGTAGAAGCTCTGGACAGAAGATGCCAAGGACTGAAAGTCTAAGGCACTGCTGATCATCTGAACTGAACCTTGAGGAGGAGCCTTAGAGGTCATCTGAACTTCTACTGCTGAAACTGTCTCTGAACAAACCTGTACTACCTGTACTGCTGAAGGCTGCAGCTCTTCTTCTGCTGACATCTCCCCCTGCCTAGAATCAGTGGCAGCTGACTCTAGGCCCCCAGAAGAAGGGCATGCCAGATAGGATGAGAGGGATGAGACTGAGGCAGAGAGAGAGCTCAGGGAAAGGACTAGAGGAGCCAGCTTGGCATCCAATAGAGAGGAGAGCCTAGGGGCCAAAATATCAAAAAGCTTATTGGCCAAAGGCAAAAGATCTACTTGCTCAAGTGGGACTTGAGTAGAGGTAGAGGGAGCAGCAGAGAAGGTGAAGGTAGAAGATGTTGTTGGTGGTGCAGACATGGGAGGGATAGCTGGTTCATGGATGGAAGATAGGAGAAGTTCTGAAAATGTTGATTAAGGGTGGAAGTCATGAGGAGAGGAGGCAGAGGCATCCATGAAGGATTCATCATGAATGTCAAGGGAAAGGATGTCCTCATGAGATGAAGATTCCAAGCTCATGGGAGGAAAATAGTGGAGGGGATGGAAAGTGATGAGTGGTGGAATGGAGGATGCAATAGTAGAAATGGATGAAGGGATGGGTTGAGTGGATGAGATGATTGTTGTTGTTGGAATGAAAGAGGATGGGAGGATGATGGAGGAAGATGGCAAAACCCTTGCTTCTGGGCCAGTAGACTGAGGAAGAGTGACCTCTACAGTCCTGGTGTCTGCAGAAGCCCTCATTGCTGCAGCTGCCCTGGAGTTCACAATCTTCCTGTCCCACTTGCCAATCAGTGCACAAGTGAGCCTCTTAGAAGCATTGATGTGCTTCTTTGAGGACACAAGCAACTGAGGGCAACAGTGGTTCAGAATCAAACCAAGAACCCTTCCAAAGTGGACAAAGTTCTTATCCATTTTCTTCTTAATCATATCAAAAACAATCAAACCCCAATTGGGATGCTTCTTATCCAAAATTGTAGCCATAATGCAAAACTGATGCCTAGTAATGGCATCATGTGCAGTCCTCTTTGCACAAATTACCTTGCCTGTGATATCTGCTAACAGCCTAAACTCAATAGCTAGGTTAACTTTTAAAAGTTTAGAGGGGTTACCAGAATTATGCCTCATTCTGTCTAGCATCACAGCAAACTCTTCCACAGAGAGTTCTATCTCATCATCTCCAACAGCAAAACCGAAAACCTCTGAAATGATTTGAGGAGAAATGGCTACCTCATTCCCTGAAATTGTTCCAGTCATCGTACTGTTATCTGAATTCACTGCAGTAAAAATCCACTCTTTGATTTCAGATTCTGGAAGAGGAATCCTGGTTGTCATGAAGTTAACCAGGTGCTGCTCTTTGAATAGCTCCAGAATATCCAGAAAATTCTGCGATGATCCATCAAAGGAGTCGATGTCGATGTCAAAACCTGAATCAAACTTCATTGCCGCCAATGCACCTGCAGCAATTGCCATTATCCTGCAAATAGATACCTTCCAAGATCAAGAGTAAAGGATTTGGAGGGAGAAGGCTTGAGCAGAAAATATGAGAGCGCAACCGCGAACGACGGAGAAGAATGATTTTATACTAGGGTTCGACGCAGAAAAGGAAAGAATGTCGAGCTCAGATCGACGCTCTAAGGCTCTAGGGGAACTGAAACGGCTCAACAGCGTGCAGCTTAGGTCGACGTTCGACGCTTGGGCTGATGCTATATGTCGAGCTCAGGTCGACGTTGAACGAAGGCGTCGACCGAAGGGAGAAAAACTCAAGAAGCCAGGGAGCTGTGAACTTAGTTCAACGCTATAAGTTGAGGTCGACGTTCGACGCTTTTGAGGGCGACGGACCATCGATCTTAGTTCGACGCATCGTCGAGCTTAGTTCAGAGCTCAAAGAAACCACTCAGACAGAGGAATTTTAAAATGAAATTTTTCCTATTCCTGTTAATTATGGATTTCAAAATCTTGGAGTTTTAATTTATACTGTCTCCATCTAGCATTCCCAACTGATTGAGGAAGAAGAAGTGCTTCTTTTCATCCAAGGGCTTGGTGAAAATATCTCCTCTTTGTAGTTCAGTGGAAATGTATTCTAGTGCTATTTTCTTCTTTTCTACATTATCCCTTAAGAAATGATGTCTGATCTCTATGTGCTTAGTCCTACTATGGAGAACTGGATTTTGTGCAATGCAAATTGCACTAGTATTATCACAAAAAATTTTAGACATCTCTAAGTTGTAGCCATAGTCTAGGAGCTGGTTTTGAATCCACAAAATCTGTGAGCAACAACTGCCTACAGCCATGTATTCAGCTTCAGCAGTTGATGTGGACACAGAAGTTTGTTTCTTACAAAACCAGGAGATAAGTCTATCACCAAGGAATTGACAAGTTCCACTGGTGCTTTTCCTGTCTACTCTACATCCAGCATAATCAGAATCTGAAAATCCAGTTAGATCAAATCCTGAGTCATGTGGATACCAGAGACCTAGATTAGGACAACTTTTTACATACCTAAGAATCCTCTTAACTAATGTGAGGTGGGACTCTCTAGGGCTTACTTGGAATCTAGCACAAATGCATGTAGCAAACATTATGTCTGGTCTACTAGCTGTTAGATAAAGTAATTAGCCAATGATTGCTCTATAGTTTGTCTGATCAACTGGTTTTCCAGATTCATCAGCATCTAAAACAACATTTGTAGGCATAGGTGTTTTCATAGAAGATGCTTCAGACATTCCAAATTTCTTAACCAGTTCTCTTGCATACTTGGTTTGAGAAATAAAAATGTCATCCACATGTTGTTTAACTTGCAATCCTAGAAAGAAAGCAAGCTCACCCATGCTACTCATTTCAAACTTTGAATGCATAAGTTGTGAGAACTTTTTGCATAAATTTGAATCAGTAGACCCAAATATGATATCATCTACATAAATTTGTACTAGTAGGATATGGGACCTATGGGTTCTAATAAAGAGAGTTTGGTCTACTCTACCCCTTTTAAAATCATTTTCCAATAAAAAACAAGCTAAGGTCTCATACCATGCTCTAGGAGCTTGCTTGAGACCATATAAAGCTTTATGCAGTTTAAAAACATGATCAGGAGAGGTTGGAGAGATAAAACCTGGAGGTTGCTTTACATAAACCTCTTCCTTGATGTCTCCATTGAGAAATGCACTCTTGACATCCATCTGATATACCTTGAATCTCTTGTGAGCTGTATATGCAAGAAAGATTCTTATGGCCTCCAACCTTGCAACTGGTGCAAAGGTTTGGTCATAATCAATCCCTTCTTGGCAATATCCTTGTGCAACAAGTCTTGCCTTGTTTCTCACAATTATTCCTTGATCATCCAACTTGTTCCTGAATACCCATTTGGTTCCAACAATTTGCTTGTTCCTTGGTCTTGGTACTAATTCCCAAACTTTATTCCTTTCAAATTGATTCAACTCCTCTTGCATTGCAATGATCCAGTTTGGATCTTGCTCTGCATCTTGTATTGTTTGAGGCTCAATTTGAGAAAGAAAGCAAGTGTGCATAATATTGTGATTAACTTGATTCCTTGTTTGCACACCTACTGAGATATCTCCAATTACTTGTGAAATTGGGTGATCTCTTGTTGTTAATAAATCAACAAGGGGTGTTGATGATGCACCAACCTGTGTTGTTGTTTCCTCTTGTGGAACAACAACTGGTTCTTCAATTTGTTGACCATTTGAGCTTTCCAAAACCTGAGATTCCTCTTCATTGTCACTAAGTTCAGCGTCTTGTTGAATTGTTGAAGGTAATGAATCTTTGTCTGTGATGGTAAGCTGCTTCAGATTTTCTGAAATTGAATGTTCCTGCAAATTACTTATGGTAGAAGTCTCCTTCTCCTTATAAGACATATTAGTTTCATCAAATGTAACATGCATGGATTCTTCAATTTTATTAGAGCACTTGTTAAAAACCCTATAAGCCTTGCTAATCATGGAGTATCCCAGAAACACTCCTTCATCAGCTTTGGCTTCAAATTTAGCTAGGTATTTCTTGTCATTATTGTGAATGAAGCAAATGCAACCAAAAATTTTGAAATAATTTACTTTAGGTTTCTTCCCTTTGAGTAACTCATAGGGAGTCTTACCCTTCAGTTTATGTATCAGGCTTCTATTCAAAACATAGTTGGAGGTGTTCACAGCCTCTGCCCAAAAGGTTAGAGGAAGGTGAGCATCTGTCAACAATGTTGTGGCAGATTCAATAAGGGTTCTATTTTTCCTTTCAACTACCCCATTTTGTTGAGGAGTTCTCGGGGCTGAGAAAGTGTGCCTGATACCTTCCTTCTGACAGAACTCTAGCATAAGAAGAGAATCAAACTCTGTCCCATGATCACTTCTGATCAGGGCAATGTGAGTATTGAACTCAATCTGTATGCCTTTGAGAAAATCTGTCTAAATCTTGAAGTTATCAGACTTCTTTCTCAGAAAGAACACCCAAGTGAATCTTGAGAAGTCATCTACAACTACTAAAGCATAAGATTTCCCTCCTAGGCTTTGTACATTAATTGGTCCAAAAAGGTCCATGTGCAATAAGTACAAAATTCTAGGTGAATCACTCTTATTAAGTGACTTGAAACTATTTTTAGTTTGCTTGCCTAATTGACAAGCCTTGCAAAGTCCTTCCTTCTTGTAGGGACCAGAAGGTAGTCCTCTAACAAGGTTGTCTTTGGATAACTTAGCAATGGTTCTAAGGTTCACATGTCCTAATCTTTTATGTCATAGTTCATTAGGTTTGCTAAGGGAGTTAAATAAACAAATATCTACTTTAGATGAATTGAAATCAACTAGATATATGTTATCTTGTCTATTACCAATTAAAACAATGTTGTTATTTAATGCAATATTACATGCTGAGTTGGTAAACCAAACCTGATAACCAGCATCACATAGCTGGCTGATGCTGATTAAGTTGTGTTTTAGTCCTTCCACATAGGCCACTTTCTTGAATGTAATTGACCCTATTTTGACTTGGCCATAGCCTTTTGTTTGTCCAAAGTTTGAATCTCCAAAGATTACTTTGGGTCCATGTTTGGCTTTGAAGGACACAAGGTTCTCCTTGTTGCCAGTCATGTGCTTTGAGCACCCACTGTCCAAGTACCACTGCTGGTTCTCAATTGGATAGGTCTTTACCTGTACATACAGCAAATCAATTGTTTTTGACCCAGTTTACCTTGGGCCTTTCTTGATATCCTTTAAATTCTGAAATAAAAGACATCTCAGGTTGACTCTTATAGCCTACAAGATGATATCTCCTAGGAGGTATTATCCATTCAGCATAAGGGTTAAAGTGATGAGATGTGGAGCTGGAATTAAATCTTGAATTAACCCCTGAGAACTGACTTTTGCACTGAACTTGGCTCGACGCACGTCGAGCTTCGGTCGACGGACTCTGGTGAGTGCGTCGAGATCCATTCGACGGCGAAGTCTTGCTTTGTTCAGAAGGTAGAAGGCGTCGACCTGAGTTCGACGTTTTCTTGTGATTACGTCGAGCTCTGTTCGACCTCCGTCGAGCTTCGTTCGACGCTTTTTGTCCAGTTTCCTGGGTTAAGTCAGCATTCTTCCTAGCCACTATCAAGACTCCTTTACCTTTGTCACTGGTAAATTTGATTGGAGTTGTCAGCACTATGGGTTGGCTGGATGAAGCACCCAAGCCCAGTGTACCATTCAATCTTGAGTTCACTGTACTTGTGATGTCCATTAATTTGATACTTCTCCCATTAAGGGTTTCTTCAAATTGTTTGGCCTTAGATAGTTCACCTTTCAGTGAAGCTATCTCCTCCCCACACTGCTTCAACTCTTCTAAGAGTCTAAGATTATCTGAGTTAATGGATTTGCATTCAATCAATTGTTCTCTAAGAGTTACAATTAACTTTTGAGATTCAATCAAGTCAATGCACATAGATTTGAACTCAAATTTAAATTCATCAGAATTAAAATCAAATGAATCTATTACCTGATCCTCAGTAAGTTCCTGATCAGATAGGTGGTCAGCATCAAGCTCTGAATCAGTATTCTTTTGAGATGCATTGATGGCCATCATGCAGAATCCTTTTTCTTCTGCATCATCCTCATCATCACTAGAGCTGGATGATGAATCAGACTCATCAGAGTCACTCCAGGATTCAGCCACAAATCCTTTTCTGGTGTGCTTGCTGTTGCTGGAGGAAGGCTTGTCATGGTACTTCCTTGACTCCTTATCCTTCCTTTTATCTTTTCTTTCCTTCTTGTCCCTTCTGTCCTTATCTTGATTTTCTGGACAGTTGGGGACAATGTGTCCTGGTTTCCTGCAGCCAAAACAGATAATATCTTTATTAGTAGATCTGTCATACCTTGGCTTGTCTTTGTCTTTGGATGACCATCTTCTGAAGTTCTTTTTATTTAGCTTATTGAACCTTTTGACAAGTAGGCTCATAAGCTCTTCATTTCCCAACACCTTTTCTTTAGGTTGTTCTTCCTGTGCCTTGAAGGCAATGGTTTTCTCAACCTTTTCAGTTGGTGTGGATATCTTCTGCTCTTCTTCTCTCTTCTTAATGAATTGCTCATAACTCTTGAGCTTTCCTAGAAGAGCTTCTGTGGATAACTCACAGACATTCCTTCCATCTTTAATTGACCAGATTCTTGAGTCCCAAGAGCTAGGGAAGCAAGTCAGTATCTTGTCATTTATCTCAGTGAGAGATATGTCCTTTTCTAGTGATCTAAGCTCACTGATGATTAGACTCAGTCTGTTGTACATGTCAGCAACTGACTCAGACTCTGCCTTTTTGAAGTTATCATACTGGGTGATGAGGTAGGATCTCCTATCCTTTCTTTCATCTGCAGAACCTGATACAATTTCTGAAAGTTTTTCCCAGATCTCTTTGGCAGTATTGCATTCAGATACTTTCTGGAAAATGTCATCTGACATGGTTTGAGCCAAGATGTTCATGGCTTTAGCATCTGCTGCCTTCCACTTTTTTATGTTAGCATCAGTTCCTGAAGGAGGAGGAACAGCTGATGTACTTGTTCCTGTGGGAGGCCTTGGACAATCTGTCAACACAGAATTAAAGATGTCCTCATCAAATGAATTTATGTAAAGTCTAATCCTTGCCTTCCATAGTGCAAACTTAGAGAGATTGCACATAGGAGGTCTGGTGCTAGCAAAGTCCTTGTTTTGTGCCATGAGTTTTAAGGATAAGTAAAACTAAAAGAAATAACCCTTTTGAGAGAAATGATCTTATCAGAGATCTTTTGATCCAGGTGTTAGCCTGTATGAATGATCAACCTCCCTCTGATACCAATTGAAAGTGAGGGATAAGATCAATCCTAACTCTAGAGGGGGGGGGGGGGGGTAAATAGAGTGATTTAAAATAGTTTTGCAAATTAAAACTTGTATGGAGAGAAGGCTTAGATTTACTTAGTGTATGGTGCTATAGCAATTAAACAAAGTAAGAAGAAAATCACAGCACAAAGCAAAACACAAAGAAACAAGCAACCAGAATACACAAGGAGCTATAGTGGTTCCCCAAAATCTTGGGTAGTCCACTCTTCTATCACCCTAGATAGGAATCCACTTCAAGATGAGTTGATCAGGTGTCTTGAGCACCAGAGAGTTTTTGACCAGGTTCTCACAAACCAAAGGGGCTGATTTTTGACCAGGTTTTAGCAAAACCAAAGGTAACTTTTGAAGGGAGTTAAAACCCTGTACAGAAAGAAAAAGAAAAAGCTGATGTTGTCTTCTCTATCAATAAGTAGAGAGAAGCAAAGTGGATCTGTTGATGTTGTCAAGGCTCCCCCTGAGATCAAGAAGTAGTTCAGGAAGGAGAGCTTTGCACAAGGGTGACAGGTCTTCAATGATCTGATCTGCTCCAGCAAAAGATGATCCAAACAAGTTGGATGGTTGTGTCTGAAGCAATCAGAATTCCTGTGTGTAAGCTTGAATGAATATCACAGAGAGCAAGAAGAAGAAGTCCTTTTTTTTCGTTGACTGATAGAATTATATCTCTGTGTTCTTCTTCTAAGTCTTTGATAGCCGTTGGCAGCAAGCATTAAATGCTTTCCTTAAATATCCATGTCTCAGAAGGAAGTGTCAGACAAACATTCCTTAGAAAATTCCTTGAGCCATGCACCAGATTTGCTGTAACGGCCAATAAATCTTCAACATTAATTGTTCTGACAGAAGGAATTTGAATTCCTATTTAAAACTGACGGGAGCCTGGAAAACGTCGAGCTCACAATAAAACGTCGATCTGAGCACGACACACGTCGGCCAGAGAGTGGTTTCAGAAAGCAGAACTGGGCTTGACGGGACGTCGAGCTGAGGTCGACTCCACGTCGAGCTGAGGTCGACGCAGCGTCGAGCTGAGGTCGACTCTGCGTCGAGCTGAAGTCGACTCTGCGTCGAGCTGAAGTTGACTCTAACTAACCTATGTGACCTTTATAACAACAAGGAGGTCACAACACAAAATTCCTATAGAAATATAGTCATCCTGACCCAAATAGTAATAGGTTGTTCCAACAATAACCCCTGAGCGAGAGCCTTCCCGCCTGCTCCCGGCGAGAACCCTCCCGCCCAATCCTCTTGCCTAACCCAAAATGCTTAATGCTAGCCCACGGCTAGCCCAGTCTGGGTCCTTGGGAGATCTTGGTCCTACCCAACGAATATGGGGTTCTACATCAATGACTCAAGGCAATAGTGAGATATGCACCACGGGTAATCGAACGTTTTATTTTCCATGTTGGGTTCCCTCCACTTTTGGCCTAAATTTTCAGAATCGCTCACATTCAAAAGTACACTTGGTTGTATGCTAAGGCCTGGGTAGTGCGGTACGACCATACCAAGAAGTGGAAGGACTGATCACTATCATTGGCGACCACATCATTGAGGCTTGCGGGGTTCACTACCCTGCTTGAAGAGAAGCGATCCAATTTATTTAGACATAGTGGGTGTATGTAGGTTTGAATACATGTAGTATGCGCGGGTTTGGATACCTGCGATGTCAACGGTTTGAATACCCGCGGTGTGCACGAGTTTGAACATTTGCGGTGTGTTGGTAAGTTTTGAATACCTGCGGTGTGAATACATGTTGTGAATACCTATTGGTTGTGATAGCTAGTTGAGCGCCTTTTTAAATAACTGATGTTTATACTGCAACTTTCCAGTTATTTTATGCTGCACTCTTTCAAATATTTGCTCCTAGCTTAAGAAATGAAAATATACTATATTGAAATGATGCTACTAACTCTCTTGTGCTTCAGCTATTTACTTATTATTGGGTGCATAGGCTCATCGTCCCCAGAATATGGATCCGGGGAGGAGATATGTTTGCACTTAACTCTGTGACTAACGGTTATTTTAATAACCATTTACAAGAGATGGAGCACTGTGAAATCCAGCTGTCGCGGGACGATACACCAACTGACATGACTACCTGAGCAGAGGCACTCCAGTCATTTCCAAACTTCTGAGACATGATTTTCTAGCGTACAGGCTTGAGAGATAGAGAGTGTGTTAGTAGTAGACTTTTGAAGTCTACGGTTTTGTTGTATAAACAGTGGCTACGACCTATTCTTACTCTGATAAATAAATATTGCTATATATATTTGTGTGGCATTCTGTTATTGCTTCCACATTCCTGTGATGTGATGTGAATGATATGATTAATTCCAGGCAAGACTGCCAACTAGTGTTTGGTAGAGTGGGTTGTAGCCACTTGGGAAGCACTGAGTGGCCGTCTTAGGTAGTAAGGCTCATCTCCGACTTGACCCAGGCAAGGGGTGGGGGAGGGGGTTTTACACCATGCCTGTAGTTCTGCCTCCATGCGCTGTCACGCGTGCGGCCCCGCCTACGCACGCGCAAATTCCTGTCTGTGTGGGTCTTTCATGCACTCAGGCGCACAAGTGAACCCTGCACAAATGCCACTTTTTCCGCTCAATCGCTCTGCCCCTTTACTTCATACCTTAGCGCATGCACAACTAAATGACTATGCTAGGATATTCATGGCTCTAGAATCAGCTAGTCTGGCTCTTTTAGTTGTTGTTGAGGTTGGGAGACCTGTCATAATGGCATAAAATATTTCTTCATCAATATTGTCCATAAATGACTTAATTCTTGTCTTCCAAAGTGCAAATTTGTTTATGTTGCACTTAGGAGGTCTGGTGTTAGAATATTCCATATTCTTGCTATGTGAAAAACAAAAAAATTAATCTAACTAGGATGGATCAAAAGAGAGATCTTTTGGTTCAGGTGTTAGCCTGTACAAACAACCAACCAAGTGATGGTTTAGTTGTTGTATAACCAACCTTCCTCTGATATCAATTGAAAATGAGATCTATCCTAGAGATTAGAGCAAACACACAGCAAGAATAATAATGACAAGAAATAAAGGCAAACCAAACAACACAAGAAATTTATTGTGGTTCCCCTAAACTTGGGTACATCCACTCTTCTACCACCCTAGGTAGGAATCCATTGCAGGAATAGTTGATCAGGTGTCCTTGGCACCAATGAGCTTTTGATAAGGTGCTCAAAAACCAAACTGGTTTTTTTGATCAGGTGTCTTGCCACCACTGAGTTTTGATAAGGTCTTAGAAACCAAGCAGAAGTTTTGAAGGGAGTTCAAGAACCCTTTTATAGGAGGGAAGGGAGAGTTGATGTTGTCTTCTCTTTTCAACAATCAATGAGAAGCATAAGTGGATTTTGATGATGTTGTCAAAGCTCCCCCTGAGATTTGCAATTGTTTAGGAAGGAGAGCTTTGCAAAGGGTGATAGGTCTTCAATGTATGACTGCTCCAGCAAATGATTATTTCAGCAAAGGCTGAAAATGTGAGTTGTCTTGGAGTGTGAATGATGAAGCCTCTATGATGTTGATCTTCCAGTAAGCCTTCAGACTGATGTAGAGTAGTTGTCTCTTCAGGCTTCCTGGAACAGTAGATCTGAGAAGAGCACTGGTTGTACAGGTGATGTTGAGTTCTTCCTAGAACTCTGATTCCTGTACTACTTTCTTCTCTCCACTATTCTCTCTCTTTTTCTTATTCTCTATCTTCTTGTTATTCTCTTCTTTTCACCTTTTTTTCTCTGTATCTCTGTGTATATATTCTGATAGGAGGCCAATGGTCATTTGAATTCTTACATTTATTACTGTTGCCTCTTAGTTACTCCAACGGCTATAATCTCCATAAAAGCATTCTTGTAACTGTCTTCTAATAAAGCTGTGTTGGAATATGAACGGCTCACTTTGATTGGACCAAGAATATCCTGAAAATCTGTCTGGGAACTTGTGTTCAGAGAGATGGAAGAAATCGTCGATCTCAACAAGATGATCGTCGGTCTGAGCTCAACTATCGTCGATCTGAGCTCAGAGATGTTGGAGCTGGTCTGGAACAGAAAACATCAATCTGAGCTCGGAGATTGTCAAACGGAGTTCAACGCCTCATGGACCTGAGCTCAGAGATCGTCGATCTCAGCTCGACGCCTGAACTCATCTCGTCGATCTGAGCTCGACGCCAAGGTTGAATTCTGAATTCTTCTCTGACTGATTTCTCATGGTTGATTTCTTCAATCTCTGAGAGCCTCTGACTTAGCACATCCTATGACCCTTAGCTATACATTGATGGGTCTATCTAATAGTCCTAAAGACATAGTGATCCTAACCCAAATCCAAACTAGGGTGTTCCAACAATTTCCCCCTATTTGGGTTAGGATTACTATTTATATGAAAATAAAAATAAAAATATTACAATTAATATTACAAAGCATAAGATATAAAAAGAAAAAGATTTGCATAGCTGACTTCTATTGCTGTTAAAACTGACTGCTGCTGGCTTTACAAAACTCCCCCTATGTTGATGTAGTAACTGTGACTGGAGGAGGTTGGGATGACTTTGAAAATTGGATTTTGATTGAGTCATCCAGCTAATTCTTATAGATGGTACCTGCAGAAGGCTATGGTAGAGATTGCTCTCTCCTTGAAAAGGATATGTTGGCATAAAAATGATATTTGTCCAGCAAATTTTATTATGATTCATAATCTGAAAAACAAAGTCTGATATCTTTCTTCCTATAGAATTTCTTTTCATCAGAAGAGATTCAAACTTAGTGCTATGATCACTGCTGACCAATGCAACTAGAGTAGAGGACTCAATCTAGATGAATTTAGAAAAAGATCTCTAAGAAATATAAAGTTAGCTGACAGAGAATTCTCATACAGAAATCCTAACATAATTTTGAACAAGATATCAAAAAGATAGAAGCAGCCCTAAGAAAAAGATGTTTCCTAATAAATTTGTTCCAAATAGAAAAAGGATTTGAAAATAATTTAAATAGTTTATCCTTATAATTATAAATCAAATTTATGAAAAGGTAGACTGAGTTCGACGATTTTATATAGGATCGTCGATCTGAGTTCGACGATTTTATATCGGATCGTCGATCTGAGTTCGACGATCTGAACTCATTTCGTCGATTAAAGTATTTCTTCTTCCTTTGAATATATTCTGAAAACATTCCTCTGACAAGTTTTTTCCCCCTCAGATTTTATAGAATCTTGGTAGCAAAATTGAAGTTCTATGTTAACTGAACTGAAAACAAAGTTAGATAATATCTGATCCTCTTAAGGTTTTGATTTTCCTTCTGTTTGTTCAGCCTCTAAACTGTTGCAGGAAGTATTGATGGCCATTAAGCAGAATTTTTTGGCCCTTGCTTCCTCCTCTTCATCTTCAAATAATGATTCATCATCTGATACATCCCAAATGACATCTAGGGATACTGATTCTCCTTCTTCAAATAAGATGTTGTAGCTTCTTTCTGTTGTTCCATCCACGGGTTCAGAAGCCATTTGATGAAGAGAATCCCATATCTCCTTAGTTGTTGAGCATTCAACAACTTCTTGGAACAAGTTATCAGATAATGACTGTGCTAGGATATTCATGGCTCTGGCATCAGCTAGTCTGGCTCTTTTAGTTGTTGCTGAGGTTGGGAGACCTGTCATAATGGCATAAAATATTTCTTCATCAATATTGTCCATAAATGACTTAATTCTTGTCTTCCAAAGTGCAAATTTGTTTATGTTGCACTTAGGAGGTCTGGTGCTAGAATATTCCATATTCTTGCTATGTGAAAAACAAAATAATTAATCTAACTAGGATGGATCAAAAGAGAGATCTTTTGGTTCAGGTGTTAGCCTGTACAAACAACCAACCAAGTGATGGTTTAGTTGTTGTATAACTAACCTGCCTCTAATACCAATTGAAAGTGAGATCTATCCTAGAGATTAGAGCAAACACACAGCAAGAATAATAATGACAAGAAATAAAGGCAAACCAGACAACACAAGAAATTTATAGTGGTTCCCCTAAACTTGGGTACATCCACTCTTCTACCACCCTAGGTAGGAATCCACTGCAGGAAGAGTTGATCAGGTGTCCTGGGCACCAATGAGCTTTTGATAAGGTGCTCAAAAACCAAACTTGATTTTTTTGATCAGGTGTCTTGCCACCACTGAGTTTTGATAAGGTCTCAGAAACCAAGCAGAACTTTTGAAGGGAGTTCAAGAACCCTTTTACAAGAGGGAAGGGAGAGTTGATGTTGTCTTCTCTGTTAAACAATCAATGAGAAGCATAAGTGGATTTTGATGATGTTGTCAAAGCTCCCCCTGAAATTTGCAATTGTTCAGGAAGGAGAGCTTTGCAAAGGGTGATAGGTCTTCAATATATGACTGCTCCAGCAAATGATGATTTCAGCAAAGGCTGAAATGTTAGTTGTCTTGGAGTGTGAATGATGAAGCCTTGATGATGTTGATCTTCCAGTAAGCCTTCAGACTGATGTAGAGTAGTTGTCTCTTCAGGCTTCCTGGAACAGTAGATCTGAGAAGAGCACTGGCTGTACAGGTGATGTTGAGTTCTTCCTGGAACTCTGATTCCTGTACTACTTTCTTCTCTCCACTATTCTCTCTCTTCTTCTTATTCTCTATCTTCTTGATATTCTCTTCTTTTCACCTTTTTTCTCTGTATCTCTGTGTATATATTCTGATAGGAGGCCAATGGTCATTTGAATTCTTGCATTTATTACTGCTGCCTCTTAGTTACTCCAACGGATATAATCTCCATAAAAGCATTCTTGTAACTGTCTTCTAATAAAGCTGTGTTGGAATATGAACAGCTCACTTTGATTGGACCAAGAATATCCTGAAAATCTGCCTGGGAACTTGTGTTTAGAGAGATGGAAGAAATCGTCGATCTCAACAAGATGATCGTCGATCTGAGCTCAGCTATCGTCGATCTTAGCTCAGAGATGTTGGAGCTGGTCTGGAACAGAAAACGTCGATCTGAGCTCGGAGATCGTCGAACGGAGTTCGACGCCTCGTGGACCTGATCTCATAGATCATTGATCTCAGCTTGACGCCTGAACTCATCTCGTCGATCTGAGCTTGACGCTAAGGTTTAATTCTGAAATCTTCTCTGACTGATTTCTCTTGGTTGATTTCTTCAATCTTTGAGAGCCTCTGACTTAGCACATCCTATGACCCTTAGCTATACATTGATGGGTCTATCTAATAGTCCTAAAGACATAGTGATCCTGACCCAAATCCAAACTAGGGTGTTCCAACAACCTGCCCTGCCAGCTAGTGGGAGCCTGGTCAGCAGAATCATCCCGGAGCTAAAAGGACTTAGCCTCCACGAGAGATCAACCAGCCCTGCAAGCTAGTGGGAGCCTGGTTAGCGGAATCATCCCGGAGCTAAAAGGACTTAGCCTCTACGAGAGATCAACCTACCCTGCCAGCTAGTGGGAGCCTGGTCAGCGGAATAATCCTGGAGCTAAAGGGACTTAGCCTCCACGAGAGATCAACCTGCCCTGCCAGCTAGTAAGAGCCTGGTCAGCGGAATCATCCCGGAGCTAAAGGTACTTAGCCTCCACGAGAGATCAACCTGCCCTGCCAGCTAGTGGGAACCTAGTCAGCGGAATCATCCGGAGCTAAAGGGGCTTAACCTCAACGAGAGATCAACCTGCCCTGCCAGCTAGTGGGGGCCTGGTCAGTAGAATCATCCCGGAGCTAAAGGGACTTAGCCTCCACAAGAGATCAACCTGCCCTGCCAGCTAGTGGGAGCCTGGTTAGCGGAATCATCCCGGAGCTAAAGGGACATAGACTCCACGAGAGATCAACTTGCCCTGCCAGCTAGTGGGAGCCTGGTCAGCGGAATCATCCCGGAGCTAAAGGGACTTAGCCTCCACGAGAGATCAACCTGCCCTGCCAGCTAGTGGGAGCCTGGTCAGCGGAATCATCCCGGAGCTAAAGGGACTTAGCCTCCACGAGAGATCAATCTGCCCTGCCAGCTAGTGGGAGCCTAGTCAGCGGAATCATCCTGGAGCTAAAGGTACTTAGCCTCCACGAGAGATCAACCTGCCCTGCAAGCTAGTGGGAGCCTGGTCAGCGGAATCATCTCAGAGCTAAAAGGACTTGATCACAAATGTTTTCTGGCGGTCTTTTTCATTAATCATAGGTTATACAATGCAAACAAAGTTCATTACAAGAGATGATCTACTCCGTGTACCTCCCTCTTTCCTCGTGCATCAAAGGATCCCTCCCCGGGTGCCCACATCAACCCTGTCCTCACACCTCTCCCCTATTGTCTCGGGTTGGACTTCTTCAATCCGTACCGGATCTTACGGTTGTTGAGGCTGTGGTGCCGGAGCTCTTGTCCTTCTCAACTTTTGGAACTCGGGGCAAGTAGCTATTGCATGGCCCTCCTCCTGGTGGAACTCACAGTAGGGTAAATCTACTCTGACTCTTCCTATTCCCGCGCGGTTCCTCCTCTCCCTTCGACCGATCGCCATCGCTTGTTGTGGTGGGGGTAGGAGCAGCCTAGGGGCTTGCCTTTGGAAGTTGTATCTTCCTTGGCCTCCCTGAAAGTCCCCCCCCACCCTGGATGAGAGCTCTTCCTGGACCCTGGGCAAGTCCTCCCTGCTGCCTCCAACCTAGCTCTGGACCCTCCCATCCTTGGAACCCCTGAGCTCTCTGCTCCTCTCTTCTTCTTCCTTCCTGATGTCTCGAGCCACCTTGCTCCTTTGACTATGCCTCCGTCAACTTTGCCAACCACTTGACAAATGCCGAATTGGCCGCCTCTATGGCTATCTCCTCTGTCGCCCTTTCCATCAGCTCCTCGAAGGAAAGGGGGGCCTTCCGAGTCAAGCTCATCTTGAAGAAGTCCTCCTTCAGCCCAACAGTGAAGGCCATCTGGAGAGCATACCCCGACATCTCCTGGATATCCAGGATCTCCTCTTGGAACCTATCAACGTAGTGGGCCAGCGACTCCTCGGCCCTCTGCCTTATCAGAAAGATGGACTCAGGACTCTTCTTCCTCTTCTTGGAGGTGGAGAAGCGGAGCTGGAAGCTTCGGCTCAAGTCCTCGAACCCATAGATTGACCTCGGGGGGAGTTGATGAAACCAGTCTCTTGCCTTCTCCTTCAACGTGATCGCAAAGAGGCGACACTTGAATGCATCCATCATCGGCCTGATGGAGACGGCATCCTCGAACCACTGCAGGTGTTGGACAGGGTCTTCCTTCCCGGTATAGTAAGCCATGTCTGGCTCCTTGAACCCCTCAGGAACTGGAGCTGAGATGATCAGCTCGCTTAAAGGTGACCCCCTGAGGGGTGCCCTCGCCACCTCTATTCGCGTGACCTTCTCTCCTGGAGGGCTAGCACTCGTCGGGCTGGGGAACAACTCCTGGCTGAGGAGGTCTCGCTCGACCCCCTCTCCCATCCTATCCCTCCCAGGTCGCCTACCTGGTGCACTTCCTTCTCCCCCTACTGGGGTCATCTCGCCTGTGCCCCTGGGAGGCAGCTCGCCGAGAGGGGTAGCTAGCTCCTGGGGGTTGGAGTGGAGCTGCCACCCCGATGAGCCAAACTGCGCAGCATCCCCATGATGCCTTGGATGGATGTCATTAACTCCTCCCTTCCTATGAAGGGTCCGGGGTTGGGGAGCTCGTCGAGATCATCACTACCTCCCTGATCTCCAGCCATGACACTCTCCCGAGATCTTCTGTGCTGGTAACTCTCCACGCTCACCACACATAAATGTTGAAACCAAAAACTTGGTCTCTGTGGAGTTTGGGGTCCCAAAAGAGGGGTGACCTTACACCTACTACACTCGGGGGAACGTCACGGACCAAAGACTTGAGAAACTAGGAACAGACCCTCGGCTCTAGTGTAGAGGTCCCACCTCACACCCGGAAGACCTTTGAGGTCTCCCCCTCCCTAGCCAATGCTGAGCTAGGTGTCTTGGAGGAAGAAAGCAAGGGGATTCAAGTGATGAAGAAGTGATCCTCTCCAAGGCACCCTCAAGGGTATATTTATATTTTTCTGAGAATGGCCTGCCAATAACCAACCTACGCTGCTCTGAAATTACTAAAATGCCCCCAAATTGGTCGAGCTGAGGTCGGGCGAGTTGACGGCTAGGGGAGAGCTCGGCGGCCTGGGCGGTACTCGGCGAATTTGGGGGTACTCGGCCTGGGCAGTACTCGGCTGCCTGGGTGGTACTCAGCGGCTTGGGCGGTACTCGACGGCCTAGAGGGTACTCGGCGGCCTAGGGGGTACTCGGCAGGCTAGGCGATACTCGGCGGCCTGGGCGGTACTCGGCAGCCTGGGCGGTACTCGGCGACCTAGGCGGTACTCGGCGGCCTGGGGGGTACTCAGCGGCCTGGGCGGTACTCGGCGGCCTGGGGGGTACTCGGCGGCCAGGGCGGTCCCCTCAAAGGGGCCGGGGGAAGACAAATATTTCATCCCCCTAATAGTATAAAACACAAATTCACACTAAATTGGCCTACAAGAGTGTAAAACTCTCAAAAAGCTTAAAACTGCACAGCAAGCCTTACGCCTGTCGGGGGACCCCCACTCCGCGAATACGGGGTTGTACACTCCAGATGAGATAAAACGGCTACAAATCTTCATCATTAAATGCTCTGATTTGAAATCATTTGAAAGCCTTAACAAAGTAATAGAAATCCCAGAAACGTCGACATCAAGCAGTTATCGTCGATCTGAGCTCAACTATCGTTGAACTGGGCTCAGAGATATAGACAATGGTCTTGGACAGAGATCGTTGAATGGATTTCTGAGATAGTCGACCTGAGCTCATAGACATCGAACTTGATTTGACGACCTCATTGAGCTGAGTTCGACTATCGTCGATCTGGGTTCGACGATATATCAATCCTTACTAGAATTCTGGCTTCTCATCAGAGCTTGGAAATCTTGAGGAAAACTTCAAACCTAAGTCCTAAACCTTGAAACTAATTGACCTTTATTCTATACAACTAGGTCAATGCAACATTCCTAACAGACATAGTGATCCTGACCCAAATAAGTAATAGGGTGTTCCAACAATCTCCCCCTATTTGGGTTAGGATTACTATTTACATGAATTGATGGAATCATAAAACAAAAACACATAAAAACATACAGAACCACAGATATATATATATATATATCAGCATATGTATAAGATGATATAGTTCAGGAGAGATAAGAGAAAGTTTCAGCTTACACTCAGATTAATGCTGATCATCAGTACTTTTCATAAAAAGGATTTCTCTGTTGGGATTTTCTGAGTCTTTCTTTGACCTGAAGTCATCTGCATCACCAAGAGTCTTCTGTCTTTTGCTTCTAGGGACTACAGCTTGAGGATGCAACTGCATGTACTTGTCAGCATCAAAGAACTTCTTGGATCTATATCTTTCAAACTCTTGTCTTCTCTGATCTGAAAGAGTTGTGATGTTAGAAGTGTCTAGGCCTCTTTATCTTGCTTTCTTCAACTGATCTAAGCTAGCAAGTTCTTTCAAACTAGCAGTTCTGGATACTGGATTGTTTTCTGGATCCTCATATGGAATTTAAGGTTCATTTTTGTTGATGGTATCAGTTGGAGGGGCTTTCTCATAGTAACCTTCTTTCAGCTTGTAAGGATAAGGACCAGTTATAGTATCACTTGGACCTTGTACTCTCTTATGACAAGGTTGATGTCTGGATTGTCCTCTGGAATAGACTTGATAACCTTTTTGATTACCTCTATACTGACTACCTCTTTGATTTCCTCTAAACTGATTACCTCTTTGTTGATTTCCTCTAGATTGAGAGTTTCCCTGAAAAGTTTGTTGGGATTGAGAGGATCTTTGAGATTGAGGAGTTGAGTCTCCACTCGATCCTGCACCTAGAGAAGGAGAAGGATCATAGTGAGACGTTCTTTTATTATATTTCTTTTTCTTCCTCAAGGCCTTAAACTAATTCTTAGAATACTACATCCAGTGCCCAGTAATGGGGCAGTTGTGCAGAATATAGTATGGGATATCATGATAAGAAGTATCCTTTGAAATTGGAACTCTTTTCATAGCTTTGCTTCTTGCTTTCCTCTTCTTTGTAATGGTTGCAGAGGAGTCATCAGAATCTATTCTAAATTCATCATCAGAGCTTTGAGGATCATCATATAAGGCATCTATTTGCTTTAGCTTCTTTTGAGATGGAAACAGGAACAGGAGCAGAAGCAGAAGGTGTAATAGAGATAGCAGGAGCTGCAACTGAAGTAGTAGAGATAGCAGCAGTAACAGGAATATCCATAGGAACACTGTCCATAGGCTTAACATAACTGTCTTCAGTAATATTTAGCTCAGAAGAAACATCAAGAGGCTTTGTAACTTCAACAGAGGCTTCAAGCTCAAGAGAATTCTCAACAGAAATAACTGAATTGACATAAAACTGAAGCAGATTTGGATCACAACTGTTAAGGGGAACTATAGCCCTTGTTAAGTCTTCAGCTGGTAGAGGTGCTGGAAGATAGCTGCTATAAAATGAATCAAATAAGGATAACAAAGTGGTGAGATCTACTGATGGGCTGATGATATGTGCTGGAGGTGTAACAGGAGCTGGGGTTGTAACTGTACTTATATCATCTATCATTATATCATCTGAAACTATAATTAGAGGTGCATCTGGAATTGTCTCTGAAGGCTGAGCTTCTTCATCTGGCATATCCCCCTACCTAGATTCAGTGAATACTGAACCTAGGCCCCCAGAAGAAGGGATGGCCTGAAGGGAGAAGGAAGAAGAGATCCTAGCAAATAAATCATTCAATGTCTTAACAAGGGAGCCAAGGTGGCATCCAATAAGAGAGTTAGCCTGGGTGCCAACAACTCATATAGTTTGTCTGCTAGAGGAGTAAGATCTACTTGCTCAAGATTAACCTGAGTAGAGGTAGAGGGAGGAGCTACGGAGATGGATGGAATAGATGTAGATGGAAGTGGAATGGATG
Source organism: Platanthera zijinensis (assembly GCA_039513925.1). NCBI lineage: Eukaryota > Viridiplantae > Streptophyta > Magnoliopsida > Asparagales > Orchidaceae > Platanthera > Platanthera zijinensis. The sequence continues at coordinate 181,916,490 of CM077083.1, forward strand.
GCTGAGAGACTGGAATGGAGGTAATGGATGGTGCTGGAATAGTGATTGTTGGAATGAAAGTGGAGATAGGAAGGGGAAAGGATGGTTGAGAGATGGTATCAATGAGGAGTTGTTGAAGAGATGTTGAGGAGGATGGAAATTCTTGTGGTGAAGAGGGAGAGCAAGCCATATAGGAGTCATCTAGCAAATTGAAGGATGGAAACTGAGGAGATGAGTGTATATCTATGGGGGGAAAGTAGTACAATGGATGGAAAACCTCAGGTTGAGAAAATGGAGAAGGTGAAGATATTGCAGGAGGTGTAGGCATGGATGAAGTCACTGGAGGTGGAGGAGTTTAAGGGAAAGAGGATTGCATTCCTTCTACTGGGGCAGTAGAGTTAGGGGAAGTGACTACAATAGTCCTTGTGCCTGAAGTTGTCTTGGCTGGAGGAGTTCTGTTGGGCCTGACAATCTGTCTCTCCCATTTGCCAAAGAGAGCAGAAGAGAGTCTTTTGGAAGCATTAATATGCATTCCATTGGAAACCAAGAGCTGTGGGCACCTATTCTGAAGGAATAGTCCCAATATTCTTCCAAAATTCACAAACGTTTTGTTGATCTTATTCTTGAGAAAGTCAAAGAAGATTTCTGCCCAATTTAAATGCTTCTTGTCTACTAGGGCAGCCATCAGAAAAAACTGATATCTAGAAATGCTATCATGTGCAGAGTGTTTTGCCAGAATTACCTTCCCTACTACATCAGCTAAGAATCTATATTCAAGGGAAAGATTCTTTTTCAGAAGCTTATTAGGGTTCTCATTGTTATGTCCCATTCTATCTAACATTTCATTGAATTCTACTCTAGACAGTTCAATGCTATCATCACCAGTACTTAATTCAAAAATTTTAGTAAGTACAGTTGGTGTTAGGGATACCTGATTCCCTGCAATGGTTCTAACAAGGGTATTCTGATCCAAACTGTGAGCTGTGTATACCCATTCCTTTATTTCATCAGCAGCCAGCTTGATTCTTGTTACCATGACTTTCACTAAGTGTTGCTCCTTAAATAGGTCAAGAATATCTTTGAACATTTGATCTGTACCCTCAAACGACTCCATGTCAATATCAAACCCGGTGTTGAACCTCATGGTGGTGAGAACTGCGGTTGGGACAGACATTTTACTGCAAAAACAAAAGATCAAGTGTAGAGGAACTTGGAGGGAAAGAGATTCTTGCAAAAAATTTGAAAGTGCAAGAGAGAACGACGCCTCGAAAATGATTTTAAATTGGGGTTCGACGCAGAAAAGGAAAGATCATTGAACTCAGTTCGATGATCGACGACGCTGATGGGAAACGAAAAGACTCCAACATCGTCAATCTCCGTTCGACGATCTCTACCCGAAGAAAGATATTTGAACACAATCTGGAACCGACGAGCTCCGTTCGATGATCTTCAAGAAAATCGTCGACCGCAGCTCAGAGTACAGAGAAAACCTACAGACACTCAGAAAAATAGATTTTTAGCCTAGTCTTTGTCATTTGGGGGTTTTAAGATCTTGGGAATTAATTAAGACTTCCTCCATCTAACATTCCTAACTGATTAAGGAAGAAGTTGTGTTTCTTCTCATCCAAGAGTTTGGTGAGAATATCTCCTCTTTGTAAGTCAGTTGGGATGAATTCCAGTTCAATTTAATTTTTCTCTACATTATCTCTTAAGAAATGATGCCTAATCTCTATGTTTGGTCCTACTATGGAGGACTGGATTTTTGGCTATGGAAATAGAACTTGTATTGTCACAAAATATTTTGGACTTCTCTAAATTGTAACCATAGTACAGGAGCTGATTTTGAATCCACAATATCTGTGAGCAACAACTACCTGCTGCCATATATTCAGCTTCAGCAGTTGATGTGGACATAGATGTTTGTTTCTTGTAAAACCAGGAGACAAGTCTGTCACCAAGGAATTGAAGAGTTCCACTGGTGCTTTTCCTATCAATTCTTACATCCAGCATAATCAGCATCTGAAAATCCAATTAAATCAAATCCTGAATCAGCTGGATACCAGAGACCTAGATTTAGACAACCTTTCACATACCTAAGAATTCTCTTGACTAATGTAAGGTGTGACTCTCTAGGGCTAACTTTGAATCTAGCACATATACATGTAGCAAACATTATATTTGGTCTACTAGCTGTAAGATATAATAAGGAGCCAATCATTGCTCTATATGTGGTCTGATCAACAGGTTTCCCATGTTGATCAGCATTTAATACATCATTAGTAGGTATGGGTGTTTTCATAAAAGATGCTTTAGACATTCCAAATTTCTTAACCAATTCTTTTGCATATTTGGTTTGAGAGATAAAGATGTCATCAACATGTTGTTTGACTTGCAATCCTAGGAAGAAGGATAGCTCACTCATGCTACTTATTTCAAACTTGGAATGCATGAGGTTGGAGAACCTTTTATACAAATTTGAATCAGTAGAGCCAAAGATAATATCATCTACATAGATTTGCACTAGTAGAATGTTGGCCTTATGGGTTCTAATAAAAAGAGTTTGGTCTACTCTACCTCTTTTAAAATCATTTTCCAAGAGAAAGCTAGTTAGGGTCTCATACCATGCTCTAGGAGCTTGTTTGAGACTATATAAAGCTTTGTGTAACTTATTATCAAAATCAGGGTGAGTTGAGGAGATAAAACCTGGAGGTTGTTTTACATAGATCTCTTCCTTGATATCACCATTTCGGAAAGCACTTTTGACATCCATCTGATATACTTTGAATTTCTTGTGAGCTGCATATGCCAGAAAAATTCTTATGGCCTCTAACCTTGCAACTGGTGAAAAGGTTTGGTCATAATCTATGCCTTCTTCTTGAGAATATCCTTGAGCAACCAGCCTTGCCTTGTTTCTCACAATAATTCCTTGGTCATCCAGCTTGTTTCTGAATACCCATGTAGTTCCAACAATTTGATGATTATTTGGCCTTGGCACTAGCTCCCAAACTTTGTTTCTTTCAAATTGGTTTAATTCCTCTTGCATTGCAATGATACAGTTTGGATCTTGTTATGCATCTTGTATGGATTGAGGCTCAATTTGAGAAAGAAAGCAAGTATGCATTAGATGTTGATTGATCTAATTCCTAGTTTTCACACTAGCTGAGATGTCTCCAATCACTTGAGATATTGGATGATCTTTTGTTGTTACTAAATCAACAATGGGTGTTGACTGTTCACCAACCTGTGTTGTTGTTTCCTCTTGTGGAACAACAACTGACTCTTCATTTTGATTGTCACCATGATTTGCTAAGATCTGAATGTCATCTTCATTTTCACTACTTTCAGCTTCTTGTTTGGTAGATGAAGGTGATGGATCATCTTTAATGATATTGAGTCTGTCCAAATTTTCTGATAGAGAAAGTACCTGCAAAGGATCTTTGGTAGAAGTGTTCTTCTCCTTGTAAAATATATTAGTTTCATCAAAAGATACATGCACTGTTTCTTCAATTTTTAGAGATGATTTATTATAAACCCTATAGGCCTTACTGATCATGGAGTATCCCAGAAACACTCCTTCATCAGCTTTGGCTTCAAATTTTGCTATGTATTTCTTGTCATTGTTATGAATATAGCAAATGCAACCAAAAATTCTAAAATAATCAACTTTAGGTTTCTTCCCTTTGAGTAATTCATAGGGAGTCTTGTCTTTTAGTTTATGTATCAAACTCCTATTCAAAACATAATTTGAAGTGTTCACAGCCTCTGCCCAAAATGATAGAGGAAGGTGACATCTGTCAGTAATGTTGTGGCAGATTCAATAAGGGTTCTATTTTTCCTTTCAGCTACCCCATTCTGTTGAGGAGTTCTAGGAACTGAGAAAGTGTGCCTGATTCCTTCCTTCTGACAGAACTCTTGCATAAGAAGAGAATCAAACTCAGTCCCATGATCACTTCTGATCAGGGCTATGTGAGTATTGAACTCAATCTATATACATTTGAGAAACTCTATCAAACATTTGAATTTATCAGACTTTTTCCTCGGAAAAAACACCCATGTGAATCTTGAGAAGTCATCTACAACTACTAAAGTATAAGATTTCCCTCCCAGGCTTTGTACAGTAATGGGTCCAAACAGATCCATATATAACAAGTACAATATCCTAGGTGAATCACTCTTATTAAGTGACTTAAAGCTGTTTTTAGTTTGCTTACATAATTGACAAGCCCTAAAGAGTCCTTCCTTCTTGTAGGGGCCAGAAGGTAGTCCTCTTACAAGGTTTTCCTTGGACAGCCTAGTAATGGTTCTAAGGTTAACATGTTCTAATCTCTAATGTCATAGTTCATTAGGTTTGCTAAGAGAAAATAAGCAGATATCTACCTTGGTTGAATGAAAATTTACTAGATATATGTTACCTCTTCTGTTACCTGTCAACATAGTTGTGTTGTCTTCTAATTTGATGAAGCATGAAGATTTGTTGAATGTGACTTTGTAGCCTTCATCACATAACTGACTAATACTAATAAGTTTGTGCTTCAGTCCTTCCACATATGCTACCTTTTTGAATATCACTGACCTAATTTTGACTGCACCATATCCTTTGCTCTGTCCATAGTTTGAATCTCCAAACATCACTTTGTGTCCATGCTTAGTCTTGAAGGATACTAGGTTACCCTTTCTTCCAGTTATGTGCCTGGAGCACCCACTATCCAGATACCATTACTGGTCTATGGTTGGATAGGTCTTTCCCTGCACAAATAACAATTCATTTGTTTTTGACCAAGTTTACCTTGGGTCTAGATTAATAACCATTGAATTCAGAAATGAAAGACATCTCTGGTTGACTCTTATATCCTTCAGGATGATATCTCCTAGGGGGTATTATCCATTCAGTATAAGGGTTGAACCTCTGAGATGTAGGATATCTAGAATTAATTTTTGATGTAACCCTTATGAACTGGTCAGATCTCTGAGCTCCTTTCGATGATCGTCGACCTAAGTTTGACGATCTTAGGTCAGATCGTCGAGCTCTGTTCAACGATTTCTGTTGAACTTTGTTCTATTGGGGTATATCAAAATTCTTCCTAGCTACCTCCACAACTCCTTTTCATTTATCTGAGATAAACTTAATAGGAGTTGTTAGCACAACAGGTTGGCTGGATGAAGCACCCAAGCCCAGTTTACTATTGAGTCTAGAGTTAACTGTGCTTGTAATGTTCATCAATTTGATACTTCTCCCATTAAGGGATTTTTCAAACTTTTTGGCCTCAGATAGTTCACTTTTTAGTGAAGCTATCTGCTCCCTGCAACACTCTAACTCTTCTGAGAGTTTGAGATTATCTGAAGTTAAGGTGTTGTATTCAGATAACTGCTTTCTGAGAGAGATTATTTCTTTCTCAGACTTAAGTAAATCCAAACACAATGCTTTAAATTCAGATTTGAAATCTTCAGAGTTAAAATCAAAAGAATCAATTACCTGATCTTCTCCTTATTCTGGTTCAGATTCAGATTCAGATCCATGTTCTGAATCAGTGTTGTTCTGTGATGCATTGATTGCCATCATACAAAATTCCCTGTCCTGAGCATCATCCTCATCATCACTTGAACTTGATGATATTTCAAATTTCTCTTCTGTTTCACTCCATGTTTCTACAATAAATCCCTTCCCTTTATGTTTGTTTTTGTTGGAAGATGATCTGTCATTGTGATTCCTTCTGAAATCTTTATCTTTCCTCTTCTCTCTCTTGTCCTTCTTGTCCTTATACTGACTCTCTGGACAATCAGGCAGTATGTGGCCTGGTTTCCTGCATCCAAAATAAATAATCTCCTTATTATTTGATTTGTCATACCTTGGCTTTTATTGTCCTCTGAATGATCTTTTTCTGAAATCCTTCCTGACCATTTTGTAGAATCTCTTGGCTAGGAGGCTCATCAACTCTTCATTGCCTGTGACTTTATCTTCAGACTGTTCTTCTGTTGCCTTGAATGCAATGGACTTCTCCTTCCTGACTGCTGGAGAGGATTTTGTCTGCTCTTCTTCTCTATTCTTAATGAGCTGCTCATAAGATTTGAGCTTGCCCAAAAGTGCTTCTGTGGTGATTTCATTCAGACTTCTGGCATCCTTGATGGGCCAGATCCTTGAATCCCAAGTGCTGGGGAAGCATGTTAGGATTTTATCATTGATCTCTGTGAGAGAGATCTCCTTATCCAAAGTCCTGAGTTCACTGATAATCAGACTTAATCTGTTGTACATGTCAGCTACTGATTCATTCTCTGCCTTCTTGAAGTTCTCATATTGGGTGATAAGATGTGATCTCCAATCTTTTCTCTCATCTGCTGATCCTAACACAATCTTAGATAGCTTGTCCCAAATCTCTTTGGCTGAGTTGCATTTAGCTACTTTCTGGAAGATGTCATCAGACATTGTCTAAGTAAGTATGTTCATAGCTTTTGCATCTGCAACCTTCCATTTCTTTATCTCAACATCTGTTCCTGAAGGAGGTGGAACAGCATTTGTAGTGCTTGTGGCTGCAGGAGGCTTGGGGCAATCTGTCAAAACAGAATTGAAAATGTCTTCATCAATAGAGTTCATATATAATTTGATTCTTGCCTTCCAAAGTACAAACTTAGAAAGGTTGCACACTGGAGGTCTGGTTCTAGCATAATCTTTGTTATGTGCCATGAGTTTAGATTAAAATAAATATAACAAAAATAACCCTCTATTAAGGATGGATCTTATCAGAGATCTTTTGGTTCAGGTGTTAGCCTGTATGAGCAACCAACCTGCCTCTGATACCAATTGAAAGTGAGAGTAAGATCAACCCTTCACTCTAGAGGGGGGTGAATAGAGTGTTTTAAAATAATTTTGCACCTAAGAATAATTTGGCAGTGGAAGACTTATGATTTACTTAGTGTAGTGTGATTTTAAAAATGAGTTTTTTTTTTAAATAAAGTAACACAAACACAAATTCACAGCACACAGCAAAGAGAATAAAGAACAACCAGAAGACACAAGGATCTATAGTGGTTCCCCAAAATCTGGGTACATCCACTCTTCTACCACCCATGGTAGGAATCCACTGCAGGATGAGTTGATCAGGTGTCCTGGCACCAATGAGCTTTTGATAAGGTGCTCAAAAAACCAAACTAGATTTTTTGATCAGGTGTCTTGCCACCACTGAGTTTTGATCAGGTCTCAGGAACCAAAACAGGAACTTTTGAAGGGAGTTCAAAAACCCTTTTATAGTAATGAAAAAGAAAAAGAAAAGAGTTGTCTTCTCTGTCAACTATAAAAGAGAAGCACAAGTGGATGTTGTTGTCAAAGCTCCCCCTGAGATTAGTAAAGGATCAGGAAGAGAAGCTTTACAAGGGGGATAGGTCTTCAAAAGAGATGGCTCCAGCAAAGGATGATTCAGCAAGAACTGAATTATGTGTCTGGAGAATGAAGAATGAAGACCAAAATGAAAGCTTGATTGCTGATCACAAAAACTTCTTCTATTTCTCTGTATGTGTGTTTCTTGTTGATCAGTCCAATAATCATATTATATATTCTCTTCTTTTTGAAATCCAATGTTGCAATCATCTTTGGAGTCCTTAGACAAGTCATAAAGGAAATCCCTTATCTGCCAACTGTCTCTGGAAGGAATGAATTAAAGAGAATAAATATATTCCTTATTTCTTCCCTTGAAACTTGCTCCAGATGAAATAAAATGGCTACAAATCTTCTTCATTAAATGCTCTGATTTGAAATCATTTGAAAGCCTTAAGAAAGTAATAGAAATCCACAAAATGTCGACCTCAAGCAGTTATCGTCGATCTGAGCTCAATTATCATTGAACTGGGCTAAGAGATATAGACTGTTGGAACACCCTATTACTAATTTGGGTCAGGATCACTATGTCTATAGGATTGTTGCTTTGACCCTGTTGTATAGAGTAAAGGTCAACTAGTTTGGTCAAAGGCTTAGGACTTAGGTTTGAAGTTTTCCCCAAGACCTCCTAGTTCAGATGAGAAACTGAGAAGAAGAAGTCAAGTTGTCGTCGAGCTCAGATCGACGAAGCGTCGAACCCAGTTCGACTATCTGTGAGTTCAGGTTGACAGAGCGTCAAACTCAGTTTAATGATCTCTGAGCTCAAGTCGACGAGGCGTCGAACTCAGTTTGACGATCTCTGAGCTCAGATCGATGATTTCTGTCTTAGACAAATTCCAATATCTCTGAGCTCAGTTCAACGATAGTTGAGCTCAGATTGACGATTATCTTTTGAGATCGACGATTTCTAGAATTTTGTCTGTTTGTTAAGGATTTCAAATATCTTCAACTCAGAGTATTTATTGCAGAAGATTTCTAGCCGTTATAATAAATCTGGAGCAAGTTTCAAGGAAACAAAGGAGGAATGGTTTTAGTTTCTTTCCTAAAGAGACAGTTGACATTTAAGGAAAGCCTTTATGACTTTGCTAACGACTATCATCAAGATTTGATGACTGGATTTCTTATTATCATTCAGAGAGAACAAGAAGATACACAGAGACACAAAAAAAAGAAGATCAATAACTCAGAAAACAGAACAAGCTTTCTTTCTGATTCCTGCTGATTAAAAGACTTCATCATTCACACTCCAGACAACAAACATTTCAGTTCTTGCTGAAATCATCTTTTGCTGGAGCATTCTTTTCATTGAAGACCTATCACCATTGCAAAGATTCCAGTTCCTGAACTCTTCCTAATCTCAGGGGGAGCTTTGACAATATCTCATCCACTTGTGCTTCTCTTTGATAGTTGACAGAGAAGACAACTTCGCCACTTTTCTTTTTTCCTTTCCTGTAAAAGGGTTTTTAAACTCCCTTCAAAAGTTTTGCTTTGGTTCCTGAGACCTGATCAAAACTCTGTGGTGGCAAGACACCTGATCAAAAGCTCATTGGTGCCCAGGACACCTGATCAACTCATCCTGCAGTGGATTCCTACCAAGGGTAGTAGAAGAGTGGATGTACCCAGGTTTTGGGGAACCACTATAGTTCCTTGTGTCTTCTAGTTGCTTGCTATTTCATTTGCTGTGTGCTGTGGATTTGCTCTTTTATTTGCTTTATTTTAATTTTTGTCAAGCACTCTACACTAACAAAATTAAATCTTCCACTGCTAGAATAATTTTCATATTTGCAAAATTATTTTAAAACACTCTATTCACCCTCCCTCTAGAGTGAAGGATTGATCTTACACTCACTTTCAATTGGTATCAGAGGGAGGTTTGTTGTTCAGCCAGTTTGGTTGTTCATACAGGCTAATACCTGAACCAAAAGATCTCTCTTAAGATCCATCCTTAATAGAGGGTTATTTTATTATATTTATTTTAATCTAAATTCATGGCACAGAACAAAGATTATGCTAGCACCAAACCTCCAGTGTGCAATCTCTCCAAGTTTGCACTTTGGATGGCAAGGATTAGATTATACATGAATTTTATTGATGAAGATATCTTTAATTCTGTTTTGACAGACTGCCCAAAGCCTCCTGCAAGCACTAGTACAAATGATATTCCACCACCTTCAGGAACAGATGCTGATATAAAGAAATGGAAGGTTGCTGATGCTAAAGCTATGAACATCCTAGCTCAAATAATGTCTGATGACATCTTCAAGAAGGTAGCTGAATGCAACTCAGCTAAAGAGATTTGGGACAAAATATCTGAGATTGTATCAGGATCAGCTGATGAGAGAAAAGACAGAAGATCTCATCTTATCACCCAATATGAAAATTTCAAGAAAGCAGAAAATGAGTCAGTGGCTGACATGTACAGTAGAGTAAGTCTGATTGTCAGTGAACTCAAGACCTTGGACAAGGAGATATCTCTCACAGAGATAAATGACAAAATCCTAATGTGCTTCCCCAACACTTGGGATTCAAGGATCTGGCCCATCAAGGATGCCAGAAGTCTGAATGAGATCACTACAAAAGCTCTATTGGGCAAGCTCAAATCTTATAAACAGCTCATCAAAAATAGAGAAGAAGAGCAGAAGACAACTTCTCCAGCAGTCAGGAAGGAGAAGTCAATTGCTTTCAAGGCAACAGAAGAACAGTCTGAAGATAAAGTCACAGGCAATGAAGAACTGATGAGCCTCCTAGCCAAGAGGTTCTACAAAATGGTCAGGAAGGATTTAAGAAAAAGGTCATCCAGAGGCCAAGAAAAGCCAAGGTATGATAAATCAAATAATAAAGAGATTATTTGTTATGTTTGCAGGAAACCAGGACACATACTGCCTGATTGTCCAGAAAGTCAAAACAAGGACAAGAAGGACAAGAGAGAAAAGAGAAAAGATAAAGACTCCAGAAGAAATCACTATGATAGATCCTCTTCCAGCAAGAACAAGCACACAAGGAAGGGATTTGTTGCTGAAACATGGAGTGTAACAGAAGAAGAATCTGATGCATCATCAAGCTCAAGTGATGATGAAGATGATGCACAAGAAAAAGAATTCTGTATGATGGCAATCAATGCATCTCAGAACAACACTGATTCAGAATATGAATCTGAATCTGAATCTGAACCAGAGCTAAAAGAAGATCAGGTAATTGATTTATTTAATTTTAATTCTGAGGACTTCAAGTCTGAGTTTAAAGCACTGTGTTTAGATCTACACAAACTTGAGAAAGAAATTATCTCTCTCAGAAATCAATTATCTGAATTCAGTACCTTGGGTTCAGATAACCTCAAACTGTCAGAAGAGTTAGAATGTTGTAGGAAGCAGATAGCTTCACTGAAAAGTGAACTATCTGAGGCCAAGAAGTTTGAAGAAACCCTCAATGGGAGAAGTATCAAACTGATGGACATCACAAGTACAGTGAACTCAAGACTCAATAGTAGTACACTGGGCTTGGGTGCTTCATCCAGTCAAGCTATTTTGTTAACAACTCCCATTTAATTTATCTCTGATAAAGGAAAAGGAGTTGTGGAGGTAGCTATAAAAAATTCTGATCTACCCAAAAAGAACAAAGTTCAACAGATATCGTCAAACAGAGCTCGACGATCTTCGAACAGAGCTCGACGTTCTTCGAACAGAGCTCGACGATTTCATGCTGAATCGTCGAACTCAGGTCGACGATCTCTAATCTCTAAACACAGGCAAGATCGATCGTTGAACGGAGCTCGACGATCTGACCCAAGATCGTCGAACTCTGATCCACGATCGTCGTACGGAGTTCAGAGATATGACCAGTTCTCAAGAGGTATGTCAAAAATTAATTCTAGATATCCTACATCTCAAGGGTTCAACCCTTATACTGAATGGATAATTCCTCCTATGAGATATCATCCTGAAGGATATAAGAGTAAACCAGAGATGTCATTTATTTCTGATTTTAAAGGTTATCAAGCTAGACCCAAGGTAAACTGGGTCAAAAACAAATGAACTGTTATTTGTGTAGGTGAATACCTATCCAACCATGGACCAGCATTGGTATCTGGATAGTGGGTGCTCCAAGCACATGACTGGAAGCAAGGATAACCTAATATCCTTCAAGGCTAAACATGGACCCAAAGTCATGTTTGGAGATTCAAACTTTGGACAGACCAAATGATTTGGTGCAGTCAAAATAGGATCAGTAACATTCAAGAAGATAGCATATGTAGAAGGACTGAAGCACAATCTTATCAGTATCAGTCAGCTATGTGATGAAGGCTACCAGGTTATATTCACCAAATCTTAATGCCTCATCAAATCAGAAGACAACACAACTTTGTTGAAAGGTAACAGAAGAGGTAACATCTATCTAGTAGATTTTCATTCAACCAACGTAGATATCTGTGTATTTAATTCTCTTAGCAAACCTAATGAATTATGGCATAAGAGATTAGGACATATCAACCTTAGAACCATTGCTAGGCTATCCAAGGACAACCTTGTTAGAGGACTACCTTTTAGCCCCTACAAGAAAGAAGGACTCTGTAGGTCTTGTCAATTAGGCAAGCAAACAAAAAACAGCTTTAAGTCACTTTATAAGAGTGATTCACCTAGGATTTTGTACTTGTTACATATGGATCTTTTTGGACCCATTACTGTACAAAGCCTAGGAGGGAAATCTTATACTTTAGTAGTTGTAGATGACTTCACTAGATTCACATGGGTGTTCTTTCTGAGGAAGAAGTCTAATAACTTCAAATATTTGACAGAGTTTCTCAAATGTATACTGATTGAGTTCAATACTCACATAGCCCTGATCAGAAGTGATCATGGGACAGAGTTTGATTCTCTTCTTATGCAAGAGTTCTGTCAGAAGGAAGGGATCAGACACACTTTCTTAGCTCCTAGAACTCTTCAACAAAATGGGGTACTGAAAGGAAGAATAGAACCCTTATTGAATCTGCCACAACATTGTTGACAGATGCTCACCTTCCTCTATCCTTTTGGGCAGAGGCTGCGAACACTTCAAACTATGTTTTGAATAGGAGTTTGATACATAAGCTAAAGGGCAAGACTCCCTATGAATTACTCAAAGGGAAGAAACCTAAAGTTGATTATCTTAGGATTTTTGGTTGTATTTGCTACATTCATAATAATAACAAGAAATACTTAGCAAAATTTGAAGCCAAAGCTGATGAAGGAGTGTTTCTGGGATACTCCATGATCAGTAAGGCCTATAGGGTTTATAATAAATTATCTCATAAAATTGAAGAATCAGTGTATGTCTCTTTTGATGAAACTAATATGTCTTACAAGGAGAAGAGCACTTCTACCATAGACTCTTTGCAGGTACATTCTCTATCAGAGAATTTGGATAAGCTAAATATCATTGAAAAAGATTTATCACCTTCATCCACTCAACAAGAAGCTGAAAGCAGTGAAAATAAAGATGACAGTCAAATCTTAGCAAGCTATTTTGACAATCTAACTGAAGAGCCAGTTATTGTTACACAAGAGGAAATAACAACACAGGTTGGTGAACAATCAACACCCATTATTGATTTAGTAACATCAAAAGATCATCCAATCTCCCAAGTGATTGGAGACATCTCAGCTGGTATGCAAACCAGAAACCAATTCAATCAAAATCTGATGCACACTTGTTTTCTCTCTCAAATTGAGCCTCAATCCATACAAGATGCAGAACAAGATCCAAACTGGATTATTGCAATGCAAGAGGAATTAAATCAATTTGAAAGAAACAAAGTTTGGAAGCTTGTGCCAAAGCCAAAGAATCATCTCATTGTTGGAACAAAATGGGTATTCAGGAACAAGTTAGATGATCAAGGAGTTATAGTAAGAAATAAAGCAAGGCTAGTTGCTCAAAGATACTCTCAAGAAGAAGGCATAGACTATGACCAAACCTTTACACCAGTTGCAAGGTTGGAAGCCATAAGAATCTACCTAGCATATGCAGCTCACAAAAAGTTCAAAGTATATCAAATGGATGTCAAAAGTGCGTTCCTCAATGGTGATATCAAGGAAGAAGTTTATGTAAAACAGCCTCCAGGTTTTATCTCTCTAACTCACCCTGATTTTGTTTATAAATTACATAAAACATTATATGGTCTCAAATAAGCTCCTAGAGCATGGTATAAGACCCTAGCTTGCTTTCTCTTGGAAAATGATTTTAAAAGGGGTAGAGTAGACCAAACTCTTTTTATTAGATCTCATAAGTCCAATATCCTACTAGTAAGAATCTATGTAGATGATATTATTTTTGGTTCTACTGATTCAAATTTGTGCAAAAGATTCTCCAACCTAATGCATTCCAATTTGAAATGAGTAGCATGGGTGAGCTATCCTTCTTTCTAGGATTGCAAGTCAAATAACATGCTGATGGAATCTTTATTTCTCAAACCAAGTATGCAAAAGAATTGGTTAAGAAATTTGGTATGTCTGATGCATCCTCTGTGAAAACACCCATGCCTACTAATACTGTATTAGATGCTGATGAACATGGGAAACCAGCTGATCAGACCACATATAGAGCACTGATTTGCTCCTTATTGTATCTTACAGCTAGTAGACCTTATATAATATTTGCTACATGCATATGTGCTAGATTCCAAGTCAGCCCTAGAGAGTCACACCTCACATTAGTTAAGAGGATTCTTAGGTATGTGAAAAGTTGTCCAAATCTAGGTCTCTGGTATCCAGCTGATTCAGGATTTGATTTAATTGGATTTTCTGATGTTGATTATGCTGGATGTAGAGTAGACAGGAAAAGCACTAGTGGAACTTGTCAGTTTCTTGGTGACAGACTTGTCTCCTGGTTTTGCAAGAAACAAACATCTGTGTCCACATCAACTGCTGAAGCTGAATATATGGCAGCAGGTAGTTATTGCTAACAAATATTGTGGATTCAAAATCAGCTCCTAAACTATGGCCACAACTTAGAGAAGTCCAAAATATTTTGTGATAACACTAGTGCTATTTTAATAGCTCAAAATCCAGTCCTCCATAGTAGGACAAAACACATAGAGATTGGGCATCATTTCTTAAGGGATAATGTAGAGAAAAATAAAATTGAATTGGAATACATCTCAAATGATTTACAAAGGGGAGATATTTTCACCAAACCCTTGGATGAAAAGAAATACACTTTCTTCCTTAATCAGTTAGGAATGTTAGATGGAGGAAGTCTTAATTAAGTTCCAAGATCTTTAAGCCTAAAAAGAGACAAAGACTAGGCTAAAAATTTGAATTTCCTAGTGTCTATAGGTTTTCTCTGTCTCTGAACTGCGCTCAATGATTTTCCTGAAGATCGTGAACGGAGCTCGTCGTTTCCAGATAGTATTCAACTATCTTTTGTTTTTCGTCAAACGGAGATCGACGATGTAAGGAATCGTCGAATGGAGCTCGGAGTTTTCCAGATAGTGCTAAACAATCCTCCTCGGTCAGCGATCTCAATTATCGTCAAACGAAGATCGACGATATTAAATATCGTCAAATGGAGATCGACGATATTAAGACCTTTCAATTTCCCCGAGAGCCATAGATCGTCGAACTGAGTTTAACGATCTTTCCTTTTCTGCGTCGAACCCTAATATAAAATCATTTTTCAGGCATCGTTCTCCCTTGCGCTTTCATACCTTCTACAAGAACTTTCTTTCCCTCCAAACTTTTCTACACTTGATCGTTTTTGTTTTTGCAGGAACTATGTCGGTCTCAGTCGTCGTACTATCCGCAATGAAGTTCAACACTGGTTTCGACATTGACATGGAATCATTTGAAGGAACTGATCAAATATTCAAGGATATTCTGGAACTTTTCAAGGAGCAACAACTTGTGAACATCATGACTACCAGAATCAAATTAGCAGCAGATGAGATTAAAGAATGGGTGTATACTGCCCACAATCTTGATCAAAACTCAGTTATTGGTACCATCTCAGGGACTCAGGTATCCCTAACCCCAGTCATTCTTACAGAAATTTTTGGATTAAGTACTGGACATGATAGCATAGAACTATTAGGGGTAGAATTTACTGAAATGTTAGATAGAATGGGTCACAATTCTGAGAACCCTAATAAGTTGTTGAAGAAAAATCTATCTATGGAGTATAGATTTCTAGCAGATATTATAGGCAAAGTGATATTAGCCAAACATTCAGCCCATGATATAATATCTAGACATCAATTCTGTCTAATGGCTGCAATTGTAGATAAGAAATACCTGGATTGGGGAGCCATCTTCTTTGATTTGATTAAGAAAAAGGTAAATAAGAACTTTGTGAATTTTGGAAGGATCTTGGGCCTATTCCTGCAGAATAGGTGCCCTCAGTTGTTGGTGTCAAATGGAATGCATATTTATGCTTCAAAGAGTCTCTCTTCAGCCCTTTTTGTCAAGTGGGAGAGATAGATTGTCAAACCCAGCAGGGCTCCTGCAGCTCAAACTTCTTCAGGCACAAGGACTGAATCAGTCCCTCAACCTCAGACCACTGCCCCAGCAAAAGTGTTTCCATCCCCTTCAACATCCTCTCCTCCTTCTCCACATCCAGTTACATCATCCATATCCTCTCCTCCCTCTCCATCTCAAATAGCTTCTTCACCTCCTCCGGACACTTTTCAAGAAGATTTCCATACTCTACCTTTCTTCTCATCCATTGATTTAGAATCATCCTCCCATCTTCCATCTTTCAACCTTTTAGATGATTCCTTCATGGATGATTCCCCTTCTTCACCTCCAGACATTCCATCCACTTCATCATCCTTTCAGCAAATCCTTCATGACATCATCTCTCAACCATCCTTTTCCCCTACCATCTCCTCATATCTACCAACAGTCACTATCCCAGCTCCATATATTACATCTATCCCCATCTCTCAACCATCCATACCACTTCACCCTGCATCAATTCTATCAATCATTGCAGCCCCTCCTTCTACCTCTACTCAAGTTAATCTTGAGCAAGTAGATCTTCTTCCTCTGGCAGATAGATTGTATGAGTTGTTGGCACCCAAGCTAACTCTCTTATTGGATTCAACCTTGGCTCCCTTAGTCAAGACTTTGAATGATTTATCTGTTAGATTATCTTCTTCCTTCTCCCTTCAGGTCATCCCTTCTTCCGGGGGCCTAGATTTAGTTATCACTGAAACTAGGTAGGGGGAGATGACTTATGAAGAAATGCTGCCCTCAGAGAATTTTGCTTCAGAAATGCAGATATCAGAAGTTCTAGTTTCAGAAAGTCCAGCTTCAGAGCAAGTTTCAGTTCCAGCTTCAGCTCCAGCTCCAACCATCAGTCCAATAGTAGATTTATATTCTTTATTATCATTATTTGATTCTTTTTATAGTAGTTATCTTCCAGCATCTCTCCTTGCTGAAGATTTAACCAGGGATATTGTTCCCCTCTCCTGCTGTGATCCAACCCTGATAGAGATGTATATAAGTTTTGTTAAATCTATGGAAAGTATTTTTGTGGTTCTTGGTGCTGCTGCTACTGATGTTACTTTTTCAGAGGCTATTATAGAGCCAGTTGAGCCAGTTTGTTCAGCTCCTGAGCCTATTGTTTCAGATGTTGTTGTTCCTATTATTTCAATTGCTGATGTTGTTATTCCTGCTCCTCATGCTCCAACTCCTGTTATATCTAAAGAAATATTAAAGGAAATAGATGTTTTATATGATGAGCCTCAGAGTTCTAATGGTAATGATGAATTCAGAACTGACTCTGATGATTCCTCTGCAACTATTGCAAAGAAGAGGAAAGCTAGAAGTAAAGTCATGAAAAGAGTTCAATTGTCCAAGACTACTTCTGATCATGACATTCCATATTATATTCTGCACAGTTGTCCTATAACTGAGTACTGGATGCAATTCTCTAAGAACCAGTTGAAGGCCATGAGGAAGAAGAGGAAATATGACCAAGGAACTTCTCATTACAATCCTCCTCCTCCTCCACCTTCTCCAGGTGCAGGATCTGGTGGAAACTCAGCTCATCAATCCTCACATGCTTCATCTCAAAAATCCTCGCAGTTTCAAGGAAGATCTTAATCCAGAGGATATCATAAAAGAGGCAATCAGTCAAGAGGAAGTCAGTACAGAGACAATCAAAGAGATTATCAAGTTTATTCCAGAGGACAGTCCAGACATCAACCTTATCAAAGGAAAGGACAAAGCCCAAGTGATTCCACTTCTGGTCCTTTTCCTTATAAGCTCAAAGAAGGCTTTCATCCAAAAGCTCCTCCCACTGACACCATAAATAAGTATGAGCCACCAGTACCTTTTGAAGATCCAGAGAACAACCCAGTCTCCTGGACAGCTAGACTAAAAGAAATGGATGCTCTAGATAAAATTAAGAAAGCAAGATAAAAAGGCCAAGATACTTCCAATATCTCAACTCTATTAGATCAAAGAAGACAAGAACTTGAAAGATATAGCTCCAAGAAATTCTTCAATATTGAGGAGTACATGAAGCTTCATCCTGAAGCTGTAGTTCCTAGAAACAGAAACCAGAAGACTCTTGGTACTGCTGATGACTTCAGATCAAAGAAAGATTCAGAAAATCCAAACAGAGAAATCATTTTCAAGAAAAGAACTGATGATACGCATTAATCTTAGTGTAAGCTGCAAAATCTTTTATATCTCTGCTAAACTATCTTGCTGTGATATAATTATCTCTGTGGTTCTGTAATACTTTTGTATTTCTATTTTTCTTGTTGATTTCATTTCCTATAACTCATGTAAATAGTAATCCTAACCCAAATAGGGGGAGATTGTTGGAACACCCTGTACAACCCCATATTCGCTGGGTAGGACCCAGAAGACTAAGACTTCAGTGGTCAGGGTTGGGCTGGTCCCGGGTTAGCCCTAGGGCAGACTGGCAGAGTTCTCGCCCTTAAGGAGCTCCCGCCTATTAGTAGGCGAGATCGTTCGCACCGGGGCTCGGGTCTTCAGGTCAGCTTTAGGCTTCGGGACAGGAGAGCTCCTGCCCGGAAGGAACTCTCCCTGGGGGTGGGCGAGAGGGCGTTGAGTGAGCTTCACTCACTCAACGCCACATTCGGCAGCAAAGGGCGTTGAGTGAGCTCCACTCACTCAACACCGCGTTCGGCAGCCGAGGGCGTTGAGTGAGCTTCACTCACTCAACGTCGTGGTTAGCAGAGGGCGTTGAGTGAGCTCCACTCACTTAACACCGTGGTTAGTAGTTAAGGCGTGGAGTGAGCTTCACTCACTCAGCGCCACGTCCAGCGGCAATGGCATCAATACCACCGAGAGCGAGAACCCTCTCGCCAAGATGAGCCCAGCTGGGGCTCAGCGAGAGCCTTCTCGCCCGGGGTTCTCACCAAGAAGGTCCATATGGTGGGGCCTGGCGTCCAGGAAAAGATTATTTTATTATCCCCGGGTAAAATTACCTATATGCCCCCGGGTTGACAGCGGGATTTGGCTATTGGCAGACCCATCAGGGGTATTTCAGTATTTTTGGGTTAAGGGAAAACTATAAATAGACCCATAAGGGCTCTTTGGAAAGCAAGCTTTTCATTATTCTCCAACTCTAGTGCTTTCTGAAGAGCTCCCAGCCCAGCATTTGGCTTTGGAGGGGAAGCTCTCAGAGATCTTCCGGGTGTGAGGTGGGACCTCCCAGCTGAGGCTTTGGGTCAGTCTTAGGACCTAAGCAGCTAGTCAAGAGTCGAGGTTTGAGAGAAGTAGGCATCGGCTGCACCCTGGTTTGTGAACATTCGTGGAGGTCATTTTTTGCTTCAATAGTTCTGGAGCGGTGAGCGTGGAAGTAGTCGGTGCAGGAAAATCTTGATTCAAGTCCCATGGCAGGAGGTGAAGGTGAAGGATCTGGCGCAGGAGGATCCCCCACCCAGGTAGAGGAAGCAACAAGAAAAATGTTAGAGAACTTCAGGCGAGAGGTCCTGCAGACGATCAGCTTGGCCTTCTCGGCAAGGAATGAGTGGGAGACGTCGCAGGTTCCAGTGGAGGGGGTCCCGTAGTTAGGCGAGAACGCCCCAGGACAGCACCCTGAGAAGGAAGTCCCGGTGGAGGCAGGTGAGAGGGATGTGGCAGCGCGAGAGCTCTTCCCAGGCCAGCGCCCCGGGAAAGAAGTTTCGGTGGATTTGGGTGAGAGGTAGGCGACAGTGCGGGAGCTTTTCCCCGGGCACGGTCTCGCGGATCGGTCCAGCCAGCCGAGGTCGCGGGACGTGCCCTCTCGCCAGGCAGGGGGCGAGACCCCTTTTAGTGAGCTCATTATCTCGGCTCCAGTGTCGGAGGGGTTCCGGGAGCCAGATATGACCTACTACACCGGGAAGGATGACCCGGTTCAGCATGTGTAGTGGTTTGAAGATGTAGTGTCGATCAGGCAAATGTCGGATGCCTTCAAGTGTAGGCTTTTTGCCATCACTCTGAAAGAGAAGGCCTGGGACTGGTTCCACCAGTTGCCGGCGAGCTCAATCTACAGCTTTGAAGATCTGTGCAGGGGTTTTTTATTGAGGTTCTTGACTTCGAAGAAGCGGAAGAAGGAGGCTGAGTGCCTGTTTACAGTAAGGCAGAGGCCGGAGGAGATGCTGGGTCACTACGTAGACCGGTTCCAAGAGCAGATTCTCCTGGTCCAGGAGGTCCCGGGGTACACACTGATGCTATCCTTCACCCTGGGGCTGAGGCCGGGATTTTTTAGCATGGATTTGAAGAGAGTGCCCCCTCTCTCTTTTGAAGAGCTCATGGAGAGGGCGACAAAGGAGATAGACATCGAGAGGGAAAACCCTGCGTTTGCGAGGAAGTTGGCTAAGTTGGCAGAGGATGATGTGAAGGAGCCGGCAGCAGGAAGACAGAGAGAAGTGAGGGAGCAGAGGGAGTCAAGAGAGGATAGGAGGAGAGAAGAACCCCGAGGGCAGGGGCAGCAACCAGGGGGCCAGGGAGCTGAACAACCGTTTGGGTTGGAGGCCTCAGGAGGGTCGTCCCCAGGGCCAAGGGGGTCTTCAGGGAAGAGACAATTACCGGGAGAAGAGAAGGATTGAGCAGGGAGGATGGAGGTAGGGACCGAGGGGTCATTTCCCACCACCACAGGAGGCCATGGAGGTAGGAAGAGGAAGAGGAAGAAGAGTTCGAGGAGCCGAGAGAAGGGGAGGAGGAGAAGGAAGAGGGGGCAGGGCGGCGTTGCCCTATTGCGACTTCCATCAGGGGGAGGGTCACGCAACGGCCACCTGCCCCGAGTTTCTGGAGATGAGGTAGGCCAGAGGAGTTGGGAGGCAAGATCCGCCTGTAAGGATCGTTGAGGTGCAGCATGGGGAAGCTGAGGATAGATGTGAAGACAGGGTAGATGTGGGGACCCGAGGGGGGATCAGAGTAATCCATGGGGGGGTAGGGATCGAGGTAACCCGCAAGGGGAGCCTTCATACCATGTTCCGCAGAGGGGTCGCCTCGACCTCCCTAGCTCCCCCCTCAGAAGAAAAGATTACCTTCTCATCCGTAGATATGCCCGACTACGAAGACCCGATTTGCGACGCGCTAGTGATTCAGACAGCGATGGAGAACTTCACAGTCTCCTGAATATTGGTGGATAACGGGAGCTCGGTGAACGTGATCTTAAAGAAGGCCTTTGATGAGATGAGGGTGGAAGGAAAAAGGGTCCTGGCTTCCGATGGACCGCTTTTTGGTTTTTCTGGAGAGAGGAAGGAGGTAGAAGGGGGAGTAGGCCTACAAGTGAAGCTCAGGGGCGTCTCACGGAACTCTAGGTTCGTGATCGTAGACGCCCCGAGTAGTTACAACGCCATCTTTGGGCGTCTCCTTATCAGGGCCTTTCGCTGTGTCCCCTCCTCTTTTCACCAATGTCTCAAGTTCAACAACGGAGGGGTGCAGGTTAGGATCAGGGGGGATCCCAAGGTGGCGAGGCAGTGTTATGTGACGGCGGTCAACACTATGTCGTGGATGGCTGAGGCGGAGGAACTGGAAAAGGAGATGGCTGGACAAGGAGGGAGTATTGAGGAGGGAGAGACGAGCCTGGAGGAGGCGTTGGAGGTAGCAGGGGAGCAAGGGGTAGGAGTGGAGGAGGCAAGCCCATAGGAAGAGGAGGAATTAGTGATGGAGGAGGTAGTGGAAGTAGAGGAGATAAGCCTGAGAGAGGCAGAGGAAGAAGAGCAGAAGTAAGGAGAAGGCCTGGTGGAAGCGATGGAGGTTGATGAGGCAGAAGGAGAAGAGCTTGAGCAGGAGGAGGTAAGGGCAAGTTGGGAGCGGTCGAGGCTGGAGCCGGCCGAGGAAGTGATAGAGATGGAGGTGCTCACCAGGGTGGGGCAGGTACAGAAGGTGCGGGTCAGCGAAGGCTTGAGCCTCGGGGATCAGGAGCGAATGAGAGCCTACATCCAAAGCAACATCGACATCTTCGCTTGGAGCACGGCAGACATGTCGGGCATCGACACGGACGTGGCTTGCCATCGCCTAAACCTAGACCCCAGGACTCGCCCCATACGCCGGAAGATGAGGGCCATCGCCACCAAGCTGGAGGAGCCCATCCGAGAGGAGGTCAAGAAGCTCCTGGAGGCAGGCTTCATCTCAGAGATCCAGTATCCAGGCTGGATCTCTAATGTGGTAATGGTAAAAAAAGGGGGAGGAAAATGGCGTATGTGTATCGACTTCTCTTTGTTGAATAAATCATGTCCTAAAGATTGCTACCCCCTGCCTCGAATCGACGCGCTGGTTGATTCAGCCGTCGGTTTTTCTGTTATGAGTTTTTTGGATGCTTTTTCAGGTTACCACCAGATTCGGATGCACCCTCCCGATGTCAAGGACGTGTCCTTCATCACGATAGAGGGGTGCTTCAGCTATAAAATGATGCCCTTTGGTTTAAAAAACGCAGGAGAAACATACTAACGCATGATGGATCGGGTCTTTCAAGATCAAAGGGGAAAGAATCTAGAGGTCTATGTCGATGACCTGATGGTCAAAAGCAAATGCGTGGATTCACACCTGCGAGACTTAGAAGAAACATTCGCCACCCTACGGAGGTTCAAGATGAGGTTGAACCCCTTGAAGTGTGTCTTCGGGGCTGGTCGCGGAAGTTCCTCAGGCACCTCTTGACTCCGGCGGGGGTAGAGCCTAACCCTGACAAGGTTAGGGCTATCTTAGATTTGGAATCACCTCGCAGCGCCAAAGAGGTCCAGCGTCTAACCGGAAAGTTGGTCGGGCTAAGCAGGTTCCTCTCCCGGTCCGGGGATAGGTGCTCTTCTTTCTTTAAAGTGCTCCGTGGTAACCAAGTGTTCGAATGGACGGTCGAATGCGAAGAGGCCTTCCAAGGGCTGAAGAGGCAACTCTCCCAAGCTCCGCTACTTCAAAGCCCAAAAGAGGGGGAAGATCTAGCCTTGTATCTCGGGGTGGGGATAGAGGCTGTGAGCTCCATCTTTGTTAGGGAAGAGGGAAAGAAGCAGCTACCCATCTACTATATAAGCCGAATCTTGAGAAAAGCGGAGCTCCGATATCCCATCCTAGAGAAGCTGGCGTATGCCTTGATCGTATCGGCTAGGAAGCTTCATCCTTACTTTCAAGCACACTCGATTAGGGTGGTAACCGATCATCCCCTTCGCAGGGTCTTCGAGGTGGTAGAGCACTCAGGAAGGCTGGCAAAGTGGTCCATCGAACTCAGCGAGTTCGACATTTCTTTCGTTCCGAGACTCTCCATCAAAGCTCAGGTCGTGGCGGACTTTCTGGCAGACTATGTCACTGAAGCTGAGAAAGAAGAGCCGAAGCCGCAGGAAGCGTGGAGGATGATGGTCGATGGGGCCTTGGGAAAACACTCCCTAGGAGGGGTGTAGTGTTGGTGAGTCCTCAAGGGGTTACCGTAGAACAAGCGGTGCCTTTCCACTTCCCCGTAACCAATAATCAAGCGGAGTATGAGGCTGTACTAGCCGGCCTTCGATTGGCAAAGGAGTTGGAGATTCAGGATGTGGAGACCTTCACCGACTCGATGGTGGTAGCATCGCAGATCCGAGGGGAGTTTGAGGCTCGGTAGCCTACCCTCGTGAAGTATCTATCCAAGGTAAGGGAAATCATCGGAGGTTTCCGTTCTTTCTCTATTCAACATGTTCTCAGGGGGGAAAGCGCAGCAGCTGATCGATTGGCTAAGTTTGGGCCTCGGGGAGGAGGAACCTTAACCGAACTATTCCGACCGGCAATTGAAGAAGGGGAGTTGATGGAGGTAGGTCAGCGATCTTCGTTGGTAGACCCGTTGGTGACCTTCCTCACCACAGGCAGGATGTCAGAGGAGGTCAAGGATGCGAAGAGCTTCAGGCGAAAGGCGGCCTATTACCTGATGCTGGAAGGGGGCTTGCACCGGAAGATGTTGTCAGGGCTCCTGGAGAGATGTGTGACCGAGGAGGAGGCCCCGAGGATCCTGGAAGAGGTACATTCGGGAGAGTGCGGCAGTCACTCAGGGGGAAGGACGTTGGAGGCAAGGGTGATAAGACAAGGGTATTTTTGGCAGACTTTGAGGAAGGACGTAGTTGAGTTTGCGAAGATATGCCTGAAGTGTCAAGTGTACGCTCCACTCCAGCTCTTGCTTGCTCAAAGGCTTCGAAGCATCACGACACCATGGCCCTTCGCCATTTGGGGGATGGATCTAGCTGGGCCCTTTCCTCCAGCAAGCGGGCAGAGGAGGCTCCTCCTAGTCATGATCGATTACTTCTCAAAGTGGCTGGAAATCAAAGCTCTGGCCAAGGTTATCTCCAAGGTCATCAGGAACTTTGTTTGGGGAGAAATCATATGCAGGCATGGGCTACCCCAAGCGATAGTGACGGATAATGGTCCCCAGTTTGCCAGCGAAGAGTTCATCAGCTTCTGTACTCAATTGGGGATAGACCTCTGGTTTGCCTCTGTCCATCACCCTCGGAGCAATGGCCAAGTGGAAACGGCAAACAAGATCATTGTGAACTTGCTCAAAAAGAAGGTGGAAAACCTGAAGGGTAACTGGGTGGAGCAACTCCCCTCCGTCCTGTGGGCCTTGCGAATGACTCCGAACACGGCCATAGGGGAGACCCCTTCAAGCTCTCTCATGGATGTGAGGCTGTCCTCCCAGTGGAGTTCGAGTTTAGGTCTCCATGGGTCACGACCGCGGGTGAAGGAAGCGAATCTTGGAGGTTGGGGACGAGGAAGAGCTCCGCCTCTCATTGGATATGGTGGAAGAGCTACGGGATGTTGCTGCCATCAGGCAAGAAGAGATCAAATGGCAAATGGCCAGGTACTTCGATAAGCACATTAGAGTCAAGCAATTCGCCGAGGGGGACCTAGTGCTAAAAAAGGTCGACGCGGCAGGAAGGTCAGCCCCGGTTGGCAAGCTCAACCCCGGCTGGGACGGGCCTTACATAGTAGAGAAGACTCTGGATAATGGGGGTTACTACCTCCAGGATGTGGAGGGAAGGACCTTGAGCAACACCTGGAGCGGTGATGACTTAAAATGCTTCTACCCGTAAGGGGAGAGAAGGATTGTAATGTCGTAAATAAATATTATCTTTTCAATGTGACCATTTCAAAACATTGACTGTCTCCAAAAATGCTATCATAAAGTTTTTTGCTTTGACCGACTATGTCTTCTCATCCTGATGATAGAATAGGTTTGATTTGATCTTCATTAACACCCCGAGCTCGGCTCGGCCCAAGGTAGACCCGTTGCGCAGGCTCTCATCTAGCTGGCAGGTCCGAAGGCTCGCCTATAGAGGAGAGGTTTGGTTTGATCTTCATCAACACCCCGAGCTCGGCTCGGCCCTACGTAGACCCGCTGCGCAGGCTCTCATCTAGCTGGCAGGTCCGAAGGCTCGCCTGTGGGGGAGAGGTTTAGTTCAATCTTCATCAACACCCCGAGCTCGGCTCGGCCCTAGGTAGACCCGCTGCGCAGGCTCTTATCTAGCTAGCAGGTCCGAAGGCTCGCCTGTGGGGGAGAGGTTGGTTCGATCTTCATCAACACCCCGAGCTCGGCTCGGCCCCAGGTAGACCCGCTGCGCAGGCTCTCATCTAGCTGGAAGGTCCGAAGGCTCGCCTGTGGGGGGAGGTTTGGTTTGATCTTCATCGACACCCCGAGCTCGGCTCAGCCCCAGGTAGACCCGCTGCGCAGGCTCTCATCTAGCTGGCAGGTCCGAAGGCTCGCCTATGGGGGGAGGTTTGGTTTGATCTTAATCGACACCCCGAGCTCGGTCGGCCCCAGGTAGACCCGCTGTGCAGGCTCTCATCTAGCTGGCAGGTCTGAAGGCTCGCTTGTGGGGGAAATGTTTGGTTTGATCTTCATCAACACCCCGAGCTCGGCTCGGCCCCAGGTAGACCCGCTGCACAGGCTCTCATCTACTGGCAGGTCCGAAGGCTTGCCTGTGGGGGAGAGGTTTGGTTTGATCTTCATCAACACCCCGAGCTCGGCTCGGCCCCAGGTAGACCCGCTGCGCAGGCTCTCATCTAGCTGGCAGGTCTGAAGGCTCGCATGTGGGGGAGAGGTTTTGTTAGATCTTCATCAACACCCCGAGCTCGGCTCAGCCCAGGGTAGACCCGCTGCGCAGGCTCTAACCTAGCTGGCAGGTCCGAAGGCTCGCCTGTGGGGGAGAGGTTTGTTTTGATCTTCATCAACACCCCGAGCTCAGCTCGGCCCCAGGTAGACCCGCTGCGCAGGCTCTCATCTAGCTGGCAGGTCCGAAGGCTCGCCTGTGGGGAAGAGGTTTGATTTGATCTTCATCAACACCCCGAGCTCGGCTTGGCCCCAGGTAGACCCGCTGCGCAGGCTCTCATCTAGCTGGCAGGTCCGAAGGCTCACCTGTGGGGGAGAGGTTTGGTTTGATCTTCATCAACACCCCGAGCTCGGCTCGGCCCTAGATAGACCCGCTGCGCAGACTCCCATCTAGCTGGCAGGTCCGAAGGCTCGCCGGTGGGGGATAGGTTTAGTTTGTCGGAAGATGTTTTGACATGGCCCTGGCCTAGATCGGAGACGAGGCCCTAAGGGTCTCGGCCAGCAGAGGTCTCGGCCCGAAGGTCTCGGCTAGGGAGACCTCGCCGAAGAAGGCTTCCGGCAGACCTGGGCAGGACGACCTAATCGATAGCGCAAGGCTCCCTCCTAGTTGATCCCTAAGGAAGGTTACCCTAAGGAGACTAAGGGTCTCGGCGGAAGCCAGCGCGGGAGTCACTTGGCTGACTAACCTACTCATTCGAGCAAACACACCGATAACGGGAAGTAAAACATCGCATTATATTCAATAATAAATTACAGGGGTTTGAAGCTTCTCGCTCATTACAGAAGAGAATAATAACAAAAGAAAAGACCCTTCAAGGGGACGCGCTGTAATCACCACTGGTGCCCTCGCTCGAGTCCTCGCCGGATCCATCGCCAGAACTCGCCTCGGACGTCTCGCTAACAGTGGTAGAAAGCTTCGGGATGTCCGAGGGCAGGGAGTCGGGCGCGCCTGGAGGCTTCGAGACGGGGTCGAAGAGCCATGGAAGGAGTTGGTCGGCAATGATGGTCTCGCCCGCCTCCCGCAGCAGCTTCCCGTCCCGCAACGTCTTGAGGGTAAGCTTGACGGTGGCCTGAGCATTCGCCTACAGCAACTTGTCGATGTCGTACTCCGAGAAGTAGCGACTCTTCAGCCTTTCGTCAAGCGGAGGAGGAGGCGGGCCTTTCTCCGCTTCCGCACGCCGGATTTGGTCACGCAGCAAGACGTTCTCATAGTGCACGTTAGCCAACTCCGCGCGGAGCGCCATGGATGGGGCGGGATCCTGTGGAAAAGAGATCAGCTCAGAGAAATGTTGCACAAACACGGCTTCAGGAAGCGAGAACAGGGGTCCAGGAAGGTCTCGCTTACCTCGACTGCGGGGCATAGGGATAGCAATTGTTGAGCATTCGCCAGCTCTTGCTGAGCACTCGCGAGCTCTTTCTCCAAGGAACGCGCTTGAGCCACTGCTCCCTCCCTCGCCTTGTATATATCCGTGAAATTCTTATCTAGGCTAATGCTCCGGTGAGCGCACATATGCGCGAGATCGAACCCGCGCAGCAGGTCCCGGATGGAATCGAAGGCCAAGAGCCAGGTGGGCGTCTGGTCGAATACGCTAGCGTCCTCTCGACTATAGAGACTGTAGCCTAGCGAGAAGGCCTCGCCAGTGACCTTGTCTCGCTCCGCCCAGCTGGGAAGGAGCGTCGAAACCTTGATCAGGTTAGACTCGGGGTCCCACTGGAGCTGAGGCTTCCCCTCAGTGTCGAGGTACTTCACGCCGAAACCATAGTTTCTGTGCCCTTTCGGCACCTCCTTGGGCGGAGTCCGGGCAGATGTCTCGCGACGGCCCCTTCTCCCCCAGCCTCGTTTGCGATAGGTGAGTTCCGGGCAGAGGTCTCGGCAGCGGCCCCCTCTCCCCCAGCCTCGCTTGCGGCCGGTGGGTTCCTGGCGGGAGCCTCGGCACGGCTCCTGGCAGCAGCATCCATCTCGCTGGCCCTTTGTAGAAGCTCTTCGAAGGACCTGCCCGGGGGGAGAGACCGGATGGGCGAGACTGCCAAGGATTTCCCTTTCTCGGAAGAAGACGGCTTTGGCCTCTTCAACGATCGGAGGGCGGGAAGGGTGCCTTTCCGCTTCTTAGCCTTTGGCGGCGAGGGCTGGGCCGGTTCATCCCGGCAGGCGCGAGCGCTAGCTTTCGCGAGAGCAAGAGAATCTCTCGCGGCCAGGCTCTCGGTACCCGGGGCCTCAGCGAAAGGTTGGCGCAGGGGGACCTCCCGCTCTCCTGCAAAGTTGCCACTATTCAGCACAAGAAGATCCTGAAAAGGAGTCAAATCTAGGGCGAAACCATACCTTCGCCCGGGAGGACAGGAGGAACGGAGTCGACGTCTCGCCGGAGGAAGTGGACGTCGAACTCCTTCGTGCCAAAGAACTCCAGAATCGCGCTCTCGCGCGATCCCAGAGCGGGCGGCTTATAGGCGGCATCCTCATACTGAACAGGCTGGAGTGGGACGTTGCCGAAGTCGCCAGTGACGTAGACAAACCTCTCGCCCCAGTAGTGATGTTTGTTGGCGAGACCGGTGGTCTTGAGCAGCTGCCCGGAGAAGAAGACCACCCCTCCTTTGGCGCGGAAGGTGAATAGCTTCCGGAAGATTGGCAGACTGAACTCGATCCTCTCGGATCGCATGTAGCATATGAACGCCACAAGGATCGCGATGGAGTTTGGGTTCAGTTGGGCGGGAACTACCCCGTAGTAGCGGAGAGCTTGGCGAATCTCTGGCCAGAGGGGAAGGCGGAAACCCACCTAGAAATGTTCGAGGGGGATGGCGAGCTCTCCCGGCCCCAGGGTATTCACCTTGTCATGATTACCCGGATTCCTCGCTGAGAAGCCAGCAAGGATGAAGCGATTAACGATCGTGTTGAACTCATCCAGGGTGAGGGCGCAGGAATGGAAAAGATGCTTTCAGAATGCTTCCGCGCAATGAGCGCGACCCTCGCTCTCGCCCGGCATTTTGGTTTGTGAGTGAAGGAGAGAGATTTCGAGAGGTAGAGACGGAAGCAAGAGGGCGGGAGCAATGGAAGGGAGTTAAGGTTCCGGATCGGAGAAGTAAATGCGGTTGGTGGACTTCTCTATTTATAGGGAACCGTGATCATTACGGCGTCGTCCGATAGAGAGAGAAAGTAGTGGCGAAGTACAGCTGTCATAATCTGGGCCGGCGATGCCTCGATCCCCCCCCCCCCTCGAGATAACAGCGAGCAACACCCGCATCTAATTGGCGCAAGCATCCTAGTTTTAGCGCGAGAATCCCAGTTGCGGCACAAGAATCCTATCTCGCGCCATCGTGTCTAATTGGCGCGAGCACCCTAGTTCCGACACGTATCAGCACAAGATAAGAAGATATGGATAATGACACGCTCTCGCCGGCGAGAGCTGAATAAAATTAATAATAATCGTTATTACAAACAAACATAGGGGTACATTGCCTGAAGGGAAGGCTAAATAGAGAGAGAAGGCGAGATCTGGGGAACTAGTAGGATTCCCAGCGCCATCGACCTCGTTCCCGCAGCCTGGTCCTTGGAGGCGCCAGCGGATTGAAATAGGATGACAGGGTGGTACACCCTAGGTTAATCCGCCGAGCTTGATCCCGGATCTGCGCGATGCATCTCCCTGGCGAAGACTCGGTAGTGGGCCCTCCCGGCCGATCAGCCTCGCCCAAGAAGAAATCTCGCTCCAGAGCTTCCAGCCTCTGCTCCACAGACTCACGGAATGCTCTTGCCGCGGCAGCATGGGCACGATCTCGATGGATAAGCTTGGACAAAATGGCCGAGATCTTCCTCCTTCGCCCCTTCGCGTTCTCGGCATCGTTCAGGGTTTCCTCTATCTCGCCAAACGATGGGAGGGGGGAGCCCTCGCCATCTTCTTCTTCTTCTCCCTCCTCGTTGGCTCCCGACCGCGAGCTGGGATCCCCTGAAAAAAGAGCGCCCAAGGATTTGTTTAAGGCGTAATGATTAGCCGACAAGAACGTCTCGCATACCTGCAGTCCGGCGAGAACCGTCGACTAACGTCGGACAAGAAGGCCCCCCCCCCCATCGGTTCCATAAAGAAGGTGAAGAGGCTTGCCCCGCCCCGGGCGGAATGGCTTGCGCACGATGATCCCGGCCTGGCCGGAAGCATGGGGGGAGTTATCTTCTCTCAAAGGATGATCGGCATCCTTGGGAGTGGCGGAGGGTTAAGAAGCCACCCTTCCCGCCTGCAGGGCGGGATTCGCCGTGGGGGGAGGCAGTCCAATAGTTCTCGCCTCATATTCCCGGGTGACGAGGCCTGGGTCCGCGGAAGCTGTCACTGCGAGAAGACAGTTCAGAAGAGAGGGCATGATTGAAGCATTGAGAAATGACAGAAAGTGTACCTATCGTCCTGGTCTCGACCAGAGGAATTACCCCCGAAACCCGCGTTTGATCCTCAGGAGGGTGAGCTAACAAGTTCGGGGGAGTCGGCGGGGACCCGACGCCGTCATTAGGAGCAGACTCCTGCGAAAGGTCACGTTAGCTATTAGTCCTATAGCACGATCATCTCGGAAGGCGCGGTCGAAAGGCATACCTTTTGCAGGGAGGGGTCCCCCGCGGGATTTGGGGTAGGATAGGGTGGATCCCTGTTCTCGCGAGTAAGGTCTCGTCGGACCACCTTGGCTTTCCTCTTGTCTTTCTTCTTCTTCGGCTCGGAAGGACCAGTGGTGGAAGATTTCCTCGCTAGCCAGGGGGCCACCGCAGCACTGTTGGCCAGAGCTCGCGCTTGGGCAACGGCTAACCGGTCTTGAAGGTCCTGCGAAAGCGGCTTGACAGCGCGTTTAGCATACATGGTGGCCTCGCGCAAAAAATCCATGCGAGAGCTCGGTCAGGAAACAGTGGTTCAGAGGCAAGGCTTATGGTCGTCTGTCCAGCACGTATTTATAGCCGAAGTAGGGCCCACCGAAAGATTCCTTTGGCAGGCAGGCACATGTCCAGCGAATAATTTGGGGTTGTACTTGTCTTGTCGAGCGCAGGGCTAGCTCGAAAAGAGCAGAGATTGTGTACAACCCCATATTCGCTGGGTAGGACCTAGAATACTAAGACTTCAGTGGTCAGGGTTGGGCTGGTCCCGGGTTAGCCCTAGGGCAGACTGGCAGAGTTCTCTCCCTTAAAGAGCTCCCGCCTATTAGTAGGCGAGATCGTTTGCACTGGGGCTCGGGTCTTCAGGTCAGCTTTAGGCTTCGGGACAGGAGAGCTCCCGCCCGGAAGGAACTCTCCCTGGGGGCGGGCGAGAGGGCGTTGAGTGAGCTTCACTCACTCAACGCCACATTCGGCAGCAAAGGGCGTTGAGTGAGCTCCACTCACTCGACGCCGCGTTCGCCAGCGGAGGGCGTTGAGTGAGCTTCACTCACTCAACGTCGTGGTTAGCAGAGGGCGTTGAGTGAGCTCCACTCACTCAACGCCGTGGTTAGTAGTGAAGGCGTGGAGTGAGCTTCACTCACTCAGCGCCACGTCCAGCGGCAATGGCATCAAGACCACCGAGAGCGAGAACCCTCTTGGAGGGAGATCTCGCCAAGATGAGCCCAGCTGGGGCTCAGCGAGAGTCTTCTCGCCCGGGGTTCTCGCCAAGCAGGTCCATGTGATGGGGCCTGGCGTCTAGGAAAAGATTATTTTATTATCCCCGGGTAAAATTACCTATATGCCCCCGGGTTGACAGCGGGATTTGGCCATTGGCAGACCCATCAGGGGTATTTCAATATTTTCGGGTCAAGGGAAGACTATAAATAGACTCATAAGGGCTCTTTGGAAAGCAAGTTTTTCATTATTCTCCAACTCTAGTGCTTTCTGAAGAGCTCCCAGCCCAGCATTTGGCTTTAGAGGGGAAGCTCTCAGAGATCTTCCGAGTGTGAGGTGGGACCTCCCAGCTGAGGCTTTGGGTCAGTCTTAGGACCTTAGCAGCCAGTCAAGGGTCGAGGTTTGAGAGAAGTAGGCATCGGCTGCACCTTGGTTTGTGAACATTCGTGGAGGTCATTTTTGGCTTCAACACACCCTATTACTAATTTTGGTCAGGATCACTATGTCTATAGGATTGTTGTTTTAACCCTGTTGTATAGAGTAAAGGTCAACTAGTTAGGTCTAAGGCTTAGGACTTAGGTTTGAATCTTTTCCCAAGACCTCCTAGTTCAGATGAGAAGCCAAGAATAAGAATTCAAGTTATCGTCGAGCTTAGATCGACGAAGCGTCAAACCCAGTTCGACTATCTGTGAGTTCAGGTTGATAGAGCGTCGAACTCGGTTTGACGATCTCTGAGCTCAAGTCGACGAGGTGTCAAACTCAGTTCGATGATCTCTGAGCTCAGATCTACGATTTCTGTCTTAGACTAATTCCAATATCTCTGAGCTCAGTTCAATGATAGTTGAGCTCAAATCGATGATTATCTTTTGAGATCGACGATTTCTGGAATTTTGTCTGTTTGTTAAGGATTTCAAATATCTTCAACTCAGAGCATTTATTGCAGAAGATTTCTAGCCGTTATAATAAATCTGGAGCAAGTTTCAAGGAAACAAAGGAGGAATGTTTTTAGTTTCTTTCCTACAGATGCAGTTGACATTTAAGGAAAGCCTTTCTGACTTTGCTAACGGCTATCATCAAGATTTGACAACTGGATTTCTTATTATCATTCAGAGAGAACAAGAAGATACACAGAGACACAAAAAAAGATCAATAACTCAGAAAATAGAACAAGTTTTCTTTCTAATTCCTGTTGATTAAAAGTCTTCATCATTCACACTCCAGACAACAAACATTTCAGTTCTTGCTGAAATCATCTTTTGTTGAAGCATTCTTTTCATTGAAGACCTATCACCCTTGCAAAGCTTCCAGTTCCTGAACTCTTGCTAATCTCAGGGGGAGCTTTGACAATATCTCATCCACTTGTGCTTCTCTTTGATAGTTGATAGAGAAGACAACTTCACCGCTTTTCTTTTTCCTTTCCTGTAAAAGGGTTTTTAAACTCCCTTCAAAAGTTTTGCTTTGGTTCCTGAGACCTGATCAAAACTCAGTGGTGGCAAGACACCTGATCAAAAAATCTGGTTTGGTTTTTGAGCACCTGATCAAAAGCTCATTGGTACCCAGGACACCTGATCAACTCATTCTGCAGTGGATTCCTACCAAGGGTGGTAAAAGAGTGGATGTACCCAGGTTTTGGGGAACCACTATAGTTCCTTGTGTCTTCTGGTTGCTTGTTATTTCATTTAATGTGTGTTGTGGATTTGCTCTTTTGTTTGCTTTATTTTAATTTCTGTCAAGCACTCTACACTAACAAAATTAAATCTTCCACTGCTAGAATAATTTTCATATTTGCAAAATTATTTTAAAACACTCTATTCACCGCCCTCTAGAGTGAAGGATTGATCTTACACTCACTTTCATAGACAATGGTCTTGGACAGAGATCGTTGAATGGAGTTCTGAGATAGTCGACCTGAGCTCAGAGATCGTCGAACTGGATTTGATGACCTCGTTGAGCTGAGTTCGACAATCGTCGAGCTGGGTTCGACGATATGTCAATCCTTACTAGAATTCTGGCTTCTCATCAGAGCTTGGAGATCTTGAGGAAAACTTCAAACTTAAGTCCTAAACCTTGAAAATAATTGACCTTTACTCGATACAACTAGGTCAATGCAACATTCCTAACAGACATAGTGATCCTGACCCAAATAATTAATATGGTGTTCCAACAGACGAGTATGTTATGTTCCTTGGGGTAGATATGTAAAGTCTCCCTTGTTTTCATGTAGAGTCTGATATCGAGAAACGGACATAGGCATGGTGTGTGAAGCCTATCCGGACAAGTTGGTCTGGATCGGTGATGTTTTACTATGCATTGTTAGCTAGAGAAGACTCTGTGCCTTTTATTATTTTCGGGTTTCTACGTGGTAGATTACAGCAGGGATCCTTGGGGATTAATCCCAAGGTGCACCCGGAAATCTGGGCAGTAGCGTGATTCTGCCATCATTGGTGGCCCGGGAGCCATCTTTTTAGGTAAGCGGGTTATGTACTTTTGTTTGTGCGTTTACGGGTTACGGGGAAGCTTAACTCGCGTCGATGATTTCTATTGTCGTGGTGGTGTGAGCAGCGAGTTGAGTGAAACCGTACCTGCTCTATGTGGTTCGGTTTTAGAGGCCTACCGATGGCATAGAGGGAGGGTCTTCGGCTTAAGCCGCAAAGACTTTAATGCTAACGAGATTGCCTTCCTGGGGGCAGTGGTGGACCGAGTTCACCGTGTAAGTGCCCTGAGATCACGGGGTGTGCGGCCGTGCGTGCCTACGCCTGTGGTGAAGTGTGCTTAAATTGTACTTTCGCAATCCTGTGTTGTTTATACTAATGCATTGCAGAAAAGGAGCTTTGTCGCCCCGAGTTTGGGGGCGGAATCGTTATAATTTGGTTAGCTTTAGCTGACCGTTATTCTTGTTTACCACCGTTGCGGTGAATTGTGCTTGCAGGTGTTGTAGAGCCGAGTGGCAAATAGCGGGCCAAAGCCCAAGTTGCTGAGTCGGCCCTCAAAGGACTTTTTTGTTTACTTGTTTAAATCATGTGTGGCCGGCCTGCGAGCCGAAGTTTGTAAGACACTGTTTAAATTTGCTGAACTATTGTAAGGCCATAAGGCCAGTTCTTTTGTGTATTTTGTATTTCATTCCTGCTTGGTTTCATTAGTGGACATTCATGCTCGTGGATGGGTTCTTGCTTTTGCAACTTAATAAATTGCTTCTGCTAGATGCTCTGTGTAGGACGTGTGCATTGGTTGAATGGTTTCAATGAGTAACCCGTCGGTCTGTCCGTGGTATATGGCGTCGGGCCCCGGCCAGATCTACTACTATATGTTGTGTGTCAGATATGGGTGTTACAATTTGGTATCAGGCTACCGGTTTCGGTCAGGCTTAAATGAATTCGTGGGCGAATTCACTTTAAGGGATGGTGAGCACATGTGTGTGCGTCATCGTTATAACATGGAAAGAACCCATGAATGTCCACTTAGAAATGAAAATACACATGTTTAAGGAACCTGCGTGTTCCTTTAATTGCTTTTTGCAAAGTTGTTTGGTCGCTTATCGGTGTTTTGTACGACTATAGGTGACAAGGAGTGGTGCGGGGCCGTCAGAATGTCCAGTTTCTGAGGCGAGTAGCGCACCAAATTATGCGCCGGCAACACCTCCTTCGGCTGAGACCATACGATTGGTAGCTGAGGCAGTGTTTGCGATGATTAATACACAGCCTGCAAGAAAAGTGCAGCAGCCTGCCTCTGCTGTGGAGCAAGTACCTCTCCAAGCGGCGGAGTCAAGGAGAGTGGAGTAGGTTGTAGTGGAGCAAGTGTTGCCTAGGAGAGAAATGGAGAAATAGCTCAAACATGTTATGGGCTTCAATCCTTCAGTGTTCTCGGGGATGGGAACCCCAACCCAAGCGGAGGATTTTCTCTCCAGAGTTAAGAGAGTATTGATAACTACTGATACGGAAGAGTGGAAGAAGTCCACAATTTCCACGTTCTTGTTGGATGGTGATGCAATATTATTATGGGAAGGCTTGGAGTTACACCATCTGAGGGGTAGACAGCTTACTGATATCTCAATTGAGGAGTTTTCGAGACTATTCTTGGCTCGATACCTCCCCTTAGCTCAGAGGATTGCAATGGAAAATGAGTTCCAGAAGTTGGTGTAAGGAGAGGGCAGTGTGGATGACTATCTCCATGAGTTTACTCACTTAGGTCGGTACGCAAGCGCTACCTTCGCTAATGAGGAGCGAAAGACAAATCGATTCTACAAAGGTCTAAGAGATGACTTGAGACTGCTACTCTCGGGGCCGATGACGCAGGGCTTAAGACCCTGGTCAACCCGACCTGATCTTTGGAAATAGGCATGAAGAATGTACAGGCTAAGAAAGACTCTAATAAGAAGGGGTTGGAGTTCAAAAGGCCGAACTCCTCAAAATCGGTGTTCCGCAAATGGAATAAAAATGCTAGGGCTTTGGGTCCAGCCCCTTCTTCAGGTGCATCTAGGGCGACTACAGGCCGAACCCCGGGTGCATGTTATACGTGTGGAAAGCTGGGGCATTATGCCCGAGATTGTCGGAGCAGACGTGCAAAGTCCGATAGAAAGCCGGGAGCAACTTACGAGGAAAAGGGCAAGGCGGTGGAGTCAACCGCATCCCATTATACTCCGACTCAACCAAGAGTCTATAATCTGGGCCAGCAGGTGGCCATCAAACAGGCAGATGTGGTGACAGGTACGGTTTAAATTTATAGCAAGATAGCTTTAAATACTGTTATCTAGTGTTTATTAGCTTATTAATGTTTGTATAGGCTTTGTTCTGATTTGTGATAGTCCGGCAAGAGCACTATTCGATACGGGAGCTTCGCACTCCTTTTTGTCCAAAGGTTTCATATCACGCATCGGAGTCCCATCTTCGATGGCGAAGGACAAATTTGACGTGTTGCTGTCGAATGGGTTTTGTATGCGTGCGGACAGAGTGTGTGTCGTAAAGATTCATATTGGAAGTCAGGAGTTCGACTTATTGGCGTCATTACTAACGCTAGTAGAGTTCGACGTAATTTTTGGTATGGACTGGCCTACATAGCAGAAGGCATACATAGAATGCAACCGTAAAGAAGTCAAGCTGGGTGCTGGGCGGGAGACAACATTTGCGGGACTGAAGGGGTCGAGCAAGACTCTAATGTCTGCTCTTCA
This sequence comes from Platanthera zijinensis, assembly GCA_039513925.1. Lineage (NCBI taxonomy): Eukaryota > Viridiplantae > Streptophyta > Magnoliopsida > Asparagales > Orchidaceae > Platanthera > Platanthera zijinensis. The sequence continues at coordinate 181,953,042 of CM077083.1, forward strand.
GTTGGTCAAGGTAGTTCGTGCTGGCACAGAGTTGTTCTTTACGCTAGTGGAGGCTGAAAAGCCTAAGCCCACTTTGGGTAGTATTCCAGTAGTATGCGAGTACCCCGACGTGTTCTCGGACAATCTTCCCGGAGCCCCACTTTAGCAGGAGATCGATGTCATGATTGAGCTAGTGCTAGGTGCCAAACCTGTGTCACGCTCTCCTTATAGGTTGGCACCTAAGGAGATGGTGGAGCTAAAGGTTCAAATCGAGGAGTTGTTGGAGCAAGGTTATGTGCGTCCAAGTCCGTCGTCTTGGAGCGCACCGGTCCTTTTCGTTAAGAAGAAGGACGGAAGTTTGCAGCTCTGTATCGACTATAGAGAACTGAATAAGTTAATGGAAAAGAACAAGTACCCGATCCCAAGGATTGATGATCTGTTTGATCAGTTAGTCGGGTCGTCGGTGTACTCAAAATTGGATCTCAAGTCCGGTTATTATCACCTCAGAATAAAGGAAAGTGATATCCCAAAGACGGCATTCAGCACAAGATATGGGCATTTCGAGTTTACGGTCATGCCGTTCGGGCTGACTAATGCGCCATCAGTGTTCATGGATCTGATGAACAGAACGTTCAGGGAGTACTTAGACCACTTTTTGATCGTCTTTATCGACGACATATTGGTGTACTCGCAGTGCGAAGAAGATCACTTCAAGCATCTGCACTTGGTTTTGGAGATGCTGAGGAGGAACGAACTATACGCAAAGTTCTCCAATTGTGAGTTTTGGTTGTCCTCAGTGGCGTTCCTTGGTCACATAGTCAGTGGAGAAGGGATTGTGGTGGATCCGGCGAAGATAGTTGTGATACGAGAGTGGCATGTGCTCTCTACAGTAGTGGAAGTCCGGAGTTTTCTGGGGCTTGCCTGCTATTACAGGCGCTTCGTAGAGAACTTCTCGCGGATAGCGTTACCTCTCACTACTTTGACAAGGAAAAATCATAAGTTTGTTTGGACGCAGGAGTGTACGCAAGCTTTTGAAGATTTGAAGGGTCGGTTGACCATGGCGCCAGTACTAAGTTCGTCGAGTGGGACCGAAGGCTTTGAGATCTATAGCGATGCGTCAAGCAGTGGTTTGGGCTGCGTGCTGCTGTAGCATGGTAGTGTTATAGCTTATGGCTCGCGTCAACTGAAAGTGCATGAGAGGAATTATCCAGTCCACGACTTGGAGTTGGCGGTCATGATTTTTGCACTAAAGCTATGGAGGCACTATTTGTACGGCGTAAAGGTCGATATATATACCAATCACAAGAGCCTGGAATACCTGTTGTATTAAAAGGATCTAAATATGAGGCAGTAGAGATGGATAGAGTTCTTGGGGGACTATATATTCAAAATTCATTATGTTCCCGGGAAAGGCAATGCGGTTGCGGATGCGTTGAGTCGCCTGGCTCCCTCACAAGCCAAACTTGTTGTCGATTCATGACGAGCGATTGATTCGGGAGTTGGAGGCTTTAGATATCTCTTGTGTTGACAAGCAGACTAGCGCCGAAGTGTTATTGAACTGGACGGAAGTTCAGTATGACCTGGCTGATCGGATTCGACAGGCTATGGATTTGGATAGCAGCATGAAGGAAATCATGGATGCAGCTACGGATGGGTCAAATTCCCAGTTTTTGGTTGAAGATAGACTACTAAGGAAGGACAGTCGTTTGTGCGTCCCAAACGTGGGTAATTTACGGGTGGAGTTGATGTACGAGGCTCATCATACCAAGTACTCATTCACCCAGGGAGCACAAAGATGTACCGAGATCTGAAGAAGTTGTTCTGGTGGCCAGGACTCAAGAAAGATGTGGCACTATATGTGGCGAAGTGTCAGACTTGTTCCTTAGTGAAGACAGAGTGCCAAAATCCAGGGGTTTCTTGAAGTCTTTGCCTATTCCAAAGTGGAAATTCGACGACAATTCGATGAACTTTGTACAAGGTTTGCCAAGGTTGCAGAAGGGAAACGATATCGTCTGGGTGATCGTAGATCGGTTGACAAAAGTGTCGCACTTCATTCCGCATAGGAAGGATGATTCGGTGGAGAAACTGGCAAAGCTTTATGTGGATAACATTGTTAGACTGCACGGTATGCCCCGCAACATCGTGAGCAATAGACATGGGCATTTTACGTCCAATGACTGGAGGTTGGTGCAGCAAATGCTGGGAACTAAGTTTAAGTTCAGCACAGCCTTTCATCCGCAGACGGATGGGCAGACCGAGAGGGTCAACAGGACGATGGAAGACATACTTCGCATGTGCGTCCTAGACTTCGGAAAGCAGTGGAAAGATCATCTGTTTTTGGTGGAGTTTGCGTACAACAACTACCAAGCGAGCATACAAATGGCGCCCTTCGAGGCCTTATATGGTAGAAAATGTCGCACGTCGTTGTCATGGTTAGAAACGGATGAGGCAAGGTTGTACAAAAAGCAAGTGGTGGAAAGCGCCACTTCTTTGGTACGACCCATTTGAGAGCGTTTACTGATCGCTCAGGATAGGCAAGCTAAATACTACAATGCCAAGCATCGGAACGTAGAGTTCGTTGTTGGCGATTGGGTGTATCTTAAGATAAAGCCGTTCAAGGGTGTTCCACGGGTACGACGCTTGAAGAAGCTGAGCCCGAGATACCTTGGACCATTTGAGATTCTGGAGCGGATCGGTGAAGCGGCTTATCGTCTAAAGCTATCGGTGGAGTTGAGTGGTCTACATGATGAATTCCACATATCAGCATTGCGGAAGGCGATGCAAGAGCCTTCGCAGGTGATCACGGTTGATCAAGTACCGGTGGACGAAGGGTTGGCGACAAGGGTCAAGCTCGTTCGTATCAAGGACTCTTAAGTCAAGCGACTTCATAACAAGGAGATCAGGATGGTCAAGGTTCATTGGGACAATTGCGGTCGGGAGGAGCTATCTTGGGAGCGAGAGCAGACCATGCTGGAGGAGTACCCAGAGTTATTCCACTCAGGTACCACTTTTGGTTTTGTGTATCTTTTCCTTTCGGTAATTTTGTGGACAAAATTCTTTTAAGAGGGAGAGAGTTGTAACGCCCCGAAACTCAAAAGAGAGACGGGTGGCATTTTGAGCCAAGTCTGGGACTTTGTAGAGGTGACACGGCCTAGGACACGGGCGTGTCCCAGGGGCGTGTCGTGCTCGGGTTCGACGATGGTCGTGCGATCGATGAAATTGCAGTCAACGAGCGTCGAACAGCGAACACGGCCTGAGACACGGGCATGTACCAGGCCGTGTCCTACTCGGGTTTATAGTCGAGTTGTGTCGGGGGAGAGATACGGCCTGAGCCCAGGCATGTTCGGGTCCAACACGGGCGTGTCCAATTCGACATGGGCGTGTCGAATACCCTTATTCTCCTCGGTTTGGTGCTGAACCTATGTCGATGGAGGAAAACGCCCAGCTACACGGGCGTGTGCTAGATGACACGGGCGTGTCAAGCCTGACACGGGCGTGTCGAGTGCCCGTGTTCTTTTCGGGATGCGACTGTTTCGGCGGCGAATGAGGAACACGGCCTTGGACACGGGTGTGTCGCAAGGCGTGTTCGGCCCAGGAAGTTCATTTTAAGTGCGAATCGTGGCTGTCCGTTTCCTTATTTTGGGATCTAATTGCTCAGGGATGTCCTGGTTAGGTTTTAAGCCTGGAATAGGGTTTTCAAACCCTCATTTCATCTTCATCTTCTCTTTTTAAAAGCCTAGAGAGAGGGGAGAGCAAGGAGGAAGAAAGGAGAAAGATCCGGTCGCCGGAGGATATTCGGAGCGCCAAATCGCAAATCGAGTCCAGATCTACGGAGGCGAGATCATTGCGGTGCTTTTTATCCGTGTAGATTTCCATGGCGCCGAAGAGGAATGCTAGGGTAACGATTCTCTACTTGAGCATGTGAAGCTCTTCTTCTTTTGCATAGGGAAAACCCGCTCCCGCAAGTGTGAGGCGAGTATGCGGTGTTCCTTGGGGTAGATATGTAAAGTCTCCTTTGTTTATATGTAGAGTCCGATATCGAGAAACGGACATAGGCATGGTATGTGAAGCCTATCCGGACAAGTTGGTCTGGATCGGTGATGTTTTGCTATGCATTGTTAGCCGGAGAAGACTCCGTGCCTTTTGTTATTTTTGGGTTTCTACGTGGTAGATTGCAGCAGGGATCCTTGGAGATTAACCCCAAGGCGCACCCGGAAATCTGGGCAGAAGCGTGATTCTGCCATCATTGGTGGCTCGGTAGCCATCTTTGTACGTAACCGGGTTATGTACTTTTATTTGCGCGTTTACGGGTTACGGGGAAGCTTAACTCGCACCGATGATTTCTATTGTCGTGGCGGTGTGAGCAGCGAGTTGAGTGAAATCGTACCTGCCCTCTGTGGTTCGATTTTAGAGGCTTACCGATGGTATAGAGGGAGGGTCTTCGGCTTAAGCAGCAAAGACTTTAATGCTCATTAGATTGCCGTCCTGGGGGCGGTGGTGGACCGAGTTCACCGTGTAAGTGCCCTGAGAGCACGGGGTGTGCGGCCGTGCGTGCCTACGCCTGTGGTGAAGTGTGCTTAAATTGTACTTTTGCAATCCTGTTTGTTTATACTAATGCATTGCAGGGAAGGAGCTTTGCCACCCCGAGTTTGGGGGCGGAATCGTTATAATTTGTTCAGTTTTAGCTGACCGTTATTCTTGTTTGCCACCGTTGCGGTAAATTGTGCTTGCAGGTACTGCGGAGCCGAGTGACAAATAGCGGGCCATAGCCCAAGTTGCTGAGCCGGCCCTCGAAGGTTATATTTGTTTACTTGTTTAAATCATGTGTGTCTGTCCTACGAGCCGAAGTTTGTAAAACACTGTTTAAATTTGGATAAATATTGTAAGGCCATAAGTTCAGTACTTTTGTGTATTTTGTAGTTCATTCTTGCTGGGTTTCGTTAGTGGACATTCATGCTCGTGGCTGGGTTCTTGCTTTTGCAATTTAATAAATTGTTTCCGCTAGATGCTCTGTGTAGGACGTGTGCATTGGTTGAATGGTTTCAATGAGTAACCCGCCGGTTTGTCCGTGGTATATGGCGTCGGGCCCCGACCTGACCTACTGCTGTATGCTGTGTGACGGATAAGGGTGATAAATGTCGCCACCATGATCACCACAAGAAAAAACTAATGTACAAAATCCTTAATTTTTCACGCTCCATCTCCAAACACTAAGTATTTTGGGGGGCAAATGATGAGGCCAAGTTAATTTTGTAGAAAATTTTTTGTGCAAGTGGAGATCATGGAAATAACCACCGCGCTCACGATCAGCACATGATCCGCGCAAGGGATCCCACTACATGTGCAAACCGCCCGCGGTTGGCCGAAACGGCCGGCCGCCTCCACTTATTAGCAGTGTAGGCGGTCGCCCCCAGTGTCTTCCCCCAGTCGCAGCTGCCTCTAGTGGCCGCAAGGCAAGGCTGCACCTCATTGCCGCTCCCCGTGACCGCCTTTTGCGGCCACTATGTCATGGTCGCAAGGGGATGTCGCGCCTTACACCCGCCCCCTTGGCTGCGAGACCGCAACTGTGTGGGGCGGTCGGCGCTAGGGCCAGCTACAGCTGGGACTGACCGCCCTCCATGATTGTCGCGGTCGGACATCCCGTTGGTTGCGGCTCCTTCTCCTTCTCTCGTGCCTGCTCGCCGCCAAGATGGCAGCTCCTTGAAAGGGGGCCCTATCCGCCGTCTGATCATCTCGACACGATTGACGTCGTCTGTTTCATGGATAACAGACCATGTAACCACCATTGTCAGTGAGAAAAAATTTAATAAATAAATTATGTTGTACGGAAAAAAATTATATTAATTAGTATTCGTCGGAAACTATACTAAATATGATATGCAACTAGTATTTTAGGTGATTACGATGAACGGATAGCCGCATAACTACCGTAACCACCACTTGGAGCCTATAAAAAGGTCTATCAGACCCCTCATTTCTAACATTTTCCTCTCCCAACTTTCTTCTACCTCAGGCCGTAGCTTTGCCGAAATCATTCTACGAGTCACCGCCTCTTATCGAGACACCCGAGAATTTGTCTAAGTCCACAACGCTCTAGGGAAGAAGACGTCTCGCCAGCCATTCCAAGGAGTCTCCTACGTATGCAGCATTCCGCAAGCCCCCGCCAACGCATCTCTACACGCCCCGCAGCAGTGTTGTACATCTATGCAACATTTAAGAGCGTCTGCCACCCCAAAAAGTTATTGAAGCTGAGCTTCGCGTGAGACGGTATGTCGCCCACCGAGCTCGTCTGTAATCTTTCTCATCTCCAAGCTGTAACGAGGAGCAGCCTGCCGCCCTCGATTCCATCGCTACTTTGTAAACCGCTGTTGATAGTGAAGTTTGGCTCGCACCAAACCGGTCACGTGGTTCATTACCCAGTTGAGGGGTTTTTTTCACGTTAAAATTGTCTTGTACACTTCTTTACTTACTCTGTGTCTGTGCGCGCACTCGACCGCTTCACGAGCTAAGGCGGCTTAGTTTAGTCTGATCTATCAAGAACGTTGAGTTGATCACAACATCACCAAATCAGTCTCTAAATTTACGTCACTTTATGAAAATAGCCTCATTTGACTTAAATTTTTCTGAATAGCATAATGTAATATGACATTATATGATAATTTTAGAACCGAGAAATATATTATATGTTGTTCGGCAAAACTCCATTCCTCCCTTGTATGTTTTAGAACAGGTGAAATAATTATGAAGCTGCATTTTAGTATTCTAATTATTGAAGTCGGAAAAATTCCCTATTCTAAAAATCGGATCAAGACAGCCTAAGATTACCGGCCCAACGGGTAGGCTTGACGGCTAGCGGGCTAAAGCACGGAGATCACCGAACAACAAACAGGACCCCAGGCGCTGTGGCAGGGAGGTCCCACCACGTATCCAGAACCTTGGAAGAAGCAACCCCTCCACAACCAAAAATGGTCGATCGGGGTACGAGAGAGACTAACTGGTAACTAAGTCAAGGCGACTAAAGGGGATATTCGCAAGATCGCGGTCAGGTCTCTCTGAAAAAGGAATTCAAAGGCTCGGCTGACGTCCAAGGAGGAGAACTTGCGAGCTCTTGGCGAGATTTTTCAGTCCCCTTCCTCGTACCCCTGGGGTCCTATTTATAGGGAAATCCAAAGGGAGCGGAGGTCTTATTTATAACCACACCCCTTGGCGATTAGGCGACTTCCTGGAGGAACTCGCATTGCTGGGCGAGCAAGCGGCCTAGTCGCCTACCTGGGGAGTATGCGAGGGGAGCTCGTCATTCTCACCCTGACCTTTTCCTGTTTGGTGTGTTGACTCTGACCTCTGTCCTGATTTGCTGACTTTGACTTCTGCTTACCTGACTCTGGAGGGGTCCACCCTCGACGAATATGGGTTGTACACTAATGTTACATTTTGTATGTATAATGCAAGATCTGTGATAAAAAAAACTTACATAAAACCTGAAAATAAAAAGCTAAAAAGAGAGGAAAAAAAGATTTCCGATAAAAAATATGAACTCAAATGAACAATTTACGCAAACAAAAAAGATAACTAGGATTATTAACAATTTACTCGATTATAAACTTCATATGATAGCCAGTTTCAAAATATTATAAAATGGGAATAATTTCCTGAACCATAAATTGTAAAACAAAGGCATAATAATTGCGTTTGAAGAAGCTGGTTTTGTTTGGACCATCTCCATGTATTGGGATCACAGAAGTGGTGTATGATTGCAGGATTCCGAATATCATCAATTATTCTCGAGTGATCATCAACACATCCGACCCTGATTGGACGGTTGGGAGAATAATTTGCTGCAGATATGTGCAATATCGACGGCCGGAAGTCCTTGGCAGCACGCGCGGTTCGTCGCCCGGCCGGCAATTACTTGAAGGCTGCCGGATTATGACCGTTGGTTCTCCGGCAAAATCAACTTTACTGATTGCCGATGGACGCAGAGTAGCAGACTCCCATGACATTGAGTGCTAGCTTCTTTCACATCCGTTACTTTGCTTTATTTTCCCTAAAACCGGGAGCCATTTCAGAAAGCTGAAAAGACAGCCACGCCCGAAGATGACTTTTCATGATATTGTTCATCGATATTAAGAGCTTGGTATAATATATATATATATATATATATATATATATATATATATATATATATATAGAGGGCTATGGAAAAACGCGCAGCGCGTTTTTCGCTAAAAAATGCGCTCCCCGAAAAAACGGAAAAAACACCTCCTAAACAGCATTTTTAGAAAAAATGGTCAACATGAAAGTTGTAGATCTCGACGAGATCTACAACTTTCATGTTGACCACTTTTTCTAAAAATGCTGTTTAGGAGGTGTTTTTTTCGTTTTTCTGGGTATATATATATATATATAATACATATCATATGCGGGCTAGCTTAGGTGCGGGCGTACGGGCTTGGGGATTTTAAGGTTAAAAAAACTTGAGCTAGTTCTCCCACAATATATTTCGGAATTAGGCAAATAATATATGCATTTTATAGCTAAGAACGAGATCTAAAACTTTCATGTTGAACATTTTTTCAAAATTTGCATAATTTGGCCGGAATCTCGCCCGAAAGGTTGCTGGCTCGAAGTGAATATAATATTAATAAATTTCAAAATTCGAGTCAGCAATCTTTCGGATCAGATTCCGGCTAAACCGTGCAAATTTTGGAAAAATGTTTATCATGAAAGTTTTAGATCTCGTTCTTCCCTACAAAATGCATATATTATTTGTCTAATTCTGAAATATATTATAGGAGAATCAACTCAAACTTTTTTAGACTATCTTAGCATCTGATGGTAGGAAAACCAAATAATATGCATTTTATATGCATATATATATATATATATATATATATATATATATATGTATATATATCTTAGCATCTTAATGCGGGTCCGTGCTCGATGTTTTTGGGCAGCATTCGGCCTCATCAATACGGGTTTTGCTAATATAAAGCACATTTTTCATCCATCTTCACTACTCTCAATGCTCTTGGGCAGGCTTCGCTTGCATTCATGTTGTGAAAAAATCCAATGCCCTGAATAACAACAACTACAAAAAGAAAAATCACCAGAAACAAATGCAGAAAATGCTCGAAATCAAGAAATAAGTTCTCTACAGCCACACAGATCAAAACCTGGGCATACACTGAGACATACACGGTTGTATGATTCCGTTTAAAGTCCATAAGAAATAAAACTGAGGATCTGAAAATTACAGAAACAGATAAACCTCCGCAAATCTTCAACTTCTTCTACGACGACGTGTGAGCAAAACGCCGCTTCGAAAAATACACAAAGATGAAGACCCTGTCGAGGGCTACGCCGTGGAATCAACGATCTCTAAAAAAGAAGTTTCTCTCTCTAAAATACCTTCACAGCAACAATGACGGCTAACTCTGAATCTTCACTGGAGGGAAAAGCATTTGCCCCAGGATTATTGATTAGGGCTGAAACAAAACATACATACATATAAATACATGCATACATATAAATACATGCATACATATAAATACATGCATACATATAAATACATACATACATATATATATATACATACATACATATATACATACATATATATATATATATATATATATATATATATATATATGTATATATGTATGTATATATATATGTATGTATATATACAAGTGACAGGCACGGGTCTTCGGCCCTGGGGGCATTCAGCGGGGGTGCGACAATTGGCGGGGTCCGACATTCGGCGGGGTGCGACATTCGGCGGGATGCGACATTCGTCGGTGGGCGGCAATATTTGTCGTGGGGGCGACATTTGTCGTGGGCGGCAATATTTGTCGTGGGCATTGACATTTGTCGTGGGCGGCGACATTTGTCGTGGGCGGCGACATTTGTTGTGGGCGGCGACATTTGTCGTGGGCGGCAACATTTGTCGTGGACAGTACCCGCCCGCAACATATACATATGGGTACTCAAAATGACCGTAAAAAAATATAAATCAAGAATATAATTTTTATTTTGTAAAACAAATTATATTTTAACGTTAAAATATTAATCTTTCTTTTGTCATTTCTAGCCATAGGCCATAGGTTTAGGATACCTAGTATTTTTATTTTTTGTATTTAAATATTGTAAAGTTGTGTAATTACCTAAAAGGATATTGACTTTATAATATATTAATATAAAGTTATGTATATTTGTGTAATTATGAATACAACTATAAGGGCAATATAGGGGGATTTGCAATGTTTCACCAAAGATTAGTTTTCGTATAATAGTATATATATATATATATATATATATATATATATATATATATATATACATATATATATATATATATATATATATACATATATATATATGTATATATATATATACATATATATATATGTATATATATATATACATATATATATATGTATATATATATATATATGTATATATATGTATCGGAAAAATGCATATACGCGTAACGCGCATATATCATTTTGCCCCGCCGGCGGTTGCGGGCTTGCCGGCCGCTGGCCGCCCAGCTGTAAACAAAATTTGCAGCAGGGCGACTGATGGTTGTGGGCTTGCCGCCCACCGGCCGCCCTGCATGGGCTCGTCGGCGTTGTAAAACAAATTTGCAACGGGGCGGCTGGCGGTTGCGGGCTCACCGGCCACCGGCTGCCCTGAGCTCGTCGGCGCTGTAAAAAAAATCTGCAGCGGGGCGACTGGCGGTTGCGGGCTCGCCGGCCACCGGCCGCCCTGGGCTCGTCGGCATCCACGCCGACGAGCCCAGGGCGGCTGGTGGCCGGAGAGCCCTCAACCATTAGCTGCCCCGCTGCAAATTTTTTTCAAACAACACCGGTGGCGCCGTTGGTGCTATCCACAAAATTTTTTTTATAGAGGGGTGGCTGACGGCTGTGGGTAGGGGTGCAACTCGGATCGGTTCGGTTCGGTTCCACTGAGAAACAAGAACCGACCCGTATATGTTCGGTTCCAACTTTTTGAAACCGGAACCGACCCACGGTTCTAAAATGTAGAGCCGGAACCGAACCGTAAATATCGGTTCGGTTCCGGTTCGGTTCTCGAATCTTTAAATTCAATGATAATACTTGATAATTGGTATGCTATTAGCATGCAAAAATAGTAATACACGGATTATATGTTACTCATGAATCTTCACTCCCAGGATCATCCAACTAGAAATAACAATGTGGCCGACAAATTAAAGGTCGAACAGGAACATGGATTATATGTTTCTGATAAACTTTCACTCACAGGAGGATCAAGATCTAACAAATCTATTCATTCAATCATAAGCAAAAAATTAAAACATTACATAAATCGCAAGAAATCCGGGCAATTAACCATGACAAATGCTGATAGGAAGGAGGATACACACAACAAATCGGAAAATAAAGATACCATAGATCAAGATCTCACCTTATGGTTGTCGAAAAGTAATCGTAGGAGTCAACGACGGGAGGATCTAGGAGGAAACCCCGAGATGCAGATGTCATCGGTGGAGAGGACTGGGGAGGTTCGTAGATTTTAACGAGCGAGGAGTGTTGGGGACGGGCGGACGGCACAAGGGTTTGGAGCGGGAGAAAAAAGGTCACGCGACATAACTTTTACTCTTTTAACTCCATGATCCAGTAATCTCATCTCACAGCTGCAATTTTTTAAAATTATATTTATAAATTTAAACCCTAATAAATCGGTTCGGATCGGTTCTAGGGTACCCGCCCACGGGACCCGAGAACCGAACCGAACCGAACCGCCGGTTCTCTCTTTCTTAGGAACCGTACCCGAACCGAACTACTTGAGAACCGAACCGAACTACTTGAGAACCGACCCGAACCGTCCGGTTCGATTCGGTTTCGGTTCGGTTCTTCGGTTATTTATGCACACCCCTAGCTAAGGGCTCGTCGGCCACCGGCCGTTTTGGGCTCGCCGGCGGTATAGCCGGCGTCCACGTCGACGAGTCCAGGGCGGTCGGCGAGCCCGCAGCCCACAACCTTTTCATCAAATATTCTCCACCAAAGTCTGATTCATGTGCTCTGCCACCCCGTTCTGTTGTGGTGTCTCCATGACAGTGAAGTGATGCTCTATACCCGATCTCTGGCACACTCGCAAGAATGCATTCGATGTGTATTCGCCTTCATTATCTGATCTGATACATGAAATCTTTTTGTCAGTATGAGTCTCAATCCACTTCTTCTAAGTCATAAATACCTCCAGAACTTCGTTCTTATGCTTCATGGTGTACACTCAAGCATATATGAAACAATCATCAACGAAGGAGACAAAGTATCATCGTCCGTTGAAATATTTTGTCTTCATTGGACCCCAACATCTATGCGAATATAATCTAAAATTCCCTTTGTACTGTAGACGACAGTGTCAAAAGATACTTGTGTCTTCTTGTCAAGCACGCAATGCTCAAAAAAATCAAATTTGTAACTTTTTGCTCCCTTAATCAATCATTGTCTTGATAAAGCCTTGAGGGAAGCCTCTCCAGCATGAGTCAGACTCATATGTCATAAATTACCGATATCCAAAGAATCATCAGCCACAGCCACAGTCCCGATAATTGTACTCCCTTGAAGATAATATAAATTGTTGTGTCAAACTTCTCTCATAAAAATCAAAGTTGCGTGACTGATCTTCAGAACTCCTGCCTTCATCACTACCTAGTAGCCCTTGGCTTCTCAAGTCCCAATAGACAACAAATTCTTCCTGATATCGAGAACATGTCTGACCTCTGTCAACTCTCTCAGTGCACCGTCATGCATCCGAACTAGAATACTCCCAACACTAATCGTACGATAAGTCTGATCATTGCCCATAGAAACAACACTAATATCCAAGGACTTGTAAGTACAAAACCACTCTCAATTAGGACAAATGTGATAGGTAGCACCCCTGTCCAGAATCCAACATGAATCATCAGTAAATAAGCACTAAAGAGTGCATAAAGAGAAAAGTCAGACTCACTACCACTAGTAATCTCCTGTGCAATCTGGGCCTTCACCTCTGAGGAACCTCCCTTATTTTTATCTTTTAACTTGGAGCAGTCCTTCTTCTAGTGACCAATCTCCAAATAGAATGCACACTGATTATGCCCAAGACCACGTAAATTGTCATGCTTTTGAGCACTGTTATTACTATTATTATGTGGGTTCTTCTTTTTCTCAAATTTTCCTTGATAAGACACAAGTGCTTCGGTTGACTCCGTCTTCGATGTCTCTTTATCTATTTGATGGAACTCATGGTTTAGCAATGTCGTAGACACTTCACTGTACTTCAAGAGCTCCTTACCAGGAATGAAAGACATCGTGAAGTTCTCATACTCATCCGAAAGCGAATTCAATAAAAGAAGTGTCTTGTCTTCATCGCTAACATATCGTCCAAATTTAACAGATCAATCTGCCAACATCTTCGTAAATTCATTCGAATGCTCATCAATTGAGACTCCACGTCTCATCTGAAACCGGTACAATTGACGCTTCATGTGCATGTGATTCTCCATGCTCTTTGAGAGATACTTGTTTTTCAATGTCCTCCAAAAGTTTCCACAGGCATCTCTAACATAACAACATATTTGATCTCCTGAGTCAGACAATTTTTGATCAACCCACAAGCAATTCGATTCATCTTTGACCAAGTTTCTCAATCATCCCAATAAAGATCTGGAATGAAACTATAAGGAAAGACATGATTTACTTAGGCATTAGTGAGATTATGACACAAGATAGGGAATAATGATGACAAAAGATCCATATAGCTGACCCCACTATAATGGGATAAAGGCTTCAGTGTTGTTTTTGAGTGTTGTTTATTTGGTTATCATTATTTTCTTACTTTTATTGATGATTATTTTCATATGTCATAGGTGTACTTACCACGTGATCGCACTGAATTAATTCGTATTTTTTATTCATCCATCATTGAAACTCACACTTATTTTTCGAGGAAAGTGCCTCCTGTAACGCTCATCCGTTAAATGACATATAATAGAAGGTTGATCGGGGCCCCACACTATATACCATAAATAGACGGGGGGGGGGGGGGGGGGGTCACAGGTTATTATCAAAAACTAGTACACACATCCTAACTCAGAGCATTCTAACGGAAGCAGTAAGGATTAAGCCTGAACTCATCAACCATGAATGTACACTATATATATAAACCAACACATTTATATATCTCAAAGGAATGTATACAAAATATACAAAAAGTTTGGCCTTAAGGCCTTACAGGTTCTCTTCACAAGTATGGATTACATACATCGGCACGCAGACCGGCCACACATGAAAATAGTAAAACATTTCTTTAATTGGCCTTCGAGGGCCAACATAGCAGCAGCAGCAAGGGCTTCAGCCCTATTGCTTTCGTTAGAATGCTCTGAGTTAGAATTCATATACTAGTTTTTAATATTAACCTATGACCCCCCCCCCCCCCCCCCCCCCCCCCCCCCACCCACCCACCCACCCCCCACCCTCGTTTATTTGTGGTATATAGTGTGGGGCCCCAGCCGGACCTTCTATTATATGTCATTTAACGGATGGAGGCGTTATAATTTGGTATCAGAGTGGCGCAGCGGAAGCGTGGTGGGCCCATAACCCATAGGTCGGAGGATCGAAACCTCCCTCTGATACCAAATTGTAATGTCTTCATCCGTTAAATGACATATAATAGAAGGTCTGGTCGGGGCCCCACACTATAATGGATATAGTGGACATTAATGGTTGATGAGTTCAGGCTTAACCCCTACTGGTAAATATCAATTCCAATTCTATTTACTGAATTACATCCTGCAGCCGAACATAAGAATTGGTTTTCTGCACAAAACCAATTCTTACAGATATTGATTTTCTGACTAAGGCAAATTCCAGAAAACCATTGCATGCACGGTGAATGGACCCTTATGTATTTCTTATATATATATCTATATATATATATATATATATATATATATATATATATATATATATATATATATATAAAATAGGGTTGCTCTTGGTTCAAAGTATTCTACTAATGACCATCAAGTTTAGAATGACCTTATATAGTATCTCTAGCGTATGACCTTGTCCTAGGATGACACGAAACTCATAGATAACTATCAAGTTGAGCTTGACAAGCCCGAATATATACCAAATTATTCAACAATCTCCTCCTATGTCATAGCAGATTATGTCCAACTTAGTCTATGGTGTCTTCAGCTTTCTGATTCAATTGAGGGAAGTATTTTCTCTTTTGGATTATGAGCAGTAGAGGGCTGATATATGATGTTTAATATAATTAACTTGGAGTCTTACACTACACATTTTTTCTCCTTAGACAAACCTTAACGAAAAGTCTAGTCAACCCTAAGTGTCAACATCGTAGCTACAATATGATGCAACCCCGATAATTTTAATGATAATATTCCTAAACAGATATCACAAAGGATGATATCCCAAGGTAGACATGACGATGACGTTGGGCGTGACACTAAAAAGGAAAAAGTACAAGTGAGTTTTATCTTTTTAATTGAGTAAGTTCTTTTTAATTTATGTTTTATTTGAGTAAGTTCATTTACTTACATCGATACTAAAAATAGAAATAATATGGCATGTGACATAATGAAGGTTTATATCACTGATAATTGATTCTCATTATTATGTATGGCCTTAGCACAGACAAATATTCAAATGAACTTCTAAGGGGATAAATCACTAAATAAACATTCTTATGTTTATGTAAACATAAATGTGTCGACACATAGTAGTGTTAAGGGTATGACGAAAATTAAACGTACATAAATGTTGTTGACGGATGTCAAATCAGTCGGCTGAAAGGCATAGACGCATGATGAACGTACTGATTTGATCACTGAAGCCCCTAAGGGGTCGGGCCCAAAGACTGAAATACTGATATAGATACTGATATTGTACAGATACCCTTAACATTACCGTAAACAAATGTAAAATCTATTTAATGCTTGTCATACAGATATGGACATTCACGCTGTTTTTACTGTTTTACTGTTCTTTTACACTGAAATAATGTTAGTTAGTTCTTTTATGTATATATAGATACTGCTCCATATCACATTTGAACAGGTTATTACATTGTGATATGAATACTGATATTTATTGCTATGAATAACATTTGTTTCGTGTACAAAAGGATAAGTGTTCGCTTAGTCTTTATAAAAGACTAACGGTTTCTATTTCTAACATTTTTAGGCACAGGGAAATCGCAAACTCGATAGCTCTAGTGCGCTGATTGATTGGGCATATGATGATATTGAAACACATAGATGTCTTTTTGAAGCTCTTTGGATAGTGATGATGTATATATATATATAATATATATATATATATATATATATATATAATATAATATATATATATACATATATATATATAGCTATGTTTTTTTTATTATATAAAACTGTTGTATTGTATTTGAGACCTGTGAAACTTAATATTGGTATGAGATATGTATATATTTTGACTATGTTGGATGTGGCGTTATAAGGCTCATTGTGCTTAATGAATGTGCTAATTTCACTCTGATGATCATGAAAGATATGTTATTATTGATTGTGTCGGACTATGGGCCGTTACAATTTAGTGGTATCAGAGTCAGGTTTTCCCAAAGCTGGTCGCAATGTGCATGTACCTACGTCAAAAGGCCAATTATATGGTAACATGTATTGTTGTCAGTTTAGGTCTATGAAAACTGATCGTTTTATGTTTTATTTTCAAGGATCCTTTATAGTTAGTGCAGGAAACTATGTATGAAGGTAGTGATGTTGCACATCAAGAACATCCACAGCATGAACATTTGTTAGTGGAGCAGACTGTGCGTCCACAAGTTGAGCAGCAGGAGCAACCTCAACTGACAGAGTTTGCTCGAGTGTTGGCGAAGATATAAAAATGGTGTGGGATGTTCCTTTTGTTGTACCATCGACAGAGTCGATTGTGCCATTGTAGTAAAGACACTTTGATGTGGATTTAAAGCAATTTCTTGAGTTTAAGCCGCCTGGGTTTCGAGGTGGTCTATCGTTCCTGGATTCGGAAGACTGGATATTACTAATAGGGATGATATTTGAGGTGATGCTTTTCCCAGAGGAGCGAAAGGTGGGCTTGGTCACTTTCCTTCTTGAAGGGGAGGCTAAACGGTGGTGGATAAATGTTCATGGGCGGTTGGTTGGCCGAGGGCAAGGAAGCATTCCTTGGAATACTTTTGTGCAAGAGTTTATAGTATGGTTTGTACCCGAGTCTGCCGGAGAAGAAACTGGTACAAGATAAGTTCTTGCGTTTAGTACAGGGTCCCCGCTCCGTACTCGAGTATGAAATCGAGTTTGCCAATCTAGCATTTTATGCTTAGGCTTTTGTGCCTAATGAGAAGGAGAGGTGTCGTAGATTTCAGGAAGGCTTACGAGATAGTATTAAGACAATATTAATACCTCTTGAAATTAAGGAGTATGGGGCCTTGGTGCAAAAAGCTTGGTTGATGAAGTTAGACGCGGAAAAGACTCAAAAAAGAAGGGAATTCGGGAAAAATAGATCCCAATGGACTCCAAATAAGGAATCCAAATCGGGTATTTCTTGGAAATCTAGTGATTCTGGAAAGCGACCTCGCCCGATAGAGAGTAGAAATGTAATGCAGTCTCAGGTTCAGGAATAGAAGTGTGGGAAGTGTGGAAAATCTCACAAGGGGCAGTGCTTAGTTGGTAGTAATGTATATTATTTATGTCATCAACCTGGGCACCGTCAAAGGGAGTGTCCGATAAGAAAAGAAGGAGAAAGCAGTGCTAGGAGATTTCCGGCTCCTCAAGTTCAGAAAGTTTTTCAGATGGGTGTTTCAAAAAGAGTGAGTCTCTTGCCTCAACTTCAGCTCCAGTGGGAATGTCAGTGGAAGAACGTCGTGTCCAACCTCGCGTGTTCAATTTAAGTCAGCAGGAGGCTATCACAGATGACACTGTGGTAACATGTATGATTTATGTTTGTGGTCACCTGATGAAAATTTTATTTGATACTAGTGCTAGCCACTCTTTCATTTTCACTGGTATATTGAGCACTATTTTAGCAAAACCTTATTTAACATGAGAAATTCTTCACGTTACATTGCCAAATAATCAACTAGTTCATACGCAACAACGAGTGGTAATTTCATTTGAATTGAACGATAACACTTTTGTGGTGGATTTAGTGGTTTTACCACTTATTGAATTTGATATGATATTGGGTATGGACTGGCTAGTCCAGCATGAGGTAGTAATTAATTATAAAAAGGAAGTTATGGTGAAATGCACAGATCAAAGTATAACTGTCTTTCGAGGGTTAGGCGATGTGTCTAAAATATTAATATCCGCACTAAAGGGTATAGATATTATGAATTTGTGGTAATGCCGTTCGGGCTAACCAATGCTCCTACATCATTCATGGATATGATGAATCGAATCTTCAATGATTATCTAGATAAATTTATCATTGTTTTTATTAATGATATATTAATCTATTCAACGTCTGAGGAAGAACACGCTCGACATTTACGGTTGGCATTGCAGAGATTGAAGGAAATTCAAACTATATGCAAAATTTTCAAAATGCGAATTTTGGTTAAGAGAAGTGTCATTTTTGGGACACGTGATAACAGAACAAGGTTTATATGTTGATCCTGCGAAGATTGACTCGATTCTTAATTGGTCGTAACCTACGACTGTGACAGAAGTGCGGAGTATTCTTGGTTTGACAGGGTATTATCAAAGATTTGTCAAAGATCTCATTACCATTGACACAGTTAACACGAAAGAATGTTCCTTTTCAATGGAATGAGAATTGTCAGCTTGTCTTTGAAATGTTAAAAGAAAGATTGACTTCAGCTCCTGTGATAATATTGTCATCAGGTACTGTCGGATTTCAAATTTACAGTGAGACTTCCCATAAGGGTTTAGGTTGTGTGTTAATGCAGCATAAAAAAGTAATCGCATATGCCTCGCGTCAATTGAAGGATGCTGAAAAGAATTATCTTATGAATGATCTGGATTTAGCCGCAGTGATTTTTGCTTTGAAAATTAGCGACACTATTTATATGGGTGAGATGTAAAATTTTCACAGACCATAAAAGTTTGAAATATATTCTTACACAGAAAAAATTAAACATCCGTCAGCGACGTTGGTTAGAGTTTGTCAAAGATTATGATGTTGATATTCAGTATCATCCTAGAAAGGCAAATGTGATTGCTGACGCACTGAGCCGCAAAAATGTTGTCGGGTTAGCAGCTTTGAAAATTTATAATTCACAGTTAATGCGTGAACTTGAATGGATGGAGATAGTTCCCATTTTTTACATTAGTGGATAAGAAATCTTAACTATTTCAGATGCAAATCCGGTATACACTAAAGGATAGAATCTTGGAAGCTGTGTCGAAAGATGCATATTTGATGGACTTTATAGAAAATGTGAAGAAGGGGGAATCTAACTATTTTACTGAATAGAATGAGTTGTTGCCGATGAATGGAAGGTTATGTGTTCCGGATGTGGACAGTTTGCCAAAAGAAATTTTGTATGAGGCTCAAAACACTCCATTTTTAATTCATTCTCGTCGGACTAAAATGTACCATGATTTAAAGGAGCGCTTTTGGTGGCCTGGAATGAAGAAGGACATGGTAACCTATATTGCGTCTTGTCATACTTGCCAAGTTGTTAAAGCTGAACATCAGAAGCCCGGAGGTTATTTATGTACCAACACTGTATCCGGCGAGTGGGTCGACCGAAGCCAGACCGGCCGGTTCAAACCGCCTCCAACCCCCAGACGAGCTTGGCAGGGGAGTATGCAAGCCAAGTCCAACGTGCCGAGTCCGAACTCGGCAATGGTCGGACCAAGTTAGGCACTCGTCGGTCCGAGCTCGGAGTTCATGGAGCTGAGCCCGACGAATGAGGGCGGGGACATCGCGCAAGCAGGGCGCCGAGCTTGTACTCGCCCTAGGCAGAGGGGTAGAAAAGTGTGAGCCCCATCCGCCACTTGCGAGCAGGAGCTCTAGGAGGCAGCTTGCCCAGGCCTTTGAAGTGATGTATGTCACCATGTTGCCCCCTTGGTCTGCCCCTAGCCCCTAGAGCAGTGGAGGTTTGCTATTTGTAGGTCATTTTCATGCTATAAATAGGACCCAAGGGATACCTCAGAAAGGCATGCTTACTTGTGCCCAGCCTTCTAGCGCTTTCTGAGGTACCTTAGCTTCAGCACTTGGCTAAGGAGGGGAAGCACTCTAAGATCTTAAGGGTGTGTGGTGGGACCTCTGTCCCGGAGCCTTGGGTTTGTTCTTTGTCCTAAGTTTTTGGCTATCTAGTTCGCAAGGGAGAAGTAGGTGTGCGATCACCCCTTCCCAAGGGTGAACTCCTCGAGACCGATTTTTTGGTTTCAACATTTTGGTGCGGTGAGCATGGAGCGTGATCAGCAAAGAAAATCTTCTGTAAGTTCGATGGTTGTAGATGAAGGATGAAGTTCAGGAGGGGGCAACTCGCCACCCCTTCCCCATCCCACAGCGGCAGGGATGTCCGCGGAGCTCAGAGAGGAAGTGCTCGGGCTCGTCAGGGTCTCACTCGGCATGCGGGCCGAGAGCGTGACACCAGCAGTTCCTGTGGTCGTCGCCCTGGCCTTGGGCGACGACGCGCCTATCTGACGAGCTTGGAAAGAGGTCGCTGGAGGAGAGCGCGAGCTGCGGGGGCGAGTCCTATTCTCTGGCTCAGCAGGCGAGTACCATTTCGGCGAGACAACAAGAGAAGAGTTCCCAGCTCGCTCGGTTATGGGTGGAAGCCCTTTCAGCGAGCTCGTGTCTTCTGCCCTAGTTCTAGAGAGGTTCCGGGAGCCAGAGATGTCCTACTACACCGGGAAGGGAGACCCGGTCCCGCACGTCCAATGGTTTGAGGACGTGGTCTCGATCCGACAAATGTCGAATGGGTTTAAGTGTCGACTCTTCGCCATCACCCTCAAGTAAAAGGCGAGAGAGTGGTTCCACCAGCTCCCGTCCATCTCCATTTATTGTTTCGAGGACCTGCGTCGGGGGTTCATGCTGAGGTTCACCGCGTCCAGGAAGAGGAAGAAGGAGGCAGAGTCTTTGTTCCATATGAAGCAAGGGCAGGCGAGACCCTGGATAACTACATGGATAGGTTCCAGGAGCAACTATTCCAGGTGCAGGAGATGTCGGGGCACACCATGATGGTAGCCTTCATCCTGGGTCTCCAGCCCGGGTTCTTCGCCATGGAGCTGAAGAGGACGCCTCTAGTATCTTTCGAGGCACTCATGGAGAGGGCAGCAAGGGAGAGCCGATATGGATGAGGAGCACCCGGAGTTTTCCCGGAGGTTGGCCAGGTGGGCAAGAGAGGAGGAGAGGCCAAGGGGTGGCCGAGTTCAAGAGTAGAGGAGGGCTAAGCCCCGGAAGAGGGAACAGTCGTAGCAGCAGCAACCCAGGTGGGGGTGCAAGGAGCTGACCAATTGGCTGGGGTGGAGGCCGGAGTGGCAGGTCCAAGGGACACCGAGAGGTTATCATGGATGGGATAATCGCCAGGGTGGCCACGGACAGTTTTTCCCCCAGGGCGGGAGGCAGGGTCAAAGATCCCCTCTCCCTGATCAGGAAGAGGTTATGGAAATTGCTCTAGGGGGAAGGAGGAGAGGACAGCTAAGAAGAAGGAGGGAGGTCAGGGTGGACCTACCCTATTGCGACTTCCATCAGGAGGAGGGGCACACCACATCCACGTGCCCGGAGTTCCTCGAGATGAGGGGAAACAAGGAGCAGAAGCAGCAGCAGGACAAGAAGGGTGTGCAGATTGAAGAGTTCCGACCTCGGGCAGAGGAGGACATATACGAAGACCGGGCCGATGTAAGAACCTGGGGAGGGATCAGAGTGTGTGGGGGGGGGGAAGGGTCGAGGCTTCCCGCAAAGCGAGCCTCCACGCCATATATCGAAGGAGCATTGACTCAACATCTCAGACCCCGCACCCAGATGAGAGGATCACTTTTTCAAGGGAGGACATGCCGGGTCATGAAGATCCTTTCTACGATGCGATGGTCATTCAGACATCCATCCACCGTCTCCCAGATCCTCATCGACAACGGGAGCTCCATCAACGTCATCTTCAAAAAGTCGTTCGATGCAATGAAGGTGGAGGTCAAGAGGGTGCTGGCCTCTGATTGACCTCTCTTCGGATTCTCCGGGAGAGGAAGGAAGTGGAAGAGGGAGTAGGGCTCCATGTCAGCCTGGGGCAGTCCAAGAACTACAGGTTCGTCATTGTGGACGCCCCCAGTAGCTACAACCTCATCTTTGGCCGATCCCTCATCAGCGCCTTCCACTGCGTCACCTCGTCCTTCTACCAGTGTCTCAAGTTAAATATGGAGGGGATCCAGGTCTGAGTTCGTGAAGATCCCAAGGCAGCAAGGGAGTGCTATGTGACGACAGTGAACTCCATCTCATGGCAGGAGGGAGTCGAGGAGATGGATAGGAGGATGGAGGAGTTGGCCGGGCAGGAGTCCGAAGATGAAGTGGAGGAGGTGGAGGAAGTAGAGGGGGAGGACCACATCCGGGAAACAGAGGCGAAGGAGGCTCTGAAGGAGCCGGCTGAGGTGATGGCCATGGATGAGGTTGAGGTTCCTACCCCTGGAGAGAGGGACGCCGCTGAGTGGGTGGAGTAGTCCAGGCTGGAGGCTGCAGAGGAGGTAGTGGAGATGGAGGTTCTCACCCAGGGAGGCAGGGTGGATAAGGTCCGCATCAGCGGGGGGGGGGGGGAGGGGGGCTGACCCCAGAAGACTAGGGAAGGATGCTGGAGTGCATCAAGAAGAATGTGGATGTCTTCGCCTGGAGTGCGGCCGATGTTGAGTCCGGCGTTCCTTCACTTGACCCGTGGCGCTTTGCTACTTATTTAAGAAATTAAGTAGCGCCCTCTCCAACAGTCCGGGCTTTTGATGCAGTTGGGTATGCGCTTGATCCTTCAATTGGTATCAGAGGAGGTCACGGGTTCAAGACCGGGGGGCGCTATTAAATCCTGATTTCCCTTCTACCTGTATGGGTCCGGCGGGTCAGGCAAACCGTGGACATGTGGTAACCCCACCTCTGAGCCATGTGAGCCATGTGGTAACGCCACCTTTGAGCCGACGGGTTGTGCTGGATGCCAAGGGGGATAGTTGGGTCCAGCGTTCCTTCACTTGACCCATGGCGCTTTGCTACTTATTTAAGAAATTAAGTAGCGCTATCTCCAACAGTCCGGTTTTTTGATGCAGTTGGGTATGCGCTTGATCCTTCAGTCGAGATTCCCAGGATCGACGCGTACTTCGCCTGCCACCGTCTCAACTTGGACCTAAAGGCTCGCCCCGTCCAACAGATGAAGAGGTCCACCGCGGACAAGATATCCGAGCCGATCAGGGAGGAGGTCGCCAATCTCCTCAAGGCCAGCTCAACATCTCAGACCCCGCACCCAGATGAGAGGATCACTTTTTCAAGGAGGACATGTCGAGTCATGAAGATCCTTTCTACGATGCGCTGGTCATTCAGACATCCATCGAAAATTTCACCGTCTCCCAGATCCTCATCGACAACGGAGCTCCATCAACGTCATCTTCAAAAAGTCGTTCGATGCAATGAAGATGGAGGTCAAGAGGGTGCTGGCCTCTGATTGACCTCTCTTCGGATTCTCCCGGGAGAGGAAGGAAGTGGAAGAGGGAGTAGGGCTCCATGTCAGCCTGGGGGGCAATCCAAGAACTACAGGTTCGTCATTGTGGACGCCCCCAGTAGCTACAACGCCATCTTTGGGCAATCCCTCATCAACGCCTTCCGCTGCGTCGCCTCGTCCTTCCACTAGTGTCTCAAGTTCAACATGGAGGGGATCCAGGTCCGAGTCCGTGAAGATCCCAAGGCAGCAAGGGAGTGCTATGTGACGACAGTGAACTCCATCTCATGGCAGGAGGGAGCCGAGGAGATGGATAGGAGGATGGATGAGTTGGCCGGGCAGGAGTCTGAAGATGAAGTGTAGGAGGTGGAGGAAGTAGAGGGGTAGGCCCACATCCGGGCAACAGAGGCGAAGGAGGCTCTGAAGGAGCCGGCTGAGGTGATGGCCATGGATGAGGTGGAGGTTCCTGCCCCTGGAGAGAGGGACGCCGCTGAGTGGTTGGAGCAGTCCAGGCTGGAGGCTGCAGCAGAGGAGGTAGTGGAGATGGAGGTTCTCACCCAAGGAGGCAGGGTGGATAAGGTCCGCATCAGCGGGGGCTGACCCCGAAAGACTAGGGAAGGATGCTGGAGTGTGAAAGAAAAGGGATAGATACTACTCTAGAGGGGGGTGAATAGAGTAATCAAAAATTGCACTAGCAAAGTTGACTGTCTACTCAACTCCCTTGGAGTTAATTGCAAAATGAAGGTTATAGATATTTGAGATGAAACCCTAAAGCCTAACACAAGTGATGTGCACAAAAGGCAGCCAACTGTAATTACAGTTAAGGCTCGGAATCCTAAACAGCAACTAGCAATCCTAGTTAAAATCTAATCACAGCCAATCAGCACAGAGAATTAATTAAACAATCCAGACGACACAAGGAATTTATAGTGGTTCCCCAAACAACTTGGGTACGTCCACTCTTCTACCAACAAGGTAGGAATCCACTCAGGTTTTTGATCAGGTGCCCTGCCACCAACAAGATCTGCTGCAGGTAGATCTAGAGACCCTTTAGACTTTTGATCAGGTGTCTAAAAACCAACACAGGTTTTTGATCAGGTGCCCTGCCACCAAGGTATACTTTTGAAGGGAGTAATAACCTTTTACAGGAGGGGAAAGGAGGTTAAATGTCTTCTCTATTTTACAATAGATTAGAGAAGCACAAGAACTTGCACTGAGCTAGAAAGCTCTAAAGAGTCAAGGCTCCCCCTAGCTAAAAGAATGTCCAGGTGAAGTCTTGCTTCAGTGCAGAAACACTTCAGAAAATCTGAAGGAAAAAGCTACAAGAAGATAAATAATATAAATTGAAATTTCTTCTTTAGGCAGCTATCTTCTTCTTCTTCTTCTTCAAAAAGCTCTGAGTGCAAATCTTCCTGGAGGCAGGAGAACTCAGGTTGAAGAAGAGTGAAGAACTAAAACTTCTTCTCAGTTAGATGTGAACGAGCTGAGAGCAGTTGAAAATTGTAAGTTATAGCTTGAATGCTGTTGTTAGCTTTTTGTATGTATGAGAACTAGTTGATTTCTTTCTCCAAAGAATTCTTTATATAGCAACAGCAGCAACGACTCTCATTTGAGTTTGAATCTTGTCTTCTACTGAAATCTGCAAGCTGGGCTGTAAATAGCATAAAGCAAAACAAATACTGCAGACAGATATCCTATAAGAGGATAAAGCTTTCTAAGAAGCTGCAAATAACTCTGATAAAATAATACAAGAGAAAGTCACATCAGAAGAGACTCTTTACGGCCAAGGAAGACTTTTTGAGTCTAACGGCTATAAAGGACAGCCTGGCAGATAAAGCAGAAATCATATCTCAGCTAATAAGACAAACAACTTTGTCAGAAAAAGATTAGCTCATGCATAAGGAATGGAGCAGATATTGCATGAAAATAATATCACAATTTATTCAAATAATCTTTTATAAAATATGCCAAAATAAATATGAGATAAATCACATCATAGAAGACGACAAAATTATTCAAAACATACAACAAAACGTCGAACGACCCTCGGAGATCGTCGAACGAGGCATAGAGATCGTCGACCTATCAGACAGATAGTCGAACTATCAAAGAAGATAGTCGAACTACCACAACAGATAATCGAACTATCAGGACAGATAGTCGAGCTATCAGATAGTCGATCTATCAAGACAGATAGTCGAACTACCAAACAAAACAGATAGTCGACCTATCAACAGATAGTCGAACTATCACAGAAAACAGATAGTCGAACTATCAAAGCAAACAGATAGTCGACCTATCAAACAGATAGTCGAACTATCAGATAGTTGAACTATCCAAGCAGATAGTCGAACTATCAAACAAAACAGATAGTCGACCTATCAACAGATAGTCGAACTACTAGAGAAAAACAGATAGTCGACCTATCAATAGATAGTCGAACTATCAAAGCAAACAGATAGTCGAACTATCAGAGGAAAATAGATAGTCGACCTATCAACAGATAGTCGAACTATCAAAGCAAACAAATAGTCGACCTATCAAACAGATAGTCGAACTATCAGAGGAAAACAGATAGTCGACCTATCAACAGATAGTCGAACTATCAAAGCAAACAGATAGTCGACCTATCAAACAGATAGTCGAACTATCAGATAGTTGAACTATCCAAACAGATAGTTGAACTATCCAAACAGATAGTCGAACTATCAAGCAACACAGATAGTCGAGCTATCAACAGATAGTCGAACTATCAAAGAGAACAGATAGTCGACCTATCAAACAGATAGTCGAACTACCAGATAGTTGAACTATCCAAGCAGATAGTCGAACTATCAAACAAAACATAGTCGACCTATCAACAGATAGTCGAACTATCAACGCAGACAGATAGTCGACCTATCAAACAGATAGTCGAGCTATCAGGAAGACGATCGTCGAACGGCTGATCGACGATAGTCGAGCGACGTTCGACCATAGTCGAACGAAAAACAACTTAACCAAATATTCATCTGGAAAAGTGACAAGACTAAACTAGAGCAAACTAACTACACAACTAACCTTTGACCATAGATAAATCTTGGGTCAAGAGACTAAAAGAGAAAACTGAACTCAAATCAAAACTAGGGTACCAACAATCTCCCCCTATTTGAGTTAAGTCTCTCAACAACTAAACACAAAACTAATTACTGAAAGTAAATAAAAATGCATGAAAAGAAATAACTAAGCAGATAACATTAATCAATCAGATAAGCAAATAACTGACAATTAATGAAATATTAAGATGCTTCAGAATTAGGTTTAGGATCAGAAGAGCTAGAAACAAAAGTAATCTTTCTAGAAGGATCTTGGGCTTCTTTCCTTGACAACTTCAGGTCTTGTTCTCCAATGATTTTCAATTCTGACGCTCTTGGGACAACTGCCTCAGGATGCTTTTCCATGTACTTTGAAGGATCAAATACCTCAGGTCTGACCTGGAATTTATCGAGCTCCTTCATTCTGAATTTTGACATAATGGTCAATCCTGCAGTGTCTTTTCCTTCTGCTTTAGCTTTCTTAATTTGAGCTGCTCCAACAAGTTCAAGAAAACGAGCCATCCTAAAATTAGGATCAAGCTCTGGGCTTTCATACACATTTTCAGAAGATGTATCAACTGATTCTTTATCCTGATAACTAGATAAGAAGGAGGAGCAGACTTAGCAAATATCTTGCTAGAATTTTCAGATAAAATAATTTGCTTACTTTTGACACAGCCTTCACAGTATGATCTGGCTTTGGAGAGGTTGAGCTCTTGTGCTATTTAGAAGGAGGAGGGGAAAAGGTTGGTCTTTGATACACCACCTCCTTTACTTGTTCCTTAACAACATCATCAAGTCTTTGATAGCCAGTTTGAGTTTTACCTTGATATCCTTGAGAGCTTCTCCTTTGAGATGATTGAGATGGATTGAACCTTTCAGACTGAGCAGCTGGGTTTGCAGATAGGTTTCCTGAGGCTCCTGCACTGGGAGGTGGAGGAGGAGGACCTCTAGGAGTCCATCTTGGGACAGGACTGTCATACCTCTTTGACTTCTCCTTTGCTTCTGCTGATTTTTAGAGAAAGTCATCCAGTGCTGGAAATCTTTTGATTTAGGATCAATTCCTTTCAGGATATAATAAGGAGTATCATTATCTGGATTAGGAGGAGGAGGAGCCACAGCTTTCCTTTTCTTTTTAGCAGTTCTCTTTCTTTTAGACTCATCAGATTCATCAGAATCAATATTGTCCTTAGAATTTGAAGAAATGGGAAGATCATATGGATCAATTGCTTCTTGCATAGCTCTTTCCTTTTCCTTTAGAGCATCTTTTTCTAATTCTTCTTCCATGGCATCCTGTGCCAGGAGAACATCTAAATCCAAACCAGGGGAATCATCCCATACAGTAGACTTTTCAATTTGAACATCTGCAGCCTTTTCTTGTTGATCAGAAACTGTCGTGGTGACCAGTTCTACTTGCACTTCTAGCTGAGCTGGCTGAGCAGCTTCAAAAACTTGAACAGCTGGTTCTGGTTGAACTTCTAGAGCTGGTTGGATAACAGGCTCTTGAACATCTAGTACTTCTTCCATTTTATCTGTAGTATTATGAATAAAATTTTGCTAAATGACATCGAATCATCCCTTCCAGGTATTCCCATACAAGCATATCAGTTATCAAGTCTAAAAAGTGAGTAAAAGGGATACCTTCAGAACTGTCCTCTGCGTGTCCTAACTCCCATAAATCATCTAGAAAGGAAGTGATAACTCCTTCTAGGTATAGGGCGACCAGGGAGTAGAACATTCTTCTAAGCAAACTTTGACAATAAATTCAGACTTCAATAAGGCATTAGAAATTTCTTTTTCAGACAAACTTTGAGGAGGAGCTGATTCTTCTATTTCTTTCTCTGCCACTGTAGGAGGATCTGCTGGAGGGGAGGCCAAAGGCTGCTCAGAGATATCTTCATTAAGCATCTCCCCTTCCTGATTTCAGTAGATACTGAAACCAGGCCCCTAGAGGAAGAGGGCTCAGCAGACTTTGAGAGTGCTCGAATAGCAGCAGTCAAAGAAGAGATGGAGGAAGCAAAGGGAGCAATTGCCTCTTCAATCATAATTTTGATTGAGGGGGTAATTAACTCCAAGATGCTAGAGATGAATGCTGGAGTGATTTCAAAGGATGATGATGATGGGGGAATCTCAGAGGATGGAAGATCAACAGGAATGGTGTAATCTTGATGAGATGGGGAATGAACTGGAGATGGAACTGGAGATGGAGCTGGAGATGGATGAGTGGATGGAGGATGATCAATATGATCTGAAGAAGGAATTGGAGACTGAGGAGGAGTAGAAATCTCAGAAACCAACAAATCAAAACTGGGATGAGAGATCCCAGCAAGATGAGACGGGAGAGGAGATGCAGGAGGAGATGCATGGTGAGAAGCAGATGAATCAGGAGGATGAGAAGCAGAAGGTCGTACTTCAATTGAAGTTGATGGAACTTCAACTGAAGTAGACGGCAATGCAGATGAAGAAGATGGAAGGGAGAGGTTTGCTGAGCCAGCTTCTTATAGGGGAGGAGTGACTGAGGCAGTCCTGGTGCTCTCAGATGCAGCTGGAGCAACCCTTGCGGGAGCGGGCTTCAGAAAGGTCCTTTTCCATTTGGCGAACAAGGCTGGATCCATCTTCTTGCTGGCATTTATGAGGTAGCAGCTGAAACTAACAGATGGTGATACTTTTCCTTCAGAAAAATCCCAACTACCCTACCCAAGGTAACTTCTTTCTTGCTGTTCTTTTTCCTGATCAAATCAAACAGAACTCCTGCCCAATTAATATGTTTCTTATTCACAATTGCACACATCAGTGCAAACTGCTGCCTTGTAATGTTGTCATGGGCAGAGTGCTTTCCCAGTAGCACTTTTTCGACGATTTCAGCAAGGAACATAATCATAAACGGAAATTTACCTTAAGCAGCTTAGAGGGAATGCCTTCTGCATGTCCCAGCTCTGTCAGCATTCTCCCAAACTCTGGGGTATCTTGCTCGTAATCTTCTCCCCATTTATCAATCCAAATATTTCAGTTAAAATAGCGGGAGTCAATGTTACCTCTTCTCCGCCAATGGTTCCGGTCATTGAATCATCATTTGAAGACGAAGTAAATGCCCATTCTTTGATCTCGGGAATGTTTATCTTTATCCTGGAGGACATAAGCTTTTCTAAACCTTGATCTTTGCAAAAAATGAGGATTTCCACTATTCCAGATTCGCAGCAACTGAAAGACTCGAAATCCACACTGAATCCTGCATCGAACTTCACTACTGCCAGGAGCGCTGGAGCTATCGCCATCAAAAGGGCTGAGAAGACGAGGGAGAGACGGCGAGGACGAAGTGGCAGAAATCGCAAGACAAAGAGCAAGCGGGAAGACGGAATGCGAAAAGACGCTCTCCGTCGACGATAAAAACAACGATCTCTTAACCTAGGTCGACCATCGGCTTTATATTAAAACAACGATCGTCGGTCTATTTAAAAGATACTGGAGACGATGGTCGAACGGTCGTTCGACGATCATTCCTGAAGCAGAGTAGTCGATCAATCGTTCGACTATTTCTGTCTTCACAAACAACAAGCTGTCGTCAACCATAGATCGACGATATGCTCGACCTGTTCGACGATCTTTGAACGCCGTTCGACGATCTTCAAGCAGATAAGCTATTATCAACCATAGGTCGATGATAGGCTTGATCCGATCGACTATATTCGAATGTCGTTCGACTATCTTCGAACAAGTTTCAACAAGGCAGACATCACACTTAGTCTCTTCCATTAATCATGCCTAGTTGAACTAAAAAGAACAGATGCTTCTGTTCATCTAAGGGCTTGGTGAATATATCACCTCTCTGAAGTTCTGTGGATATGAACTCAAGGCTGATCTTGTTCTTTTCCACACAATCTCTCAGGAAATGGTGCCGGATCTCAATGTGTTTCGTTCTAGAGTGGTGCACGGGATTTTGTGCAATAGAGATAGCACTGGTACTATCACACATGATTTTTGTGTTCTTGTGTGAGTACCCATAATCCAAAAGCTGGTTTTGTATCCACAGGATCTGTGAACAATAACTAGCAGCTGCTATATATTCAGCTTCTGTAGTTGAAGTTGATACAGAGGCCTGCTTCTTACAGAACCAAGAGACCAATCTCTCTCCCAGGAACTGGCAAGTTCCTGAGGTACTTTTCCTGTCAACTCTACAGCCAGCATAATCAGAATCAGAATATCCAATTAATTCAAATTCTGACTCAGCTGGGTACCAAAGTCCTAGATTTGGGCATCCCTTCAGGTATCTCAAGATTCTCTTGAGAAGAATCAGATGAGATTCCTTGGGGTTGACCTGGAATCTAGCACAAAGGCATGTAGCAAACATTATATCTGGCCTACTTGCAGTTAAATACAATAGGGAACCAACAATGGCCCTATAATTCTTTTGATCAACAGGCTTTCCCTGATCATCAGAATCAATAACTACATTAGTAGCCATAGGTGTATGCATTGCTGAAGCATCAGCCATCCCAAACTTCTTTACCAATTCCTTGGCATATTTGGATGGGAGATGAAGATGCCATCAGCATCTTGCTTTACTTAGAGACCAAGAAAGTAAGACAGCTCACCCATACTACTCATCTCAAACTTGGAATGCATCAAGTTAGAGAACTTTTTGCACAGTTTGGGATCAGTGGAACCAAAAATAATGTCATCCACATACACTTGAACTAACAGGATTGTGTCATTGTGGTACTTGACGAAGAGGTTCTATCAACTACTCCCTAACAAAGTTGTGCTCTAACAGGAAACTAGCTAGAGTCTCATACCAGGCACTGGGTGCTTGTTTGAGTCCATAAAGAGCTTTTTGCAACTTGAAAACATGTGAGGGCTGAGTTGAAGAAACAAACCCAGGTGGCTGTTCAACAAATACCTCTTCCTTTAGCTCACCATTTAGAAAGGCACTTTTGACATCCATCTGAAAAACTTTAAACTTCATATAGGTTGCATAGGCTAAGAAGATCCTTATTGCCTCTAGCCTTGCAACAGGAGCAAAGGTTTGGTCATAATCTATACCTTCCTCCTGTCTGTAGCCCTGAGCTACAAGCCTAGCTTTGTTCCTTACAATGATTCCATTTGCATCCAACTTGTTTTTATACACCCACTTGGTGCCTATGATTAGTTGGCATTTAGGTCTTGGACCAAAAGTCCACACTTTACATCTCTCAAACTGATTGAGTTCCTCTTGCATAGCAATGATCCAATGGGGATCTAGCTCAGCATCTTTAATGGTGAGAGGCTCAATCTGTGAGAGGAAACAAGCGTGCATCACATCCTGTCTTAACTGATGTCTTGTTTTGAACACCAGCTGATATGTCTCCAATCACTTGAGATGTAGGATGATCTCTAAGTGTGACAACATCAGCAGGTGGGATGTGATCTTCAGCAATAGTTGGGATTAATTCCTCAGGAGGAATTTGATCTACTATTGGTGGAACAACAACAGCTTCTACAATGTCTTCATCACTGTCTGATTCAGTGATATGAAGAGTTGAAAGATGAAGAATTTCTTGAGTAACATCTTTGCTAGATTCTTTTACCTGCAATGAACTAGAGGAAGGGGAAGTTTCCTTCTCCTTGTAAAACATTTGAGATTCATCAAAGGACACATGAACAGACTCTTCAATTTTAGAAGATGATTTATTAAAAACCCTATAAGCTTTGCTTACTTGGGAATATCCAAGAAAAATTCCCATTGAATCTTTTGCTTCAAATTTTCTAAGGTATTCTTTATTATTATTATGAATATAAACTACACAACCAAATACTCTAAAATAATTTATTTAGGTTTCTTTCCTTTAAGCAACTCATAAGAAGTTTACACTTAAGCTTGTGTATCAGACTTCTATTCAAGACATAGTTGGCTGTACTAACAGCTTCTGCCCAATAGGAAAGAGGCATATTAGCATCTGCCAATAATGTGCCAGCAGCTTCAATCAAGGTTCTGTTTTTCCTTTCAACTACCCCATTTGTGTGGGGAGTTCTAGGAGCTGAGAAGCTATGTTTGATACCTTCTCTCTCACAGAATTCTTGCATGAGAAGAGAGTCAAACTCAGTACCATGATCACTTCTGATCAAGGCCATATGAGTAGAGTACTCAGTCTGCACACATAATAGAAAATCTGTAAGGGCTTTGAAGTTATCAGCCTTAGTTCTCAAAAAGAACACCCAAGTGAATCTAGAGAAGTCATCTACAATGACTAGGGTGTAATACTTCCCTCCTAGACTCTGTACATTTATTGGGCCAAATAGGTCCAAATGTAATAAATACAGGATTCTAGGAGAATCACTTTTATTTACTGATTTAAATGAATTCTTGGTTTGCTTGCCTAATTGACAAGCCTTGCAAAGGCTCTCCTTCTTGTAGGGGCAAGAAGGTAAACCTCTAACAAGGTTGTGCTTAGATAACCTAGATATATTCTTGAGTTTAACATGGCTAAGCCTTTTATGCCATAAAGTATTGTTATTTGTTACTTCATTAAATAAGCAGATTTCAGAGTGAGTTGAGTTAAAAACTACTAATAAATGTTACCTTGTCTAATACCTACTAACACAACATTATTATTTAGAGTAATATTACAAAGAGAGTTAGAGAATGATACCTGGTATCCAGCATCACATAACTGACTTACTGAAATGAGATTATGCTTCAGTCCAGTTACATAAGCCAACTCTCTTAAATGTTACAGCTCCAATTGTCATCCTGCCATAGCCTTCAGTTTGACCACAGCATCTCCAAAGATAGGGTTTGGGTGGGCTTGGCCATTGAACCTTCAGTTATTTCCCCATGCTAGAAACTACCAAATATCACTTTTGGGGTCTGCCGCAGCTTGGCCTGACCTTTAA
>CM077083.1:181987131-182184631 GCA_039513925.1 Platanthera zijinensis
ACCCTCCCGATTCAAGGAGGCGTTCCTTCTTCTATTTAGGGGGTGCGTGCACTTGAAAAATTTGAGGGCCACTTGGAGTTTAAAAAACCAGGATGAAACATACGAACCGCATGATGGATCGGTCGCAGGCAAATCAAAGGGAAAAGAATCTAGAGGTCTATCGATGACCTGATGGTCAAAAGCAATGCGTGGATTCACCCTGCGAGACTTAGAAGAAACATTCGCCACCCTACAGGTTCAAGATGAGGTTGAACCCTTGAAGTGTGTCTTCGGGGCTGGTCGCGGAAGTTCCTCAGGCACCCTCTTGACTCCGGCGGGGGTAGAGCCTAACCCTGACAAGGTTAGGGCTATCTTAGATTTGGAATCACCTCGCAGCGCCAAAGAGGTCCAGCGTCTAACCGGAAAGTTGGTCGGGCTAAGCAGGTTCCTCTCCCGGTCCGGGGATAGGTGCTCTTCTTTCTTTAAAGTGCTCCGTGGTAACCAAGTGTTCGAATGGACGGTCGAATGCGAAGAGGCCTTCCAAGGGCTGAAGAGGCAACTCTCCCAAGCTCCGCTACTTCAAAGCCCAAAGAGGGGGAAGATCTAGCCTTGTATCTCGGGGTGGGGATAGAGGCTGTGAGCTCCATCTTTGTTAGGGAAGAGGAAAGAAGCAGCTTACCCATCTACTATATAAGCCGAATCTTGAGAAAAGCGGAGCTCCGATATCCCATCCTAGAGAAGCTGCGTATGCCTTGATCGTATCGGCTAGGAAGCTTCATCCTTACTTTCAAGCACACTCGATTAGGGTGGTAACCGATCATCCCCCTTCGCAGGGTCTTCGAGGTGGTAGAGCACTCAGGAAGGCTGGCAAAGTGGTCCATCGAACTCAGCGAGTTCGACATTTCTTTCTTTCGTTCCGAGACTCTCCATCAAAGCTCAGGTCGTGGCGGACTTTCTGGCAGACTATGTCACTGAAGCTGAGAAAGAAGAGCCGAAGCCGCAGGAAGCGTGGAGGATGATGGTCGATGGGGCCTTGGGAAAACACTCCCTAGGAGGGGTGTAGTGTTGGTGAGTCCTCAAGGGTTACCGTAGAACAAGCGGTGCCTTTCCACTTCCCCGTAACCAATAATCAAGCGGAGTATGAGGCTGTACTAGCCGGCCTTCGATTGGCAAAGGAGTTGGAGATTCAGGATGTGGAGACCTTCACCGACTCGATGGTGGTAGCATCGCAGATCCGAGGGGAGTTTGAGGCTCGGTAGCCTACCCTCGTGAAGTATCTATCCAAGGTAAGGGAAATCATCGGAGGTTTCCGTTCTTTCTCTATTCAACATGTTCTCAGGGGGGAAAGCGCAGCAGCTGATCGATTGGCTAAGTTTGGGCCTCGGGGAGGAGGAACCTTAACCGAACTATTCCGACCGGCAATTGAAGAAGGGGAGTTGATGGAGGTAGGTCAGCGATCTTCGTTGGTAGACCCGTTGGTGACCTTCCTCACCACAGGCAGGATGTCAGAGGAGGTCAAGGATGCGAAGAGCTTCAGGCGAAAGGCGGCCTATTACCTGATGCTGGAAGGGGGCTTGCACCGAAGATGTTGTCAGGGCTCCTGGAGAGATGTGTGACCGAGGAGGAGGCCCCGAGGATCCTGGAAGAGGTACATTCGGGAGAGTGCGGCAGTCACTCAGGGGGAAGGACGTTGGAGGCAAGGGTGATAAGACAAGGGTATTTTTGGCAGACTTTGAGGAAGGACGTAGTTGAGTTTGCGAAGATATGCCTGAAGTGTCAAGTGTACGCTCCACTCCAGCTCTTGCTTGCTCAAAGGCTTCGAAGCATCACGACACCATGGCCCTTCGCCATTTGGGGGATGGATCTAGCTGGGCCCTTTCCTCCAGCAAGCGGGCAGAGGAGGCTCCTCCTAGTCATGATCGATTACTTCTCAAAGTGGCTGGAAATCAAAGCTCTGGCCAAGGTTATCTCCAAGGTCATCAGGAACTTTGTTTGGGAGAAATCATATGCAGGCATGGGCTACCCCAAGCGATAGTGACGGATAATGGTCCCCAGTTTGCCAGCGAAGAGTTCATCAGCTTCTGTACTCAATTGGGGATAGACCTCTGGTTTGCCTCTGTCCATCACCCTCGGAGCAATGGCCAAGTGGAAACGGCAAACAAGATCATTGTGAACTTGCTCAAAAAGAAGGTGGAAAACCTGAAGGGTAACTGGGTGGAGCAACTCCCCTCCGTCCTGTGGGCCTTGCGAATGACTCCGAACACGGCCATAGGGGAGACCCCTTCAAGCTCTCTCATGGATGTGAGGCTGTCCTCCCAGTGGAGTTCGAGTTTAGGTCTCCATGGGTCACGACCGCGGGTGAAGGAAGCGAATCTTGGAGGTTGGGGACGAGGAAGAGCTCCGCCTCTCATTGGATATGGTGGAAGAGCTACGGGATGTTGCTGCCATCAGGCAAGAAGAGATCAAATGGCAAATGGCCAGGTACTTCGATAAGCACATTAGAGTCAAGCAATTCGCCGAGGGGGACCTAGTGCTAAAAAAGTCGACGCGGCAGGAAGGTCAGCCCCGGTTGGCAAGCTCAACCCCGGCTGGGACGGGCCTTACATAGTAGAGAAGACTCTGGATAATGGGGGTTACTACCTCCAGGATGTGGAGGGAAGGACCTTGAGCAACACCTGGAGCGGTGATGACTTAAAATGCTTCTACCCGTAAGGGGAGAGAAGGATTGTAATGTCGTAAATAAATATTATCTTTTCAATGTGACCATTTCAAAACATTGACTGTCTCCAAAAATGCTATCATAAAGTTTTTTTGCTTTGACCGACTATGTCTTCTCATCCTGATGATAGAATAGGTTTGATTTGATCTTCATTAACACCCCGAGCTCGGCTCGGCCCAAGGTAGACCCGTTGCGCAGGCTCTCATCTAGCTGGCAGGTCCGAAGGCTCGCCTATAGAGGAGAGGTTTGGTTTGATCTTCATCAACACCCCGAGCTCGGCTCGGCCCTACGTAGACCCGCTGCGCAGGCTCTCATCTAGCTGGCAGGTCCGAAGGCTCGCCTGTGGGGGAGAGGTTTAGTTCAATCTTCATCAACACCCCGAGCTCGGCTCGGCCCTAGGTAGACCCGCTGCGCAGGCTCTTATCTAGCTAGCAGGTCCGAAGGCTCGCCTGTGGGGGAGAGGTTGGTTCGATCTTCATCAACACCCCGAGCTCGGCTCGGCCCCAGGTAGACCCGCTGCGCAGGCTCTCATCTAGCTGGAAGGTCCGAAGGCTCGCCTGTGGGGGGAGGTTTGGTTTGATCTTCATCGACACCCCGAGCTCGGCTCAGCCCCAGGTAGACCCGCTGCGCAGGCTCTCATCTAGCTGGGAAGACAGGTCCGAAGAGCTCGCCTATGGGGGGATGTTTGGTTTGATCTTAATCGACACCCCGAGGGCTCGTCGCCCAGGTAGACCCGCTGTGCAGCAGGCTCTCATCTACTGGCAGGTCTGAAGGCTCGCTTGTGGGGGAAATGTTTGGTTTGATCTTCATCAACACCCCGAGCTCGGCTCGGCCCCAGGTAGACCCGCTGCACAGGCTCTCATCTACTGGCAGGTCCGAAGGCTTGCCTGTGGGGGAGAGGTTTTGGTTTTATCTTCATACAACCCCCGAGCTCGGCTGGCCCCAGGTAGACCCGCTGCGCAGGCTCTCATCTAGCTGGCAGGTCTGAAGGCTCGCATGTGGGGGAGAGGTTTTGTTAGATCTTCTTCATCAACACCCCGAGCTCGGCTCAGCCCAGGGTAGACCCGCTGCGCAGGCTCTAACCTAGCTGGCAGGTCCGAAGGCTCGCCTGGGGGGGAGAGAGGTTTGTTTTGATCTTCATCAACACCCCGAGCTCAGCTCGGCCCCAGGTAGACCCGCTGCGCAGCGCTCTCATCTAGCTGGCAGGTCCGAAGGCTCGCCTGTGGGGAAGAGGTTTGATTTGATCTTCATCAACACCACCCCGAGCTCGGCTTGGCCCCAGGTAGACCCGCTGCGCAGGCTCTCTCTAGCTGGCAGGTCCGAAGGCTCACCTGTGGGGAGAGAGGTTTGGTTTGATCTTCATCAACACCCCGAGCTCGGCTCGGCCCTATATAGAGACCCGCTGCGCAGACTCCCATCTAGCTGGCAGGTCCGAAGGCTCGCCGGTGGGGGGATAGGTTTAGTTTGTCGAAGATGTTTTGACAGGCCCTGGCCTAGATCGGAGACGAGGCCCTAAGGGTCTCGGCCAGCAGAGGTCTCGGCCCGAGGTCTCGCTAGGGAGACCTCGCCGAAGAAGGCTTCCGGCAGACCTGGGCAGGACGACCTAATCGATAGCGCAAGGCTCCCTCCTAGTTGATCCCTAAGGAAGTTTACCCTAAGGAGACTAAGGGTCTCGGCGGAAGCCAGCGCGGGAGTCACTTGGCTGACTAACCTACTCATGATCGAGCAAACACCCGATAACGGGAAGTAAAACATCGCATTATATTCAATAATAAATTACAGGGGTTTGAAGCTTCTCGCTCATTACAGAAGAGAATAATAACAAAAGAAAAGACCCTTCAAGGGACGCGCTGTAATCACCACTGGTGCCCTCGCTCGAGTCCTCGCCGGATCCATCGCCAGAACTCGCCTCGGACGTCTCGCTAACAGTGGTAGAAAGCTTCGGATGTCCGAGGGCAGGGAGTCGGGCGCGCCTGGAGGCTTCGAGACGGGGTCGAAGAGCCATGGAAGGAGTTGGTCGGCAATGATGGTCTCGCCCGCCTCCCGCAGCAGCTTCCCGTCCCGCAACGTCTTGAGGGTAAGCTTGACGGTGGCCTGAGCATTCGCCTACAGCAACTTGTCGATGTCGTACTCGAGAAGTAGCGACTCTTCAGCCTTTCGTCAAGCGGAGGAGGAGGCGGGCCTTTCTCCGCTTCCGCACGCCGGATTTGGTCACGCAGCAAGACGTTCTCATAGTGCACGTTAGCCAACTCCGCGCGGAGCGCCATGGATGGGGCGGGATCCTGTGGAAAAGAGATCAGCTCAGAGAAATGTTTCACAAACACCGCTTCAGGAAGCGAGAACAGGGGTCCAGGAAGGTCTCGCTTACCTCGACTGCGGGGCATAGGGATAGCAATTGTTGAGCATTCGCCAGCTCTTGCTGAGCACTCGCGAGCTCTTTCTCCAAGGAACGCGCTTGAGCCACTGCTCCCTCCCTCGCCTTGTATATATCCGTGAAATTCTTATCTAGGCTAATGCTCCGGTGAGCGCACATATGCGCGAGATCGAACCCGCGCAGCAGGTCCCGGATGGAATCGAAGGCCAAGAGCCAGGTGGCGCGTCTGGTCGAATACGCTAGCGTCCTCTCGACTATAGAGACTGTAGCCTAGCGAGAAGGCCTCGCCAGTGACCTTGTCTCGCTCCGCCCAGCTGGGAAGAGCGTCGAAACCTTGATCAGGTTAGACTCGGGGTCCCACTGGAGCTGAGGCTTCCCCTCAGTGTCGAGGTACTTCACGCCGAAACCATAGTTTCTGTGCCCTTTCGGCACCTCCTTGGGCGGAGTCCGGGCAGATGTCTCGCGACGGCCCCTTCTCCCCCAGCCTCGTTTGCGATAGGTGAGTTCCGGGCAGAGGTCTCGGCAGCGGCCCCCTCTCCCCCAGCCTCGCTTGCGCGCGGTGGTTTTCCTGGCGGGAGCCTCGGCACGGCTCCTGGCAGCAGCATCCATCTCGCTGGCCCTTTGTAGAAGCTCTTCGAAGGAACCTGCCCGGGGGAGAGACCGGATGGGCGAGACTGCCAGGATTATCCCTTTCTCGGAAGAAGACGGCTTTGGCCTCTTCAACGATCGGAGGGCGGGAAGGGTGCCTTTCCGCTTCTTAGCCTTTGGCGGCGAGGGCTGGGCCGGTTACATCCCTCAGGCGCGAGCGCTAGCTTTCGCGAGAGCAAGAGAATCTCTCGCGGCAGCAGGCTCGGTCTACCCGGGGCCTCAGCGAAAGGTTGGCGCAGGGGGACCTCCCGCTCTCCTGCAAAGTTGCCACTATTCACAGCACAAGAAGATCCTGAAAAGGAGTCAAATCTAGGGCGAAACCATACCTTCGCCCGGGAGGACAGGAGGAACGGAGTCGACGTCTCGCCGGAGGAGTGGACGTCGAACTCCTTCGTGCCAAAGAACTCCAGAATCGCGCTCTCTCGCGCGATCCCAGAGCGGCGGCTTATAGGCGGCATCCTCATACTGAACAGGCTGGAGTGGGAACGTTGCCGTAAGTCGCCAGTTGACGTAGACAAACCTCTCGCCCCAGTAGTGATGTTTGTTGGCGAGACCGGTGGTCTTGAGCAGCTGCCCGGAGAAGAAGACCACCCCTCCTTTGGCGCGGAGGTGAATAGCTTCCGGAAGATTGGCAGACTGAACTCGATCCTCCTCTCGGATCGCATGTAGCATTATGAACGCCACAAGGATCGCGATGGAGTTTGGGTTCAGTTGGGCGGGACTACCCCGTAGTAGCGGAGAGCTTGGCGAATCTCTGGCCAGAGGGGAAGGCGGAAACCAACCATAGAAATGTTCGAGGGGGATGGCGAGCTCTCCGGCCCCAGGGTATTCACCTTGTCATGATTACCCGGATTCCTCGCTGAGAAGCCAGCAAGGAGAAGCGATTAACGAGTAACGTGTTGAACTCATCCAGGGTGAGGGCGCAGGAATGGAAAAGATGCTTTCAGAATGCTTCCGCGCAATGAGCGCGACCCTCGCTCTCGCTCGCCCAGCATTTTGGTTGTGAGTGAAGGAGAGAGATTTCGAGAGTGTAGAGACGGAAGCAAGAGGGCGGGAGCAATGGAAGGGAGTTAAGGTTCCGGATCGGAGAAGTAAATGCGGTTGGTGGACTTCTCTATTTATAGGGAACCGTGATCATTACGGCGTCGTCCGATAGAGAGAGAAAGTAGTGGCGAAGTACAGCTGTCATAATCTGGGCCGGCGATGCCTCGATCCCCCCCCCCCCTCGAGATAACAGCGAGCAACACCCGCATCTAATTGGCGCAAGCATCCTAGTTTTAGCGCGAGAATCCCAGTTGCGGCACAAGAATCCTATCTCGCGCCATCGTGTCTAATTGGCGCGAGCACCCTAGTTCCGACACGTATCAGCACAAGATAAGAAGATATGGATAATGACACGCTCTCAGCCGGCGAGAGCTGAATAAAATTAATAATAATCGTTATTACAAACAAACATAGGGGTACATTGCCTGAAGGGAAGGCTAAATAGAGAAGAGAAGGCGAGATCTGGGGAACTAGTAGGATTCCCAGCGCCATCGACCTCGTTCCCGCAGCCTGGTCCTTGGGAGGCGCCAGCGGATTGAAATCGGGATGACAGGGTGGTACACCCTAGGTTAATCCGCGAGCTTGATCCCGGATCTGCGCGATGCATCTCCCTGGCGAAGACTCGGTAGTGGGCCCTCCCGGCCGATCAGCCTCGCCCAAGAAGAAATCTCGCTCCAGAGCTTCCAGCCTCTGCTCCACAGACTCACGGAATGCTCTTGCCGCGGCAGCATGGGCACGATCTCGATGGATAAGCTTGGACAAAATGGCCGAGATCTTCCTCCTTCGCCCCTTCGCGTTCTCGGGCATCGTTCAGGGTTTCCTCTATCTCGCCAAACGATGGGAGGGGGGAGCCCTCGCCATCTTCTTCTTCTTCTCCCTCCTCGTTGGCTCCCGACCGCGAGCTGGGATCCCCTGAAAAAAGAGCGCCCCAAGGATTTGTTTAAGGCGTAATGATTAGCCGACAAAAACTCTCGCATACCTGCAGTCCGGCGAGAACCGTCGACTAACGTCGGACAAGAAGGCCCCCCCCCCCCATCGGTTCCATAAAGAAGGTGAAGAGGCTTGCCCCGCCCGGGCGGAATGGCTTGCGCACGATGATCCCGGCCCTGGCAGAAAGCATGGGGGGAGTTATCTTCTCTCAAAGGATGATCGGCATCCTTGGGAGTGGCGGAGGTTAAGAAGCCACCCTTCCCGCCTGCAGGGCGGGATCGCCGTGGGGGAGGCAGTCCAATAGTTCTCGCCTCATATTCCCGGGTGACGAGGCCTGGGTCCGCGGAAGCTGTCACTGCGAGAAGACAGTTCAGACAGAAGAGAGGGCATGATTGAAGCATTGAGAAATGACAGAAAGTGTACCTATCGTCCTGGTCTCGACCAGAGGAATTACCCCCGAAACCCGCGTTTGATCCTCAGGAGGTGAGCTAACAAGTTCGGGGGAGTCGGCGGGGACCCGACGCCGTCATAGGAGCAGACTCCTGCGAAAGGTCACGTTAGCTATTAGTCCTATAGCACCGATCATCTCGGAAGGCGCGGTCGAAAGGCATACCTTTTGCAGGGAGGGGTCCCCCGCGGGATTTGGGGTAGGATAGGGTGGATCCCTGTTCTCGCGAGTAAGGTCTCGTCGACCACCTTGGCTTTCCTCTTGTCTCTTCTTCTTCTTCGGCTCGGAAGGACCAGTGGTGGAAGATTTCCTCGCTAGCCAGGGGGCCACCGCAGCACTGTTGGCCAGAGCTCGCGCTTGGGCAACGGCTAACCGGTCTTGAAGGTCCTGCGAAAGCGGCTTGACAGCGCGTTTAGCATACATGGTGGCCTCGCGCAAAAAATCCATGCGAGAGCTCGGTCAGGAAACAGTGGTTCAGAGGCAAGGCTTATGGTCGTCTGTCCAGCACGTATTTATAGCCGAAGTAGGGCCCACCGAAAGATTCCTTTGGCAGGCAGGCACATGTCCAGCGAATAATTTGGGGTTGTACTTGTCTTGTCGAGCGCCGGGCTAGCTCGAAAAAGCAGCAGAGATTGTGTACAACCCCATATTCGGGTAGGACCTAGAATACTAAGACTTCAGTGGTCAGGGTTGGGCTGGTCCCGGGTTAGCCCTAGGGCAGACTGGCAGAGTTCTCTCCCTTAAAGAGCTCCCGCCTATTAGTAGGCGAGATCGTTTGCACTGGGGCTCGGTCTTCAGGTCAGCTTTAGCTTCGGGACAGGAGAGCTCCCGCCCGGAAGGAACTCTCTCCTGGGGGGCGGGCGAGAGGGCGTTGAGTGAGCTTCACTCACTCAACGCCACATTCGGCAGCAAAGGGCGTTTGAGTGAGCTCCACTCACTCGACGCCGCGTTCGCCAGCGGAGGGCGTTGAGTGAGCTTCACTCACTCAACGTCGTGGTTTGCAGAGGGCGTTGAGTGAGCTCCACGTCACTCAACGCCGTGGTTAGTAGTGAAGGCGTGGAGTGAGCTTCACTCACTCAGCGCCACGTCCAGCGGCAATGGCATCAAGACCACCGAGAGCGAGAACCCTCTTGGAGGGAGATCTCGCCAAGATGAGCCCAGCTGGGGCTCAGCGAGAGTCTTCTCGCCCGGGTTCTCGCCAAGCAGGTCCATGTGATGGGGCCTGGCGTCTAGGAAAAGATTATTTTATTATCCCCGGGTAAAATTACCTATATGCCCCCGGGTTGACAGCGGGATTTGGCCATTGGCAGACCCATCAGGGGTATTTCAATATTTCGGGTCAAGGGAAGACTATAAATAGACTCATAAGGGCTCTTTGGAAAGCAAGTTTTTCATTATTCTCCAACTCTAGTGCTTTCTGAAGAGCTCCCAGCCCAGCATTTGGCTTTAGAGGGGAAGCTCTCAGAGATCTTCCGAGTGTGAGGTGGGACCTCCCAGCTGAGGCTTTGGGTCAGTCTTAGGACCTTAGCAGCCAGTCAAGGGTCGAGGTTTGAGAGAAGTAGGCATCGGCTGCACCTTGGTTGTGAACATTCGTGGAGGTCATTTTGGCTTCAACACACCCTATTACTAATTTTGGTCAGGATCACTATGTCTATAGGATTGTTGTTTTAACCCTGTTGTATAGAGTAAAGGTCAACTAGTTAGGTCTAAGGCTTAGGACTTAGGTTTGAATCTTTCCCAAGACCTCCTAGTTCAGATGAGAAGCCAAGAATAAGAATTCAAGTTATCGTCGAGCTTAGATCGACGAAGCGTCAAAACCCAGTTCGACTATCTGTGAGTTCAGGTTGATAGAGCGTCGAACTCGGTTTGACGATCTCTGAGCTCAAGTCGACGAGGTGTCAAACTCAGTTCGATGATCTCTGAGCTCAGATCTACGATTTCTGTCTTAGACTAATTCCAATATCTCTGAGCTCAGTTCAATGATAGTTGAGCTCAAATCGATGATTATCTTTTGAGATCGACGATTTCTGGAATTTTGTCTGTTTGTTAAGGATTTCAAATATCTTCAACTCAGAGCATTTATTGCAGAAGATTTCTAGCCGTTATAATAAATCTGGAGCAAGTTTCAAGGAAACAAAGGAGGAATGTTTTTAGTTTCTTTCCTACAGATGCAGTTGACATTTAAGGAAAGCCTTTCTGACTTTGCTAACGGCTATCATCAAGATTTGACAACTGGATTTCTTATTATCATTCAGAGAGAACAAGAAGATACACAGAGACACAAAAAAAGATCAATAACTCAGAAAATAGAACAAGTTTTCTTTCTAATTCCTGTTGATTAAAAGTCTTCATCATTCACACTCCAGACAACAAACATTTCAGTTCTTGCTGAAATCATCTTTTGTTGAAGCATTCTTTTCATTGAAGACCTATCACCCTTGCAAAGCTTCCAGTTCCTGAACTCTTGCTAATCTCAGGGGGAGCTTTGACAATATCTCATCCACTTGTGCTTCTCTTTGATAGTTGATAGAGAAGACAACTTCACCGCTTTTCTTTTTCCTTTCCTGTAAAAGGGTTTTTAAACTCCCTTCAAAAGTTTTGCTTTGGTTCCTGAGACCTGATCAAAACTCAGTGGTGGCAAGACACCTGATCAAAAAATCTGGTTTGGTTTTTGAGCACCTGATCAAAAGCTCATTGGTACCCAGGACACCTGATCAACTCATTCTGCAGTGGATTCCTACCAAGGGTGGTAAAAGAGTGGATGTACCCAGGTTTTGGGGAACCACTATAGTTCCTTGTGTCTTCTGGTTGCTTGTTATTTCATTTAATGTGTGTTGTGGATTTGCTCTTTTGTTTGCTTTATTTTAATTTCTGTCAAGCACTCTACACTAACAAAATTAAATCTTCCACTGCTAGAATAATTTTCATATTTGCAAAATTATTTTAAAACACTCTATTCACCGCCCTCTAGAGTGAAGGATTGATCTTACACTCACTTTCATAGACAATGGTCTTGGACAGAGATCGTTGAATGGAGTTCTGAGATAGTCGACCTGAGCTCAGAGATCGTCGAACTGGATTTGATGACCTCGTTGAGCTGAGTTCGACAATCGTCGAGCTGGGTTCGACGATATGTCAATCCTTACTAGAATTCTGGCTTCTCATCAGAGCTTGGAGATCTTGAGGAAAACTTCAAA
Source organism: Platanthera zijinensis (assembly GCA_039513925.1). Classification (NCBI taxonomy): domain Eukaryota; kingdom Viridiplantae; phylum Streptophyta; class Magnoliopsida; order Asparagales; family Orchidaceae; genus Platanthera; species Platanthera zijinensis. The sequence goes on from CM077083.1 coordinate 181,998,471, forward strand.
CTTAAGTCCTAAACCTTGAAAATAATTGACCTTTACTCGATACAACTAGGTCAATGCAACATTCCTAACAGACATAGTGATCCTGACCCAAATAATTAATATGGTGTTCCAACAGACGAGTATGTTATGTTCCTTGGGGTAGATATGTAAAGTCTCCCTTGTTTTCATGTAGAGTCTGATATCGAGAAACGGACATAGGCATGGTGTGTGAAGCCTATCCGGACAAGTTGGTCTGGATCGGTGATGTTTTACTATGCATTGTTAGCTAGAGAAGACTCTGTGCCTTTTATTATTTTCGGGTTTCTACGTGGTAGATTACAGCAGGGATCCTTGGGGATTAATCCCAAGGTGCACCCGGAAATCTGGGCAGTAGCGTGATTCTGCCATCATTGGTGGCCCGGGAGCCATCTTTTTAGGTAAGCGGGTTATGTACTTTTGTTTGTGCGTTTACGGGTTACGGGGAAGCTTAACTCGCGTCGATGATTTCTATTGTCGTGGTGGTGTGAGCAGCGAGTTGAGTGAAACCGTACCTGCTCTATGTGGTTCGGTTTTAGAGGCCTACCGATGGCATAGAGGGAGGGTCTTCGGCTTAAGCCGCAAAGACTTTAATGCTAACGAGATTGCCTTCCTGGGGGCAGTGGTGGACCGAGTTCACCGTGTAAGTGCCCTGAGATCACGGGGTGTGCGGCCGTGCGTGCCTACGCCTGTGGTGAAGTGTGCTTAAATTGTACTTTCGCAATCCTGTGTTGTTTATACTAATGCATTGCAGAAAAGGAGCTTTGTCGCCCCGAGTTTGGGGGCGGAATCGTTATAATTTGGTTAGCTTTAGCTGACCGTTATTCTTGTTTACCACCGTTGCGGTGAATTGTGCTTGCAGGTGTTGTAGAGCCGAGTGGCAAATAGCGGGCCAAAGCCCAAGTTGCTGAGTCGGCCCTCAAAGGACTTTTTTGTTTACTTGTTTAAATCATGTGTGGCCGGCCTGCGAGCCGAAGTTTGTAAGACACTGTTTAAATTTGCTGAACTATTGTAAGGCCATAAGGCCAGTTCTTTTGTGTATTTTGTATTTCATTCCTGCTTGGTTTCATTAGTGGACATTCATGCTCGTGGATGGGTTCTTGCTTTTGCAACTTAATAAATTGCTTCTGCTAGATGCTCTGTGTAGGACGTGTGCATTGGTTGAATGGTTTCAATGAGTAACCCGTCGGTCTGTCCGTGGTATATGGCGTCGGGCCCCGGCCAGATCTACTACTATATGTTGTGTGTCAGATATGGGTGTTACAATTTGGTATCAGGCTACCGGTTTCGGTCAGGCTTAAATGAATTCGTGGGCGAATTCACTTTAAGGGATGGTGAGCACATGTGTGTGCGTCATCGTTATAACATGGAAAGAACCCATGAATGTCCACTTAGAAATGAAAATACACATGTTTAAGGAACCTGCGTGTTCCTTTAATTGCTTTTTGCAAAGTTGTTTGGTCGCTTATCGGTGTTTTGTACGACTATAGGTGACAAGGAGTGGTGCGGGGCCGTCAGAATGTCCAGTTTCTGAGGCGAGTAGCGCACCAAATTATGCGCCGGCAACACCTCCTTCGGCTGAGACCATACGATTGGTAGCTGAGGCAGTGTTTGCGATGATTAATACACAGCCTGCAAGAAAAGTGCAGCAGCCTGCCTCTGCTGTGGAGCAAGTACCTCTCCAAGCGGCGGAGTCAAGGAGAGTGGAGTAGGTTGTAGTGGAGCAAGTGTTGCCTAGGAGAGAAATGGAGAAATAGCTCAAACATGTTATGGGCTTCAATCCTTCAGTGTTCTCGGGGATGGGAACCCCAACCCAAGCGGAGGATTTTCTCTCCAGAGTTAAGAGAGTATTGATAACTACTGATACGGAAGAGTGGAAGAAGTCCACAATTTCCACGTTCTTGTTGGATGGTGATGCAATATTATTATGGGAAGGCTTGGAGTTACACCATCTGAGGGGTAGACAGCTTACTGATATCTCAATTGAGGAGTTTTCGAGACTATTCTTGGCTCGATACCTCCCCTTAGCTCAGAGGATTGCAATGGAAAATGAGTTCCAGAAGTTGGTGTAAGGAGAGGGCAGTGTGGATGACTATCTCCATGAGTTTACTCACTTAGGTCGGTACGCAAGCGCTACCTTCGCTAATGAGGAGCGAAAGACAAATCGATTCTACAAAGGTCTAAGAGATGACTTGAGACTGCTACTCTCGGGGCCGATGACGCAGGGCTTAAGACCCTGGTCAACCCGACCTGATCTTTGGAAATAGGCATGAAGAATGTACAGGCTAAGAAAGACTCTAATAAGAAGGGGTTGGAGTTCAAAAGGCCGAACTCCTCAAAATCGGTGTTCCGCAAATGGAATAAAAATGCTAGGGCTTTGGGTCCAGCCCCTTCTTCAGGTGCATCTAGGGCGACTACAGGCCGAACCCCGGGTGCATGTTATACGTGTGGAAAGCTGGGGCATTATGCCCGAGATTGTCGGAGCAGACGTGCAAAGTCCGATAGAAAGCCGGGAGCAACTTACGAGGAAAAGGGCAAGGCGGTGGAGTCAACCGCATCCCATTATACTCCGACTCAACCAAGAGTCTATAATCTGGGCCAGCAGGTGGCCATCAAACAGGCAGATGTGGTGACAGGTACGGTTTAAATTTATAGCAAGATAGCTTTAAATACTGTTATCTAGTGTTTATTAGCTTATTAATGTTTGTATAGGCTTTGTTCTGATTTGTGATAGTCCGGCAAGAGCACTATTCGATACGGGAGCTTCGCACTCCTTTTTGTCCAAAGGTTTCATATCACGCATCGGAGTCCCATCTTCGATGGCGAAGGACAAATTTGACGTGTTGCTGTCGAATGGGTTTTGTATGCGTGCGGACAGAGTGTGTGTCGTAAAGATTCATATTGGAAGTCAGGAGTTCGACTTATTGGCGTCATTACTAACGCTAGTAGAGTTCGACGTAATTTTTGGTATGGACTGGCCTACATAGCAGAAGGCATACATAGAATGCAACCGTAAAGAAGTCAAGCTGGGTGCTGGGCGGGAGACAACATTTGCGGGACTGAAGGGGTCGAGCAAGACTCTAATGTCTGCTCTTCAGTTGGTCAAGGTAGTTCGTGCTGGCACAGAGTTGTTCTTTACGCTAGTGGAGGCTGAAAAGCCTAAGCCCACTTTGGGTAGTATTCCAGTAGTATGCGAGTACCCCGACGTGTTCTCGGACAATCTTCCCGGAGCCCCACTTTAGCAGGAGATCGATGTCATGATTGAGCTAGTGCTAGGTGCCAAACCTGTGTCACGCTCTCCTTATAGGTTGGCACCTAAGGAGATGGTGGAGCTAAAGGTTCAAATCGAGGAGTTGTTGGAGCAAGGTTATGTGCGTCCAAGTCCGTCGTCTTGGAGCGCACCGGTCCTTTTCGTTAAGAAGAAGGACGGAAGTTTGCAGCTCTGTATCGACTATAGAGAACTGAATAAGTTAATGGAAAAGAACAAGTACCCGATCCCAAGGATTGATGATCTGTTTGATCAGTTAGTCGGGTCGTCGGTGTACTCAAAATTGGATCTCAAGTCCGGTTATTATCACCTCAGAATAAAGGAAAGTGATATCCCAAAGACGGCATTCAGCACAAGATATGGGCATTTCGAGTTTACGGTCATGCCGTTCGGGCTGACTAATGCGCCATCAGTGTTCATGGATCTGATGAACAAAAACGTTCAGGGAGTACTTAGACCACTTTTTGATCGTCTTTATCGACGACATATTGGTGTACTCGCAGTGCGAAGAAGATCACTTCAAGCATCTGCACTTGTTTTGGAGATGCTGAGGAGGAACGAACTATACGCAAAGTTCTCCAATTGTGAGTTTTGGTTGTCCTCAGTGGCGTTCCTTGGTCACATAGTCAGTGGAGAAGGGATTGTGGTGGATCCGGCGAAGATAGTTGTGATACGAGAGTGGCATGTGCTCTCTACAGTAGTGGAAGTCCGGAGTTTTCTGGGGCTTGCCTGCTATTACAGGCGCTTCGTAGAGAACTTCTCGCGGATAGCGTTACCTCTCACTACTTTGACAAGGAAAAATCATAAGTTTGTTTGGACGCAGGAGTGTACGCAAGCTTTTGAAGATTTGAAGGGTCGGTTGACCATGGCGCCAGTACTAAGTTCGTCGAGTGGGACCGAAGGCTTTGAGATCTATAGCGATGCGTCAAGCAGTGGTTTGGGCTGCGTGCTGCTGTAGCATGGTAGTGTTATAGCTTATGGCTCGCGTCAACTGAAAGTGCATGAGAGGAATTATCCAGTCCACGACTTGGAGTTGGCGGTCATGATTTTTGCACTAAAGCTATGGAGGCACTATTTGTACGGCGTAAAGGTCGATATATATACCAATCACAAGAGCCTGGAATACCTGTTGTATTAAAAGGATCTAAATATGAGGCAGTAGAGATGGATAGAGTTCTTGGGGGACTATATATTCAAAATTCATTATGTTCCCGGGAAAGGCAATGCGGTTGCGGATGCGTTGAGTCGCCTGGCTCCCTCACAAGCCAAACTTGTTGTCGATTCATGACGAGCGATTGATTCGGGAGTTGGAGGCTTTAGATATCTCTTGTGTTGACAAGCAGACTAGCGCCGAAGTGTTATTGAACTGGACGGAAGTTCAGTATGACCTGGCTGATCGGATTCGACAGGCTATGGATTTGGATAGCAGCATGAAGGAAATCATGGATGCAGCTACGGATGGGTCAAATTCCCAGTTTTTGGTTGAAGATAGACTACTAAGGAAGGACAGTCGTTTGTGCGTCCCAAACGTGGGTAATTTACGGGTGGAGTTGATGTACGAGGCTCATCATACCAAGTACTCATTCACCCAGGGAGCACAAAGATGTACCGAGATCTGAAGAAGTTGTTCTGGTGGCCAGGACTCAAGAAAGATGTGGCACTATATGTGGCGAAGTGTCAGACTTGTTCCTTAGTGAAGACAGAGTGCCAAAATCCAGGGGTTTCTTGAAGTCTTTGCCTATTCCAAAGTGGAAATTCGACGACAATTCGATGAACTTTGTACAAGGTTTGCCAAGGTTGCAGAAGGGAAACGATATCGTCTGGGTGATCGTAGATCGGTTGACAAAAGTGTCGCACTTCATTCCGCATAGGAAGGATGATTCGGTGGAGAAACTGGCAAAGCTTTATGTGGATAACATTGTTAGACTGCACGGTATGCCCCGCAACATCGTGAGCAATAGACATGGGCATTTTACGTCCAATGACTGGAGGTTGGTGCAGCAAATGCTGGGAACTAAGTTTAAGTTCAGCACAGCCTTTCATCCGCAGACGGATGGGCAGACCGAGAGGGTCAACAGGACGATGGAAGACATACTTCGCATGTGCGTCCTAGACTTCGGAAAGCAGTGGAAAGATCATCTGTTTTTGGTGGAGTTTGCGTACAACAACTACCAAGCGAGCATACAAATGGCGCCCTTCGAGGCCTTATATGGTAGAAAATGTCGCACGTCGTTGTCATGGTTAGAAACGGATGAGGCAAGGTTGTACAAAAAGCAAGTGGTGGAAAGCGCCACTTCTTTGGTACGACCCATTTGAGAGCGTTTACTGATCGCTCAGGATAGGCAAGCTAAATACTACAATGCCAAGCATCGGAACGTAGAGTTCGTTGTTGGCGATTGGGTGTATCTTAAGATAAAGCCGTTCAAGGGTGTTCCACGGGTACGACGCTTGAAGAAGCTGAGCCCGAGATACCTTGGACCATTTGAGATTCTGGAGCGGATCGGTGAAGCGGCTTATCGTCTAAAGCTATCGGTGGAGTTGAGTGGTCTACATGATGAATTCCACATATCAGCATTGCGGAAGGCGATGCAAGAGCCTTCGCAGGTGATCACGGTTGATCAAGTACCGGTGGACGAAGGGTTGGCGACAAGGGTCAAGCTCGTTCGTATCAAGGACTCTTAAGTCAAGCGACTTCATAACAAGGAGATCAGGATGGTCAAGGTTCATTGGGACAATTGCGGTCGGGAGGAGCTATCTTGGGAGCGAGAGCAGACCATGCTGGAGGAGTACCCAGAGTTATTCCACTCAGGTACCACTTTTGGTTTTGTGTATCTTTTCCTTTCGGTAATTTTGTGGACAAAATTCTTTTAAGAGGGAGAGAGTTGTAACGCCCCGAAACTCAAAAGAGAGACGGGTGGCATTTTGAGCCAAGTCTGGGACTTTGTAGAGGTGACACGGCCTAGGACACGGGCGTGTCCCAGGGGCGTGTCGTGCTCGGGTTCGACGATGGTCGTGCGATCGATGAAATTGCAGTCAACGAGCGTCGAACAGCGAACACGGCCTGAGACACGGGCATGTACCAGGCCGTGTCCTACTCGGGTTTATAGTCGAGTTGTGTCGGGGGAGAGATACGGCCTGAGCCCAGGCATGTTCGGGTCCAACACGGGCGTGTCCAATTCGACATGGGCGTGTCGAATACCCTTATTCTCCTCGGTTTGGTGCTGAACCTATGTCGATGGAGGAAAACGCCCAGCTACACGGGCGTGTGCTAGATGACACGGGCGTGTCAAGCCTGACACGGGCGTGTCGAGTGCCCGTGTTCTTTTCGGGATGCGACTGTTTCGGCGGCGAATGAGGAACACGGCCTTGGACACGGGTGTGTCGCAAGGCGTGTTCGGCCCAGGAAGTTCATTTTAAGTGCGAATCGTGGCTGTCCGTTTCCTTATTTTGGGATCTAATTGCTCAGGGATGTCCTGGTTAGGTTTTAAGCCTGGAATAGGGTTTTCAAACCCTCATTTCATCTTCATCTTCTCTTTTTAAAAGCCTAGAGAGAGGGGAGAGCAAGGAGGAAGAAAGGAGAAAGATCCGGTCGCCGGAGGATATTCGGAGCGCCAAATCGCAAATCGAGTCCAGATCTACGGAGGCGAGATCATTGCGGTGCTTTTTATCCGTGTAGATTTCCATGGCGCCGAAGAGGAATGCTAGGGTAACGATTCTCTACTTGAGCATGTGAAGCTCTTCTTCTTTTGCATAGGGAAAACCCGCTCCCGCAAGTGTGAGGCGAGTATGCGGTGTTCCTTGGGGTAGATATGTAAAGTCTCCTTTGTTTATATGTAGAGTCCGATATCGAGAAACGGACATAGGCATGGTATGTGAAGCCTATCCGGACAAGTTGGTCTGGATCGGTGATGTTTTGCTATGCATTGTTAGCCGGAGAAGACTCCGTGCCTTTTGTTATTTTTGGGTTTCTACGTGGTAGATTGCAGCAGGGATCCTTGGAGATTAACCCCAAGGCGCACCCGGAAATCTGGGCAGAAGCGTGATTCTGCCATCATTGGTGGCTCGGTAGCCATCTTTGTACGTAACCGGGTTATGTACTTTTATTTGCGCGTTTACGGGTTACGGGGAAGCTTAACTCGCACCGATGATTTCTATTGTCGTGGCGGTGTGAGCAGCGAGTTGAGTGAAATCGTACCTGCCCTCTGTGGTTCGATTTTAGAGGCTTACCGATGGTATAGAGGGAGGGTCTTCGGCTTAAGCAGCAAAGACTTTAATGCTCATTAGATTGCCGTCCTGGGGGCGGTGGTGGACCGAGTTCACCGTGTAAGTGCCCTGAGAGCACGGGGTGTGCGGCCGTGCGTGCCTACGCCTGTGGTGAAGTGTGCTTAAATTGTACTTTTGCAATCCTGTTTGTTTATACTAATGCATTGCAGGGAAGGAGCTTTGCCACCCCGAGTTTGGGGGCGGAATCGTTATAATTTGTTCAGTTTTAGCTGACCGTTATTCTTGTTTGCCACCGTTGCGGTAAATTGTGCTTGCAGGTACTGCGGAGCCGAGTGACAAATAGCGGGCCATAGCCCAAGTTGCTGAGCCGGCCCTCGAAGGTTATATTTGTTTACTTGTTTAAATCATGTGTGTCTGTCCTACGAGCCGAAGTTTGTAAAACACTGTTTAAATTTGGATAAATATTGTAAGGCCATAAGTTCAGTACTTTTGTGTATTTTGTAGTTCATTCTTGCTGGGTTTCGTTAGTGGACATTCATGCTCGTGGCTGGGTTCTTGCTTTTGCAATTTAATAAATTGTTTCCGCTAGATGCTCTGTGTAGGACGTGTGCATTGGTTGAATGGTTTCAATGAGTAACCCGCCGGTTTGTCCGTGGTATATGGCGTCGGGCCCCGACCTGACCTACTGCTGTATGCTGTGTGACGGATAAGGGTGATAAATGTCGCCACCATGATCACCACAAGAAAAAACTAATGTACAAAATCCTTAATTTTTCACGCTCCATCTCCAAACACTAAGTATTTTGGGGGGCAAATGATGAGGCCAAGTTAATTTTGTAGAAAATTTTTTGTGCAAGTGGAGATCATGGAAATAACCACCGCGCTCACGATCAGCACATGATCCGCGCAAGGGATCCCACTACATGTGCAAACCGCCCGCGGTTGGCCGAAACGGCCGGCCGCCTCCACTTATTAGCAGTGTAGGCGGTCGCCCCCAGTGTCTTCCCCCAGTCGCAGCTGCCTCTAGTGGCCGCAAGGCAAGGCTGCACCTCATTGCCGCTCCCCGTGACCGCCTTTTGCGGCCACTATGTCATGGTCGCAAGGGGATGTCGCGCCTTACACCCGCCCCCTTGGCTGCGAGACCGCAACTGTGTGGGGCGGTCGGCGCTAGGGCCAGCTACAGCTGGGACTGACCGCCCTCCATGATTGTCGCGGTCGGACATCCCGTTGGTTGCGGCTCCTTCTCCTTCTCTCGTGCCTGCTCGCCGCCAAGATGGCAGCTCCTTGAAAGGGGGCCCTATCCGCCGTCTGATCATCTCGACACGATTGACGTCGTCTGTTTCATGGATAACAGACCATGTAACCACCATTGTCAGTGAGAAAAAATTTAATAAATAAATTATGTTGTACGGAAAAAAATTATATTAATTAGTATTCGTCGGAAACTATACTAAATATGATATGCAACTAGTATTTTAGGTGATTACGATGAACGGATAGCCGCATAACTACCGTAACCACCACTTGGAGCCTATAAAAAGGTCTATCAGACCCCTCATTTCTAACATTTTCCTCTCCCAACTTTCTTCTACCTCAGGCCGTAGCTTTGCCGAAATCATTCTACGAGTCACCGCCTCTTATCGAGACACCCGAGAATTTGTCTAAGTCCACAACGCTCTAGGGAAGAAGACGTCTCGCCAGCCATTCCAAGGAGTCTCCTACGTATGCAGCATTCCGCAAGCCCCCGCCAACGCATCTCTACACGCCCCGCAGCAGTGTTGTACATCTATGCAACATTTAAGAGCGTCTGCCACCCCAAAAAGTTATTGAAGCTGAGCTTCGCGTGAGACGGTATGTCGCCCACCGAGCTCGTCTGTAATCTTTCTCATCTCCAAGCTGTAACGAGGAGCAGCCTGCCGCCCTCGATTCCATCGCTACTTTGTAAACCGCTGTTGATAGTGAAGTTTGGCTCGCACCAAACCGGTCACGTGGTTCATTACCCAGTTGAGGGGTTTTTTTCACGTTAAAATTGTCTTGTACACTTCTTTACTTACTCTGTGTCTGTGCGCGCACTCGACCGCTTCACGAGCTAAGGCGGCTTAGTTTAGTCTGATCTATCAAGAACGTTGAGTTGATCACAACATCACCAAATCAGTCTCTAAATTTACGTCACTTTATGAAAATAGCCTCATTTGACTTAAATTTTTCTGAATAGCATAATGTAATATGACATTATATGATAATTTTAGAACCGAGAAATATATTATATGTTGTTCGGCAAAACTCCATTCCTCCCTTGTATGTTTTAGAACAGGTGAAATAATTATGAAGCTGCATTTTAGTATTCTAATTATTGAAGTCGGAAAAATTCCCTATTCTAAAAATCGGATCAAGACAGCCTAAGATTACCGGCCCAACGGGTAGGCTTGACGGCTAGCGGGCTAAAGCACGGAGATCACCGAACAACAAACAGGACCCCAGGCGCTGTGGCAGGGAGGTCCCACCACGTATCCAGAACCTTGGAAGAAGCAACCCCTCCACAACCAAAAATGGTCGATCGGGGTACGAGAGAGACTAACTGGTAACTAAGTCAAGGCGACTAAAGGGGATATTCGCAAGATCGCGGTCAGGTCTCTCTGAAAAAGGAATTCAAAGGCTCGGCTGACGTCCAAGGAGGAGAACTTGCGAGCTCTTGGCGAGATTTTTCAGTCCCCTTCCTCGTACCCCTGGGGTCCTATTTATAGGGAAATCCAAAGGGAGCGGAGGTCTTATTTATAACCACACCCCTTGGCGATTAGGCGACTTCCTGGAGGAACTCGCATTGCTGGGCGAGCAAGCGGCCTAGTCGCCTACCTGGGGAGTATGCGAGGGGAGCTCGTCATTCTCACCCTGACCTTTTCCTGTTTGGTGTGTTGACTCTGACCTCTGTCCTGATTTGCTGACTTTGACTTCTGCTTACCTGACTCTGGAGGGGTCCACCCTCGACGAATATGGGTTGTACACTAATGTTACATTTTGTATGTATAATGCAAGATCTGTGATAAAAAAAACTTACATAAAACCTGAAAATAAAAAGCTAAAAAGAGAGGAAAAAAAGATTTCCGATAAAAAATATGAACTCAAATGAACAATTTACGCAAACAAAAAAGATAACTAGGATTATTAACAATTTACTCGATTATAAACTTCATATGATAGCCAGTTTCAAAATATTATAAAATGGGAATAATTTCCTGAACCATAAATTGTAAAACAAAGGCATAATAATTGCGTTTGAAGAAGCTGGTTTTGTTTGGACCATCTCCATGTATTGGGATCACAGAAGTGGTGTATGATTGCAGGATTCCGAATATCATCAATTATTCTCGAGTGATCATCAACACATCCGACCCTGATTGGACGGTTGGGAGAATAATTTGCTGCAGATATGTGCAATATCGACGGCCGGAAGTCCTTGGCAGCACGCGCGGTTCGTCGCCCGGCCGGCAATTACTTGAAGGCTGCCGGATTATGACCGTTGGTTCTCCGGCAAAATCAACTTTACTGATTGCCGATGGACGCAGAGTAGCAGACTCCCATGACATTGAGTGCTAGCTTCTTTCACATCCGTTACTTTGCTTTATTTTCCCTAAAACCGGGAGCCATTTCAGAAAGCTGAAAAGACAGCCACGCCCGAAGATGACTTTTCATGATATTGTTCATCGATATTAAGAGCTTGGTATAATATATATATATATATATATATATATATATATATATATATATATATATAGAGGGCTATGGAAAAACGCGCAGCGCGTTTTTCGCTAAAAAATGCGCTCCCCGAAAAAACGGAAAAAACACCTCCTAAACAGCATTTTTAGAAAAAATGGTCAACATGAAAGTTGTAGATCTCGACGAGATCTACAACTTTCATGTTGACCACTTTTTCTAAAAATGCTGTTTAGGAGGTGTTTTTTTCGTTTTTCTGGGTATATATATATATATATAATACATATCATATGCGGGCTAGCTTAGGTGCGGGCGTACGGGCTTGGGGATTTTAAGGTTAAAAAAACTTGAGCTAGTTCTCCCACAATATATTTCGGAATTAGGCAAATAATATATGCATTTTATAGCTAAGAACGAGATCTAAAACTTTCATGTTGAACATTTTTTCAAAATTTGCATAATTTGGCCGGAATCTCGCCCGAAAGGTTGCTGGCTCGAAGTGAATATAATATTAATAAATTTCAAAATTCGAGTCAGCAATCTTTCGGATCAGATTCCGGCTAAACCGTGCAAATTTTGGAAAAATGTTTATCATGAAAGTTTTAGATCTCGTTCTTCCCTACAAAATGCATATATTATTTGTCTAATTCTGAAATATATTATAGGAGAATCAACTCAAACTTTTTTAGACTATCTTAGCATCTGATGGTAGGAAAACCAAATAATATGCATTTTATATGCATTATATATATATATATATATATATATATATATATATGTATATATATCTTAGCATCTTAATGCGGGTCCGTGCTCGATGTTTTTGGGCAGCATTCGGCCTCATCAATACGGGTTTTGCTAATATAAAGCACATTTTTCATCCATCTTCACTACTCTCAATGCTCTTGGGCAGGCTTCGCTTGCATTCATGTTGTGAAAAAATCCAATGCCCTGAATAACAACAACTACAAAAAGAAAAATCACCAGAAACAAATGCAGAAAATGCTCGAAATCAAGAAATAAGTTCTCTACAGCCACACAGATCAAAACCTGGGCATACACTGAGACATACACGGTTGTATGATTCCGTTTAAAGTCCATAAGAAATAAAACTGAGGATCTGAAAATTACAGAAACAGATAAACCTCCGCAAATCTTCAACTTCTTCTACGACGACGTGTGAGCAAAACGCCGCTTCGAAAAATACACAAAGATGAAGACCCTGTCGAGGGCTACGCCGTGGAATCAACGATCTCTAAAAAAGAAGTTTCTCTCTCTAAAATACCTTCACAGCAACAATGACGGCTAACTCTGAATCTTCACTGGAGGGAAAAGCATTTGCCCCAGGATTATTGATTAGGGCTGAAACAAAACATACATACATATAAATACATGCATACATATAAATACATGCATACATATAAATACATGCATACATATAAATACATACATACATATATATATATACATACATACATATATACATACATATATATATATATATATATATATATATATATATATATGTATATATGTATGTATATATATATATATGTATATATACAAGTGACAGGCACGGGTCTTCGGCCCTGGGGGCATTCAGCGGGGGTGCGACAATTGGCGGGGTCCGACATTCGGCGGGGTGCGACATTCGGCGGGATGCGACATTCGTCGGTGGGCGGCAATATTTGTCGTGGGGGCGACATTTGTCGTGGGCGGCAATATTTGTCGTGGGCATTGACATTTGTCGTGGGCGGCGACATTTGTCGTGGGCGGCGACATTTGTTGTGGGCGGCGACATTTGTCGTGGGCGGCAACATTTGTCGTGGACAGTACCCGCCCGCAACATATACATATGGGTACTCAAAATGACCGTAAAAAAATATAAATCAAGAATATAATTTTTATTTTGTAAAACAAATTATATTTTAACGTTAAAATATTAATCTTTCTTTTGTCATTTCTAGCCATAGGCCATAGGTTTAGGATACCTAGTATTTTTATTTTTTGTATTTAAATATTGTAAAGTTGTGTAATTACCTAAAAGGATATTGACTTTATAATATATTAATATAAAGTTATGTATATTTGTGTAATTATGAATACAACTATAAGGGCAATATAGGGGGATTTGCAATGTTTCACCAAAGATTAGTTTTCGTATAATAGTATATATATATATATATATATATATATATATATATATATATATATACATATATATATATATATATATATATATACATATATATATATGTATATATATATATACATATATATATATGTATATATATATATACATATATATATATGTATATATATATATATATGTATATATATGTATCGGAAAAATGCATATACGCGTAACGCGCATATATCATTTTGCCCCGCCGGCGGTTGCGGGCTTGCCGGCCGCTGGCCGCCCAGCTGTAAACAAAATTTGCAGCAGGGCGACTGATGGTTGTGGGCTTGCCGCCCACCGGCCGCCCTGCATGGGCTCGTCGGCGTTGTAAAACAAATTTGCAACGGGGCGGCTGGCGGTTGCGGGCTCACCGGCCACCGGCTGCCCTGAGCTCGTCGGCGCTGTAAAAAAATCTGCAGCGGGGCGACTGGCGGTTGCGGGCTCGCCGGCCACCGGCCGCCCTGGGCTCGTCGGCATCCACGCCGACGAGCCCAGGGCGGCTGGTGGCCGGAGAGCCCTCAACCATTAGCTGCCCCGCTGCAAATTTTTTTCAAACAACACCGGTGGCGCCGTTGGTGCTATCCACAAAATTTTTTTTATAGAGGGGTGGCTGACGGCTGTGGGTAGGGGTGCAACTCGGATCGGTTCGGTTCGGTTCCACTGAGAAACAAGAACCGACCCGTATATGTTCGGTTCCAACTTTTTGAAACCGGAACCGACCCACGGTTCTAAAATGTAGAGCCGGAACCGAACCGTAAATATCGGTTCGGTTCCGGTTCGGTTCTCGAATCTTTAAATTCAATGATAATACTTGATAATTGGTATGCTATTAGCATGCAAAAATAGTAATACACGGATTATATGTTACTCATGAATCTTCACTCCCAGGATCATCCAACTAGAAATAACAATGTGGCCGACAAATTAAAGGTCGAACAGGAACATGGATTATATGTTTCTGATAAACTTTCACTCACAGGAGGATCAAGATCTAACAAATCTATTCATTCAATCATAAGCAAAAAATTAAAACATTACATAAATCGCAAGAAATCCGGGCAATTAACCATGACAAATGCTGATAGGAAGGAGGATACACACAACAAATCGGAAAATAAAGATACCATAGATCAAGATCTCACCTTATGGTTGTCGAAAAGTAATCGTAGGAGTCAACGACGGGAGGATCTAGGAGGAAACCCCGAGATGCAGATGTCATCGGTGGAGAGGACTGGGGAGGTTCGTAGATTTTAACGAGCGAGGAGTGTTGGGGACGGGCGGACGGCACAAGGGTTTGGAGCGGGAGAAAAAAGGTCACGCGACATAACTTTTACTCTTTTAACTCCATGATCCAGTAATCTCATCTCACAGCTGCAATTTTTTAAAATTATATTTATAAATTTAAACCCTAATAAATCGGTTCGGATCGGTTCTAGGGTACCCGCCCACGGGACCCGAGAACCGAACCGAACCGAACCGCCGGTTCTCTCTTTCTTAGGAACCGTACCCGAACCGAACTACTTGAGAACCGAACCGAACTACTTGAGAACCGACCCGAACCGTCCGGTTCGATTCGGTTTCGGTTCGGTTCTTCGGTTATTTATGCACACCCCTAGCTAAGGGCTCGTCGGCCACCGGCCGTTTTGGGCTCGCCGGCGGTATAGCCGGCGTCCACGTCGACGAGTCCAGGGCGGTCGGCGAGCCCGCAGCCCACAACCTTTTCATCAAATATTCTCCACCAAAGTCTGATTCATGTGCTCTGCCACCCCGTTCTGTTGTGGTGTCTCCATGACAGTGAAGTGATGCTCTATACCCGATCTCTGGCACACTCGCAAGAATGCATTCGATGTGTATTCGCCTTCATTATCTGATCTGATACATGAAATCTTTTTGTCAGTATGAGTCTCAATCCACTTCTTCTAAGTCATAAATACCTCCAGAACTTCGTTCTTATGCTTCATGGTGTACACTCAAGCATATATGAAACAATCATCAACGAAGGAGACAAAGTATCATCGTCCGTTGAAATATTTTGTCTTCATTGGACCCCAACATCTATGCGAATATAATCTAAAATTCCCTTTGTACTGTAGACGACAGTGTCAAAAGATACTTGTGTCTTCTTGTCAAGCACGCAATGCTCAAAAAAATCAAATTTGTAACTTTTTGCTCCCTTAATCAATCATTGTCTTGATAAAGCCTTGAGGGAAGCCTCTCCAGCATGAGTCAGACTCATATGTCATAAATTACCGATATCCAAAGAATCATCAGCCACAGCCACAGTCCCGATAATTGTACTCCCTTGAAGATAATATAAATTGTTGTGTCAAACTTCTCTCATAAAAATCAAAGTTGCGTGACTGATCTTCAGAACTCCTGCCTTCATCACTACCTAGTAGCCCTTGGCTTCTCAAGTCCCAATAGACAACAAATTCTTCCTGATATCGAGAACATGTCTGACCTCTGTCAACTCTCTCAGTGCACCGTCATGCATCCGAACTAGAATACTCCCAACACTAATCGTACGATAAGTCTGATCATTGCCCATAGAAACAACACTAATATCCAAGGACTTGTAAGTACAAAACCACTCTCAATTAGGACAAATGTGATAGGTAGCACCCCTGTCCAGAATCCAACATGAATCATCAGTAAATAAGCACTAAAGAGTGCATAAAGAGAAAAGTCAGACTCACTACCACTAGTAATCTCCTGTGCAATCTGGGCCTTCACCTCTGAGGAACCTCCCTTATTTTTATCTTTTAACTTGGAGCAGTCCTTCTTCTAGTGACCAATCTCCAAATAGAATGCACACTGATTATGCCCAAGACCACGTAAATTGTCATGCTTTTGAGCACTGTTATTACTATTATTATGTGGGTTCTTCTTTTTCTCAAATTTTCCTTGATAAGACACAAGTGCTTCGGTTGACTCCGTCTTCGATGTCTCTTTATCTATTTGATGGAACTCATGGTTTAGCAATGTCGTAGACACTTCACTGTACTTCAAGAGCTCCTTACCAGGAATGAAAGACATCGTGAAGTTCTCATACTCATCCGAAAGCGAATTCAATAAAAGAAGTGTCTTGTCTTCATCGCTAACATATCGTCCAAATTTAACAGATCAATCTGCCAACATCTTCGTAAATTCATTCGAATGCTCATCAATTGAGACTCCACGTCTCATCTGAAACCGGTACAATTGACGCTTCATGTGCATGTGATTCTCCATGCTCTTTGAGAGATACTTGTTTTTCAATGTCCTCCAAAAGTTTCCACAGGCATCTCTAACATAACAACATATTTGATCTCCTGAGTCAGACAATTTTTGATCAACCCACAAGCAATTCGATTCATCTTTGACCAAGTTTCTCAATCATCCCAATAAAGATCTGGAATGAAACTATAAGGAAAGACATGATTTACTTAGGCATTAGTGAGATTATGACACAAGATAGGGAATAATGATGACAAAAGATCCATATAGCTGACCCCACTATAATGGGATAAAGGCTTCAGTGTTGTTTTTGAGTGTTGTTTATTTGGTTATCATTATTTTCTTACTTTTATTGATGATTATTTTCATATGTCATAGGTGTACTTACCACGTGATCGCACTGAATTAATTCGTATTTTTTATTCATCCATCATTGAAACTCACACTTATTTTTCGAGGAAAGTGCCTCCTGTAACGCTCATCCGTTAAATGACATATAATAGAAGGTTGATCGGGGCCCCACACTATATACCATAAATAGACGGGGGGGGGGGGGGGGGGGGGGGGTCACAGGTTATTATCAAAAACTAGTACACACATCCTAACTCAGAGCATTCTAACGGAAGCAGTAAGGATTAAGCCTGAACTCATCAACCATGAATGTACACTATATATATAAACCAACACATTTATATATCTCAAAGGAATGTATACAAAATATACAAAAAGTTTGGCCTTAAGGCCTTACAGGTTCTCTTCACAAGTATGGATTACATACATCGGCACGCAGACCGGCCACACATGAAAATAGTAAAACATTTCTTTAATTGGCCTTCGAGGGCCAACATAGCAGCAGCAGCAAGGGCTTCAGCCCTATTGCTTTCGTTAGAATGCTCTGAGTTAGAATTCATATACTAGTTTTTAATATTAACCTATGACCCCCCCCCCCCCCCCCCCCCCCCACCCACCCACCCACCCCCCCCACCCTCGTTTATTTGTGGTATATAGTGTGGGGCCCCAGCCGGACCTTCTATTATATGTCATTTAACGGATGGAGGCGTTATAATTTGGTATCAGAGTGGCGCAGCGGAAGCGTGGTGGGCCCATAACCCATAGGTCGGAGGATCGAAACCTCCCTCTGATACCAAATTGTAATGTCTTCATCCGTTAAATGACATATAATAGAAGGTCTGGTCGGGGCCCCACACTATAATGGATATAGTGGACATTAATGGTTGATGAGTTCAGGCTTAACCCCTACTGGTAAATATCAATTCCAATTCTATTTACTGAATTACATCCTGCAGCCGAACATAAGAATTGGTTTTCTGCACAAAACCAATTCTTACAGATATTGATTTTCTGACTAAGGCAAATTCCAGAAAACCATTGCATGCACGGTGAATGGACCCTTATGTATTTCTTATATATATATCTATATATATATATATATATATATATATATATATATATATATATATATATATATAAAATAGGGTTGCTCTTGGTTCAAAGTATTCTACTAATGACCATCAAGTTTAGAATGACCTTATATAGTATCTCTAGCGTATGACCTTGTCCTAGGATGACACGAAACTCATAGATAACTATCAAGTTGAGCTTGACAAGCCCGAATATATACCAAATTATTCAACAATCTCCTCCTATGTCATAGCAGATTATGTCCAACTTAGTCTATGGTGTCTTCAGCTTTCTGATTCAATTGAGGGAAGTATTTTCTCTTTTGGATTATGAGCAGTAGAGGGCTGATATATGATGTTTAATATAATTAACTTGGAGTCTTACACTACACATTTTTTCTCCTTAGACAAACCTTAACGAAAAGTCTAGTCAACCCTAAGTGTCAACATCGTAGCTACAATATGATGCAACCCCGATAATTTTAATGATAATATTCCTAAACAGATATCACAAAGGATGATATCCCAAGGTAGACATGACGATGACGTTGGGCGTGACACTAAAAAGGAAAAAGTACAAGTGAGTTTTATCTTTTTAATTGAGTAAGTTCTTTTTAATTTATGTTTTATTTGAGTAAGTTCATTTACTTACATCGATACTAAAAATAGAAATAATATGGCATGTGACATAATGAAGGTTTATATCACTGATAATTGATTCTCATTATTATGTATGGCCTTAGCACAGACAAATATTCAAATGAACTTCTAAGGGGATAAATCACTAAATAAACATTCTTATGTTTATGTAAACATAAATGTGTCGACACATAGTAGTGTTAAGGGTATGACGAAAATTAAACGTACATAAATGTTGTTGACGGATGTCAAATCAGTCGGCTGAAAGGCATAGACGCATGATGAACGTACTGATTTGATCACTGAAGCCCCTAAGGGGTCGGGCCCAAAGACTGAAATACTGATATAGATACTGATATTGTACAGATACCCTTAACATTACCGTAAACAAATGTAAAATCTATTTAATGCTTGTCATACAGATATGGACATTCACGCTGTTTTTACTGTTTTACTGTTCTTTTACACTGAAATAATGTTAGTTAGTTCTTTTATGTATATATATAGATACTGCTCCATATCACATTTGAACAGGTTATTACATTGTGATATGAATACTGATATTTATTGCTATGAATAACATTTCTTGTTTTCGTGTACAAAAGGATAAGTGTTCGCTTAGTCTTTATAAAAGACTAACGGTTTCTATTTCTAACATTTTTAGGCACAGGGAAATCGCAAACTCGATAGCTCTAGTGCGCTGATTGGAGCATATGATGATATTGAAACACATAGATGTCTTTTTGAAGCTCTTTGGATAGTGATGTTTATATATATATATATATATATATATATATATATATATATATATATATATATATATACATATATATATATAGCTATGTTTTTTATTATATAAACTGTTGTATTGTATTTGAGACCTGTGAAACTTAATATTGGTATGAGATATGTATATATTTGACTATGTTGGATGTGGCGTTATATACTGCTCATTGTGCTTAATGAATGTGCTAATTTCACTCTGATGATCATGAAATGATATTGTTATTGATTGTGCGGACTATGGGCCGTTACAATTTAGTGGTATCAGAGTCAGGTTTTCCCAAAGCTGGTCGCAATGTGCATGTACCTACGTCAAAAGGCCAATTATATGGTAACATGTATTGTTGTCAGTTTAGGTCTATGAAAACTGATCGTTTTATGTTTTATTTTCAAGGATCCTTTATAGTTAGTGCAGGAAACTATGTATGAAGGTAGTGATGTTGCACATCAAGAACATCCACAGCATGAACATTTGTTAGTGGAGCAGACTGTGCGTCCACAAGTTGAGCAGCAGGAGCAACCTCAACTGACAGAGTTTGCTCGAGTGTTGGCGAAGATATAAAAATGGTGTGGGATGTTCCTTTTGTTGTACCATCGACAGAGTCGATTGTGCCATTGTAGTAAAGACACTTTGATGTGGATTTAAAGCAATTTCTTGAGTTGAAGCCGCCTGGGTTTCGAGGTGGTCTATCGTTCCTGGATTCGGAAGACTGGATATTACTAATAGGGATGATATTTGAGGTGATGCTTTTCCCAGAGGAGCGAAAGGTGGGCTTGGTCACTTTCCTTCTTGAAGGGGAGGCTAAACGGTGGTGGATAAATGTTCATGGGCGGTTGGTTGGCCGAGGGCAAGGAAGCATTCCTTGGAATACTTTTGTGCAAGAGTTTATAGTATGGTTTGTACCCGAGTCTGCCGGAGAAGAAACTGGTACAAGATAAGTTCTTGCGTTTAGTACAGGGTCCCCGCTCCGTACTCGAGTATGAAATCGAGTTTGCCAATCTAGCATTTTATGCTTAGGCTTTTGTGCCTAATGAGAAGGAGAGGTGTCGTAGATTTCAGGAAGGCTTACGAGATAGTATTAAGACAATATTAATACCTCTTGAAATTAAGGAGTATGGGGCCTTGGTGCAAAAAGCTTGGTTGATGAAGTTAGACGCGGAAAAGACTCAAAAAAGAAGGGAATTCGGGAAAAATAGATCCCAATGGACTCCAAATAAGGAATCCAAATCGGGTATTTCTTGGAAATCTAGTGATTCTGGAAAGCGACCTCGCCCGATAGAGAGTAGAAATGTAATGCAGTCTCAGGTTCAGGAATAGAAGTGTGGGAAGTGTGGAAAATCTCACAAGGGGCAGTGCTTAGTTGGTAGTAATGTATATTATTTATGTCATCAACCTGGGCACCGTCAAAGGGAGTGTCCGATAAGAAAAGAAGGAGAAAGCAGTGCTAGGAGATTTCCGGCTCCTCAAGTTCAGAAAGTTTTTCAGATGGGTGTTTCAAAAAGAGTGAGTCTCTTGCCTCAACTTCAGCTCCAGTGGGAATGTCAGTGGAAGAACGTCGTGTCCAACCTCGCGTGTTCAATTTAAGTCAGCAGGAGGCTATCACAGATGACACTGTGGTAACATGTATGATTTATGTTTGTGGTCACCTGATGAAAATTTTATTTGATACTAGTGCTAGCCACTCTTTCATTTTCACTGGTATATTGAGCACTATTTTAGCAAAACCTTATTTAACATGAGAAATTCTTCACGTTACATTGCCAAATAATCAACTAGTTCATACGCAACAACGAGTGGTAATTTCATTTGAATTGAACGATAACACTTTTGTGGTGGATTTAGTGGTTTTACCACTTATTGAATTTGATATGATATTGGGTATGGACTGGCTAGTCCAGCATGAGGTAGTAATTAATTATAAAAAGGAAGTTATGGTGAAATGCACAGATCAAAGTATAACTGTCTTTCGAGGGTTAGGCGATGTGTCTAAAATATTAATATCCGCACTAAAGGGTATAGATATTATGAATTTGTGGTAATGCCGTTCGGGCTAACCAATGCTCCTACATCATTCATGGATATGATGAATCGAATCTTCAATGATTATCTAGATAAATTTATCATTGTTTTTATTAATGATATATTAATCTATTCAACGTCTGAGGAAGAACACGCTCGACATTTACGGTTGGCATTGCAGAGATTGAAGGAAATTCAACTATATGCAAAATTTTCAAAATGCGAATTTTGGTTAAGAGAAGTGTCATTTTTGGGACACGTGATAACAGAACAAGGTTTATATGTTGATCCTGCGAAGATTGACTCGATTCTTAATTGGTCGTAACCTACGACTGTGACAGAAGTGCGGAGTATTCTTGGTTTGACAGGGTATTATCAAAGATTTGTCAAAGATCTCATTACCATTGACACAGTTAACACGAAAGAATGTTCCTTTTCAATGGAATGAGAATTGTCAGCTTGTCTTTGAAATGTTAAAAGAAAGATTGACTTCAGCTCCTGTGATAATATTGTCATCAGGTACTGTCGGATTTCAAATTTACAGTGAGACTTCCCATAAGGGTTTAGGTTGTGTGTTAATGCAGCATAAAAAAGTAATCGCATATGCCTCGCGTCAATTGAAGGATGCTGAAAAGAATTATCTTATGAATGATCTGGATTTAGCCGCAGTGATTTTTGCTTTGAAAATTTAGCGACACTATTTATATGGGGTGAGATGTAAAATTTTCACAGACCATAAAAGTTTGAAATATATTCTTACACAGAAAAAATTAAACATCCGTCAGCGACGTTGGTTAGAGTTTGTCAAAGATTATGATGTTGATATTCAGTATCATCCTAGAAAGGCAAATGTGATTGCTGACGCACTGAGCCGCAAAAATGTTGTCGGGTTAGCAGCTTTGAAAATTTATAATTCACAGTTAATGCGTGAACTTGAATGGATGGAGATAGTTCCCATTTTTTACATTAGTGGATAAGAAATCTTAACTATTTCAGATGCAAATCCGGTATACACTAAAGGATAGAATCTTGGAAGCTGTGTCGAAAGATGCATATTTGATGGACTTTATAGAAAATGTGAAGAAGGGGGAATCTAACTATTTTACTGAATAGAATGAGTTGTTGCCGATGAATGGAAGGTTATGTGTTCCGGATGTGGACAGTTTGCCAAAAGAAATTTTGTATGAGGCTCAAAACACTCCATTTTTAATTCATTCTCGTCGGACTAAAATGTACCATGATTTAAAGGAGCGCTTTTGGTGGCCTGGAATGAAGAAGGACATGGTAACCTATATTGCGTCTTGTCATACTTGCCAAGTTGTTAAAGCTGAACATCAGAAGCCCGGAGGTTATTTATGTACAACACTGTATCCGGCGAGTGGGTCGACCGAAGCCAGACCGGCCGGTTCAAACCGCCTCCAACCCCCAGACGAGCTTGGCAGGGGAGTATGCAAGCCAAGTCCAACGTGCCGAGTCCGAACTCGGCAATGGTCGGACCAAGTTAGGCACTCGTCGGTCCGAGCTCGGAGTTCATGGAGCTGAGCCCGACGAATGAGGGCGGGGACATCGCGCAAGCAGGGCGCCGAGCTTGTACTCGCCCTAGGCAGAGGGGTAGGAAAGTGTGAGCCCCATCCGCCACTTGCGAGCAGGAGCTCTAGGAGGCAGCTTGCCCAGGCCTTTGAAGTGATGTATGTCACCATGTTGCCCCCCTTGGTCTGCCCCTAGCCCCCTAGAGCAGTGGAGGTTTGCTATTTGTAGGTCATTTTCAGAATCCTATAAATAGGACCCAAGGGATACCTCAGAAAGGCATGCTTACTTGTGCCCAGCCTTCTAGCGCTTTCTGAGGTACCTTAGCTTCAGCACTTGGCTAAGGAGGGGAAGCACTCTAAGATCTTAAGGGTGTGTGGTGGGACCTCTGTCCCGGAGCCTTGGGTTTGTTCTTTGTCCTAAGTTTTTGGCTATCTAGTTCGCAAGGGAGAAGTAGGTGTGCGATCACCCCTTCCCCAAGGGTGAACTCCTCGAGACCGATTTTTTGGTTTCAACATTTTGGTGCGGTGAGCATGGAGCGTGATCAGCAAAGAAAATCTTCTGTAAGTTCGATGGTTGTAGATGAAGGATGAAGTTCAGGAGGGGGCAACTCGCCACCCCTTCCCCATCCCACAGCGGCAGGGATGTCCGCGGAGCTCAGAGAGGAAGTGCTCGGGCTCGTCAGGGTCTCACTCGGCATGCGGGCCGAGAGCGTGACACCAGCAGTTCCTGTGGTCGTCGCCCTGGCCTTGGGCGACGACGCGCCTATCTGACGAGCTTGGAAAGAGGTCGCTGGAGGAGAGCGCGAGCTGCGGGGGCGAGTCCTATTCTCTGGCTCAGCAGGCGAGTACCATTTCGGCGAGACAACAAGAGAAGAGTTCCCAGCTCGCTCGGTTATGGGTGGAAGCCCTTTCAGCGAGCTCGTGTCTTCTGCCCTAGTTCTAGAGAGGTTCCGGGAGCCAGAGATGTCCTACTACACCGGGAAGGGAGACCCGGTCCCGCACGTCCAATGGTTTGAGGACGTGGTCTCGATCCGACAAATGTCGAATGGGTTTAAGTGTCGACTCTTCGCCATCACCCTCAAGTAAAAGGCGAGAGAGTGGTTCCACCAGCTCCCGTCCATCTCCATTTATTGTTTCGAGGACCTGCGTCGGGGGTTCATGCTGAGGTTCACCGCGTCCAGGAAGAGGAAGAAGGAGGCAGAGTCTTTGTTCCATATGAAGCAAGGGGCAGGCGAGACCCTGGATAACTACATGGATAGGTTCCAGGAGCAACTATTCCAGGTGCAGGAGATGTCGGGGCACACCATGATGGTAGCCTTCATCCTGGGTCTCCAGCCCGGGTTCTTCGCCATGGAGCTGAAGAGGACGCCTCTAGTATCTTTCGAGGCACTCATGGAGAGGGCAGCAAGGGAGGCCGATATGGATGAGGAGCACCCGGAGTTTTCCCGGAGGTTGGCCAGGTGGGCAAGAGAGGAGGAGAGGCCAAGGGGTGGCCGAGTTCAAGAGTAGAGGAGGGCTAAGCCCCGGAAGAGGGAACAGTCGTAGCAGCAGCAACCCAGGTGGGGGTGCAAGGAGCTGACCAATTGGCTGGGGTGGAGGCCGGAGTGGCAGGTCCAAGGGACACCGAGAGGTTATCATGGATGGGATAATCGCCAGGGTGGCCACGGACAGTTTTTCCCCCAGGGCGGGAGGCAGGGTCAAAGATCCCCTCTCCCTGATCAGGAAGAGGTTATGGAAATTGCTCTAGGGGGAAGGAGGAGAGGACAGCTAAGAAGAAGGAGGGAGGTCAGGGTGGACCTACCCTATTGCGACTTCCATCAGGAGGAGGGGCACACCACATCCACGTGCCCGGAGTTCCTCGAGATGAGGGGAAACAAGGAGCAGAAGCAGCAGCAGGACAAGAAGGGTGTGCAGATTGAAGAGTTCCGACCTCGGGCAGAGGAGGACATATACGAAGACCGGGCCGATGTAAGAACCTGGGGAGGGATCAGAGTGTGTGGGGGGGGGGGAGGGGTCGAGGCTTCCCGCAAAGCGAGCCTCCACGCCATATATCGAAGGAGCATTGACTCAACATCTCAGACCCCGCACCCAGATGAGAGGATCACTTTTTCAAGGGAGGACATGCCGGGTCATGAAGATCCTTTCTACGATGCGATGGTCATTCAGACATCCATCCACCGTCTCCCAGATCCTCATCGACAACGGGAGCTCCATCAACGTCATCTTCAAAAAGTCGTTCGATGCAATGAAGGTGGAGGTCAAGAGGGTGCTGGCCTCTGATTGACCTCTCTTCGGATTCTCCGGGGAGAGGAAGGAAGTGGAAGAGGGAGTAGGGCTCCATGTCAGCCTGGGGGCAGTCCAAGAACTACAGGTTCGTCATTGTGGACGCCCCCAGTAGCTACAACCTCATCTTTGGCCGATCCCTCATCAGCGCCTTCCACTGCGTCACCTCGTCCTTCTACCAGTGTCTCAAGTTAAATATGGAGGGGATCCAGGTCTGAGTTCGTGAAGATCCCAAGGCAGCAAGGGAGTGCTATGTGACGACAGTGAACTCCATCTCATGGCAGGAGGGAGTCGAGGAGATGGATAGGAGGATGGAGGAGTTGGCCGGGCAGGAGTCCGAAGATGAAGTGGAGGAGGTGGAGGAAGTAGAGGGGGAGGACCACATCCGGGAAACAGAGGCGAAGGAGGCTCTGAAGGAGCCGGCTGAGGTGATGGCCATGGATGAGGTTGAGGTTCCTACCCCTGGAGAGAGGGACGCCGCTGAGTGGGTGGAGTAGTCCAGGCTGGAGGCTGCAGAGGAGGTAGTGGAGATGGAGGTTCTCACCCAGGGAGGCAGGGTGGATAAGGTCCGCATCAGCGAGGGGGGGGGGGGAGGGGGGGCTGACCCCAGAAGACTAGGGAAGGATGCTGGAGTGCATCAAGAAGAATGTGGATGTCTTCGCCTGGAGTGCGGCCGATGTTGAGTCCGGCGTTCCTTCACTTGACCCGTGGCGCTTTGCTACTTATTTAAGAAATTAAGTAGCGCCCTCTCCAACAGTCCGGGCTTTTGATGCAGTTGGGTATGCGCTTGATCCTTCAATTGGTATCAGAGGAGGTCACGGGTTCAAGACCGGGGGGCGCTATTAAATCCTGATTTCCCTTCTACCTGTATGGGTCCGGCGGGTCAGGCAAACCGTGGACATGTGGTAACCCCACCTCTGAGCCATGTGAGCCATGTGGTAACGCCACCTTTGAGCCGACGGGTTGTGCTGGATGCCAAGGGGGATAGTTGGGTCCAGCGTTCCTTCACTTGACCCATGGCGCTTTGCTACTTATTTAAGAAATTAAGTAGCGCTATCTCCAACAGTCCGGGTTTTTGATGCAGTTGGGTATGCGCTTGATCCTTCAGTCGAGATTCCCAGGATCGACGCGTACTTCGCCTGCCACCGTCTCAACTTGGACCTAAAGGCTCGCCCCGTCCAACAGATGAAGAGGTCCACCGCGGACAAGATATCCGAGCCGATCAGGGAGGAGGTCGCCAATCTCCTCAAGGCCAGCTCAACATCTCAGACCCCGCACCCAGATGAGAGGATCACTTTTTCAAGGGAGGACATGTCGAGTCATGAAGATCCTTTCTACGATGCGCTGGTCATTCAGACATCCATCGAAAATTTCACCGTCTCCCAGATCCTCATCGACAACGGGAGCTCCATCAACGTCATCTTCAAAAAGTCGTTCGATGCAATGAAGATGGAGGTCAAGAGGGTGCTGGCCTCTGATTGACCTCTCTTCGGATTCTCCGGGGAGAGGAAGGAAGTGGAAGAGGGAGTAGGGCTCCATGTCAGCCTGGGGGGCAATCCAAGAACTACAGGTTCGTCATTGTGGACGCCCCCAGTAGCTACAACGCCATCTTTGGGCAATCCCTCATCAACGCCTTCCGCTGCGTCGCCTCGTCCTTCCACTAGTGTCTCAAGTTCAACATGGAGGGGATCCAGGTCCGAGTCCGTGAAGATCCCAAGGCAGCAAGGGAGTGCTATGTGACGACAGTGAACTCCATCTCATGGCAGGAGGGAGCCGAGGAGATGGATAGGAGGATGGATGAGTTGGCCGGGCAGGAGTCTGAAGATGAAGTGTAGGAGGTGGAGGAAGTAGAGGGGTAGGCCCACATCCGGGCAACAGAGGCGAAGGAGGCTCTGAAGGAGCCGGCTGAGGTGATGGCCATGGATGAGGTGGAGGTTCCTGCCCCTGGAGAGAGGGACGCCGCTGAGTGGTTGGAGCAGTCCAGGCTGGAGGCTGCAGAGGAGGTAGTGGAGATGGAGGTTCTCACCCAAGGAGGCAGGGTGGATAAGGTCCGCATCAGCGGGGGGCTGACCCCGAAAGACTAGGGAAGGATGCTGGAGTGTGAAAGAAAAGGGATAGATACTACTCTAGAGGGGGGTGAATAGAGTAATCAAAAATTGCACTAGCAAAGTTGACTGTCTACTCAACTCCCTTGGAGTTAATTGCAAAATGAAGGTTATAGATATTTGAGATGAAACCCTAAAGCCTAACACAAGTGATGTGCACAAAAGGCAGCCAACTGTAATTACAGTTAAGGCTCGGAATCCTAAACAGCAACTAGCAATCCTAGTTAAAATCTAATCACAGCCAATCAGCACAGAGAATTAATTAAACAATCCAGACGACACAAGGAATTTATAGTGGTTCCCCAAACAACTTGGGTACGTCCACTCTTCTACCAACAAGGTAGGAATCCACTCAGGTTTTTGATCAGGTGCCCTGCCACCAACAAGATCTGCTGCAGGTAGATCTAGAGACCCTTTAGACTTTTGATCAGGTGTCTAAAAACCAACACAGGTTTTTGATCAGGTGCCCTGCCACCAAGGTATACTTTTGAAGGGAGTAATAACCTTTTACAGGAGGGGGAAAGGAGGTTAAAATGTCTTCTCTATTTTACAATAGATTAGAGAAGCACAAGAACTTGCACTGAGCTAGAAAGCTCTAAAGAGTCAAGGCTCCCCCTAGCTAAAAGAATGTCCAGGTGAAGTCTTGCTTCAGTGCAGAAACACTTCAGAAAATCTGAAGGAAAAAGCTACAAGAAGATAAATAATATAAATTGAAATTTCTTCTTTAGGCAGCTATCTTCTTCTTCTTCTTCTTCAAAAAGCTCTGAGTGCAAATCTTCCTGGAGGCAGGAGAACTCAGGTTGAAGAAGAGTGAAGAACTAAAACTTCTTCTCAGTTAGATGTGAACGAGCTGAGAGCAGTTGAAAATTGTAAGTTATAGCTTGAATGCTGTTGTTAGCTTTTTGTATGTATGAGAACTAGTTGATTTCTTTCTCCAAAGAATTCTTTATATAGCAACAGCAGCAACGACTCTCATTTGAGTTTGAATCTTGTCTTCTACTGAAATCTGCAAGCTGGGCTGTAAATAGCATAAAGCAAAACAAATACTGCAGACAGATATCCTATAAGAGGATAAAGCTTTCTAAGAAGCTGCAAATAACTCTGATAAAATAATACAAGAGAAAGTCACATCAGAAGAGACTCTTTACGGCCAAGGAAGACTTTTTGAGTCTAACGGCTATAAAGGACAGCCTGGCAGATAAAGCAGAAATCATATCTCAGCTAATAAGACAAACAACTTTGTCAGAAAAAGATTAGCTCATGCATAAGGAATGGAGCAGATATTGCATGAAAATAATATCACAATTTATTCAAATAATCTTTTATAAAATATGCCAAAATAAATATGAGATAAATCACATCATAGAAGACGACAAAATTATTCAAAACATACAACAAAACGTCGAACGACCCTCGGAGATCGTCGAACGAGGCATAGAGATCGTCGACCTATCAGACAGATAGTCGAACTATCAAAGAAGATAGTCGAACTACCACAACAGATAATCGAACTATCAGGACAGATAGTCGAGCTATCAGATAGTCGATCTATCAAGACAGATAGTCGAACTACCAAACAAAACAGATAGTCGACCTATCAACAGATAGTCGAACTATCACAGAAAACAGATAGTCGAACTATCAAAGCAAACAGATAGTCGACCTATCAAACAGATAGTCGAACTATCAGATAGTTGAACTATCCAAGCAGATAGTCGAACTATCAAACAAAACAGATAGTCGACCTATCAACAGATAGTCGAACTACTAGAGAAAAACAGATAGTCGACCTATCAATAGATAGTCGAACTATCAAAGCAAACAGATAGTCGAACTATCAGAGGAAAATAGATAGTCGACCTATCAACAGATAGTCGAACTATCAAAGCAAACAAATAGTCGACCTATCAAACAGATAGTCGAACTATCAGAGGAAAACAGATAGTCGACCTATCAACAGATAGTCGAACTATCAAAGCAAACAGATAGTCGACCTATCAAACAGATAGTCGAACTATCAGATAGTTGAACTATCCAAACAGATAGTTGAACTATCCAAACAGATAGTCGAACTATCAAGCAACACAGATAGTCGAGCTATCAACAGATAGTCGAACTATCAAAGAGAACAGATAGTCGACCTATCAAACAGATAGTCGAACTACCAGATAGTTGAACTATCCAAGCAGATAGTCGAACTATCAAACAAAACAGATAGTCGACCTATCAACAGATAGTCGAACTATCAACGCAGACAGATAGTCGACCTATCAAACAGATAGTCGAGCTATCAGGAAGACGATCGTCGAACGGCTGATCGACGATAGTCGAGCGACGTTCGACCATAGTCGAACGAAAAACAACTTAACCAAATATTCATCTGGAAAAGTGACAAGACTAAACTAGAGCAAACTAACTACACAACTAACCTTTGACCATAGATAAATCTTGGGTCAAGAGACTAAAAGAGAAAACTGAACTCAAATCAAAACTAGGGTACCAACAATCTCCCCCTATTTGAGTTAAGTCTCTCAACAACTAAACACAAAACTAATTACTGAAAGTAAATAAAAATGCATGAAAAGAAATAACTAAGCAGATAACATTAATCAATCAGATAAGCAAATAACTGACAATTAATGAAATATTAAGATGCTTCAGAATTAGGTTTAGGATCAGAAGAGCTAGAAACAAAAGTAATCTTTCTAGAAGGATCTTGGGCTTCTTTCCTTGACAACTTCAGGTCTTGTTCTCCAATGATTTTCAATTCTGACGCTCTTGGGACAACTGCCTCAGGATGCTTTTCCATGTACTTTGAAGGATCAAATACCTCAG
This sequence comes from Platanthera zijinensis, assembly GCA_039513925.1. Taxonomy (NCBI): domain Eukaryota; kingdom Viridiplantae; phylum Streptophyta; class Magnoliopsida; order Asparagales; family Orchidaceae; genus Platanthera; species Platanthera zijinensis. Next base: position 182,028,702 of record CM077083.1, read on the forward strand.
GTCTGACCTGGAATTTATCGAGCTCCTTCATTCTGAATTTTGACATAATGGTCAATCCTGCAGTGTCTTTTCCTTCTGCTTTAGCTTTCTTAATTTGAGCTGCTCCAACAAGTTCAAGAAAACGAGCCATCCTAAAATTAGGATCAAGCTCTGGGCTTTCATACACATTTTCAGAAGATGTATCAACTGATTCTTTATCCTGATAACTAGATAAGAAGGAGGAGCAGACTTAGCAAATATCTTGCTAGAATTTTCAGATAAAATAATTTGCTTACCTTTTGACACAGCCTTCACAGTATGATCTGGCTTTGGAGAGGTTGAGCTCTTGTGCTATTTAGAAGGAGGAGGGGAAAAGGTTGGTCTTTGATACACCACCTCCTTTACTTGTTCCTTAACAACATCATCAAGTCTTTGATAGCCAGTTTGAGTTTTACCTTGATATCCTTGAGAGCTTCTCCTTTGAGATGATTGAGATGGATTGAACCTTTCAGACTGAGCAGCTGGGTTTGCAGATAGGTTTCCTGAGGCTCCTGCACTGGGAGGTGGAGGAGGAGGACCTCTAGGAGTCCATCTTGGGACAGGACTGTCATACCTCTTTGACTTCTCCCTTTGCTTCTGCTGATTTTTAGAGAAAGTCATCCAGTGCTGGAAATCTTTTGATTTAGGATCAATTCCTTTCAGGATATAATAAGGAGTATCATTATCTGGATTAGGAGGAGGAGGAGCCACAGCTTTCCTTTTCTTTTTAGCAGTTCTCTTTCTTTTAGACTCATCAGATTCATCAGAATCAATATTGTCCTTAGAATTTGAAGAAATGGGAAGATCATATGGATCAATTGCTTCTTGCATAGCTCTTTCCTTTTCCTTTAGAGCATCTTTTTCTAATTCTTCTTCCATGGCATCCTGTGCCAGGAGAACATCTAAATCCAAACCAGGGGAATCATCCCATACAGTAGACTTTTCAATTTGAACATCTGCAGCCTTTTCTTGTTGATCAGAAACTGTCGTGGTGACCAGTTCTACTTGCACTTCTAGCTGAGCTGGCTGAGCAGCTTCAAAAACTTGAACAGCTGGTTCTGGTTGAACTTCTAGAGCTGGTTGGATAACAGGCTCTTGAACATCTAGTACTTCTTCCATTTTATCTGTAGTATTATGAATAAAATTTTGCTAAATGACATCGAATCATCCCTTCCAGGTATTCCCATACAAGCATATCAGTTATCAAGTCTAAAAAGTGAGTAAAAGGGATACCTTCAGAACTGTCCTCTGCGTGTCCTAACTCCCATAAATCATCTAGAAAGGAAGTGATAACTCCTTCTAGGTATAGGGCGACCAGGGGAGTAGAACATTCTTCTAAGCAAACTTTGACAATAAATTCAGACTTCAATAAGGCATTAGAAATTTCTTTTTCAGACAAACTTTGAGGAGGAGCTGATTCTTCTATTTCTTTCTCTGCCACTGTAGGAGGATCTGCTGGAGGGGAGGCCAAAGGCTGCTCAGAGATATCTTCATTAAGCATCTCCCCCTTCCTGATTTCAGTAGATACTGAAACCAGGCCCCTAGAGGAAGAGGGCTCAGCAGACTTTGAGAGTGCTCGAATAGCAGCAGTCAAAGAAGAGATGGAGGAAGCAAAGGGAGCAATTGCCTCTTCAATCATAATTTTGATTGAGGGGGTAATTAACTCCAAGATGCTAGAGATGAATGCTGGAGTGATTTCAAAGGATGATGATGATGGGGGAATCTCAGAGGATGGAAGATCAACAGGAATGGTGTAATCTTGATGAGATGGGGAATGAACTGGAGATGGAACTGGAGATGGAGCTGGAGATGGATGAGTGGATGGAGGATGATCAATATGATCTGAAGAAGGAATTGGAGACTGAGGAGGAGTAGAAATCTCAGAAACCAACAAATCAAAACTGGGATGAGAGATCCCAGCAAGATGAGACGGGAGAGGAGATGCAGGAGGAGATGCATGGTGAGAAGCAGATGAATCAGGAGGATGAGAAGCAGAAGGTCGTACTTCAATTGAAGTTGATGGAACTTCAACTGAAGTAGACGGCAATGCAGATGAAGAAGATGGAAGGGAGAGGTTTGCTGAGCCAGCTTCTTATAGGGGAGGAGTGACTGAGGCAGTCCTGGTGCTCTCAGATGCAGCTGGAGCAACCCTTGCGGGAGCGGGCTTCAGAAAGGTCCTTTTCCATTTGGCGAACAAGGCTGGATCCATCTTCTTGCTGGCATTTATGGAGGTAGCAGCTGAAACTAACAGATGGTGATACTTTTCCTTCAGAAAAATCCCAACTACCCTACCCAAGGTAACTTCTTTCTTGCTGTTCTTTTTCCTGATCAAATCAAACAGAACTCCTGCCCAATTAATATGTTTCTTATTCACAATTGCACACATCAGTGCAAACTGCTGCCTTGTAATGTTGTCATGGGCAGAGTGCTTTCCCAGTAGCACTTTTTCGACGATTTCAGCAAGGAACATAATCATAAACGGAAAATTTACCTTAAGCAGCTTAGAGGGAATGCCTTCTGCATGTCCCAGCTCTGTCAGCATTCTCCCAAACTCTGGGGTATCTTGCTCGTAATCTTCTTCCCCATTTATCAATCCAAATATTTCAGTTAAAATAGCGGGAGTCAATGTTACCTCTTCTCCGCCAATGGTTCCGGTCATTGAATCATCATTTGAAGACGAAGTAAATGCCCATTCTTTGATCTCGGGAATGTTTATCTTTATCCTGGAGGACATAAGCTTTTCTAAACCTTGATCTTTGCAAAAAATGAGGATTTCCACTATTCCAGATTCGCAGCAACTGAAAGACTCGAAATCCACACTGAATCCTGCATCGAACTTCACTACTGCCAGGAGCGCTGGAGCTATCGCCATCAAAAGGGCTGGAGAAGACGAGGGAGAGACGGCGAGGACGAAGTGGCAGAAATCGCAAGACAAAGAGCAAGCGGGAAGACGGAATGCGAAAAGACGCTCTCCGTCGACGATAAAAACAACGATCTCTTAACCTAGGTCGACCATCGGCTTTATATTAAAACAACGATCGTCGGTCTATTTAAAAGATACTGGAGACGATGGTCGAACGGTCGTTCGACGATCATTCCTGAAGCAGAGTAGTCGATCAATCGTTCGACTATTTCTGTCTTCACAAACAACAAGCTGTCGTCAACCATAGATCGACGATATGCTCGACCTGTTCGACGATCTTTGAACGCCGTTCGACGATCTTCAAGCAGATAAGCTATTATCAACCATAGGTCGATGATAGGCTTGATCCGATCGACTATATTCGAATGTCGTTCGACTATCTTCGAACAAGTTTCAACAAGGCAGACATCACACTTAGTCTCTTCCATTAATCATGCCTAGTTGAACTAAAAAGAACAGATGCTTCTGTTCATCTAAGGGCTTGGTGAATATATCACCTCTCTGAAGTTCTGTGGATATGAACTCAAGGCTGATCTTGTTCTTTTCCACACAATCTCTCAGGAAATGGTGCCGGATCTCAATGTGTTTCGTTCTAGAGTGGTGCACGGGATTTTGTGCAATAGAGATAGCACTGGTACTATCACACATGATTTTTGTGTTCTTGTGTGAGTACCCATAATCCAAAAGCTGGTTTTGTATCCACAGGATCTGTGAACAATAACTAGCAGCTGCTATATATTCAGCTTCTGTAGTTGAAGTTGATACAGAGGCCTGCTTCTTACAGAACCAAGAGACCAATCTCTCTCCCAGGAACTGGCAAGTTCCTGAGGTACTTTTCCTGTCAACTCTACAGCCAGCATAATCAGAATCAGAATATCCAATTAATTCAAATTCTGACTCAGCTGGGTACCAAAGTCCTAGATTTGGGCATCCCTTCAGGTATCTCAAGATTCTCTTGAGAAGAATCAGATGAGATTCCTTGGGGTTGACCTGGAATCTAGCACAAAGGCATGTAGCAAACATTATATCTGGCCTACTTGCAGTTAAATACAATAGGGAACCAACAATGGCCCTATAATTCTTTTGATCAACAGGCTTTCCCTGATCATCAGAATCAATAACTACATTAGTAGCCATAGGTGTATGCATTGCTGAAGCATCAGCCATCCCAAACTTCTTTACCAATTCCTTGGCATATTTGGATTGGGAGATGAAGATGCCATCAGCATCTTGCTTTACTTAGAGACCAAGAAAGTAAGACAGCTCACCCATACTACTCATCTCAAACTTGGAATGCATCAAGTTAGAGAACTTTTTGCACAGTTTGGGATCAGTGGAACCAAAAATAATGTCATCCACATACACTTGAACTAACAGGATTGTGTCATTGTGGTACTTGACGAAGAGGGTTCTATCAACTACTCCCTAACAAAGTTGTGCTCTAACAGGAAACTAGCTAGAGTCTCATACCAGGCACTGGGTGCTTGTTTGAGTCCATAAAGAGCTTTTTGCAACTTGAAAACATGTGAGGGCTGAGTTGAAGAAACAAACCCAGGTGGCTGTTCAACAAATACCTCTTCCTTTAGCTCACCATTTAGAAAGGCACTTTTGACATCCATCTGAAAAACTTTAAACTTCATATAGGTTGCATAGGCTAAGAAGATCCTTATTGCCTCTAGCCTTGCAACAGGAGCAAAGGTTTGGTCATAATCTATACCTTCCTCCTGTCTGTAGCCCTGAGCTACAAGCCTAGCTTTGTTCCTTACAATGATTCCATTTGCATCCAACTTGTTTTTATACACCCACTTGGTGCCTATGATTAGTTGGCATTTAGGTCTTGGAACCAAAGTCCACACTTTACATCTCTCAAACTGATTGAGTTCCTCTTGCATAGCAATGATCCAATGGGGATCTAGCTCAGCATCTTTAATGGTGAGAGGCTCAATCTGTGAGAGGAAACAAGCGTGCATCACATCCTGTCTTAACTGATGTCTTGTTTGAACACCAGCTGATATGTCTCCAATCACTTGAGATGTAGGATGATCTCTAAGTGTGACAACATCAGCAGGTGGGATGTGATCTTCAGCAATAGTTGGGATTAATTCCTCAGGAGGAATTTGATCTACTATTGGTGGAACAACAACAGCTTCTACAATGTCTTCATCACTGTCTGATTCAGTGATATGAAGAGTTGAAAGATGAAGAATTTCTTGAGTAACATCTTTGCTAGATTCTTTTACCTGCAATGAACTAGAGGAAGGGGAAGTTTCCTTCTCCTTGTAAAACATTTGAGATTCATCAAAGGACACATGAACAGACTCTTCAATTTTAGAAGATGATTTATTAAAAACCCTATAAGCTTTGCTTACTTGGGAATATCCAAGAAAAATTCCCATTGAATCTTTTGCTTCAAATTTTCTAAGGTATTCTTTATTATTATTATGAATATAAACTACACAACCAAATACTCTAAAATAATTTATTTTAGGTTTCTTTCCTTTAAGCAACTCATAAGAAGTTTTACACTTAAGCTTGTGTATCAGACTTCTATTCAAGACATAGTTGGCTGTACTAACAGCTTCTGCCCAATAGGAAAGAGGCATATTAGCATCTGCCAATAATGTGCCAGCAGCTTCAATCAAGGTTCTGTTTTTCCTTTCAACTACCCCATTTTGTTGGGGAGTTCTAGGAGCTGAGAAGCTATGTTTGATACCTTCTCTCTCACAGAATTCTTGCATGAGAAGAGAGTCAAACTCAGTACCATGATCACTTCTGATCAAGGCCATATGAGTAGAGTACTCAGTCTGCACACATAATAGAAAATCTGTAAGGGCTTTGAAGTTATCAGCCTTAGTTCTCAAAAAGAACACCCAAGTGAATCTAGAGAAGTCATCTACAATGACTAGGGTGTAATACTTCCCTCCTAGACTCTGTACATTTATTGGGCCAAATAGGTCCAAATGTAATAAATACAGGATTCTAGGAGAATCACTTTTATTTACTGATTTAAATGAATTCTTGGTTTGCTTGCCTAATTGACAAGCCTTGCAAAGGCTCTCCTTCTTGTAGGGGCAAGAAGGTAAACCTCTAACAAGGTTGTGCTTAGATAACCTAGATATATTCTTGAGGTTAACATGGCTAAGCCTTTTATGCCATAAAGTATTGTTATTTGTTACTTCATTAAATAAGCAGATTTCAGAGTGAGTTGAGTTAAAAACTACTAAATAAATGTTACCTTGTCTAATACCTACTAACACAACATTATTATTTAGAGTAATATTACAAAGAGAGTTAGAGAATGATACCTGGTATCCAGCATCACATAACTGACTTACTGAAATGAGATTATGCTTCAGTCCAGTTACATAAGCAACTCTCTTAAATGTTACAGCTCCAATTGTCATCCTGCCATAGCCTTCAGTTTGACCACAGCTTGAATCTCCAAAGATCACCTTTGGGCCAAGCTTGGCCTTGAACTTTGACAGATGTTCTTTATTTCCTGTCATATGCTTAGAGCAACCACTATCCAAATACCACTTATTCTGAGTGATAGGATAGGTCTTCACCTGCAAATAAATCAATTAAACATTGTGGACCCAGGTAACCTTGGGTCCCTTGTTTTTCACATAAGAAAAACTGGAAATAAATGAATAAGCAGGTTGAGGGTGATAACCTAACGGGTAAGATCTCCTAGGTGGGATTCTCCATGCAGATGATGGGTCAATGAACCTAGGGTTTCTATTCATATTCAGGTTTCTAAAGTTCTGGTTAAAGTTTTGAAATTCTTGTTGAAAACGTCGATCGGCGTTCGACGATTGGTACCCAGATCGTCGATCTCCGTTCGACCACTGGGCCTGCGATCGTCGAGCAGCGTTCGACGCTCTTTGTAATTCCTTAAATTTTTGTTTTATTTTCTCTCTCTTAGCTTTATTTAAGGCTTTATTAACCTGATTAACTTGCTCAGTGTATTTTATTCTACTAGATGAAATAAAATTCACTGGAGTTGAAAGATGATTTTTAAGAACAATTGGGGGTTCACTAGATGAAGCTCCTAAGCCTAATTTGTTATTGCCTGTCCTAGTGTTAGACATGCTGGTTATTTCAAGCAGCTTAAGGCTTCTACCATTCAGAGACTCTTCTAACCTTTTGGACTTAGCTAATTCATTCTTAAGGAATTTTATTTCTTCACTAGCATTAGTGAGTTCTGCTGTTAACCTAATGTTTTCAATAGAAATTAATTCAGATTCAGCTAGTTTATGTCTAAGTTCTTTTATTTCCTTTTCAGAACTAATTAAATCTAAACATAAAGATTTAAAATCTGATTTAAATTCATCAAATGTAAAATTGTAAGAAGACAATACCTCATCTTCTGTTGGCATTTCTTCATCAGAATCTGAACTCTCTGCAGCTGAGTGATTGCTGCAGGCATCAATTGCCATCAGGCAAACTTCCTTTGCCTTCTTTTCTTCCTCATCCTCACTGGAGCTTGAGGAGGAAGATTCCTCATCAGAATCGCTACAGGTTTCAGCAACAAAGCCTCTCTCCTTCTTTTTGTTCTTGTAGGAGGATGGCTTGGAATGCTTCCTGTGCTGATCCTTGTCTTTCCTTTTATCTTTATTCTTTTCCTCTGGACAATCTGGAAGAATATGTCCAGGCTTCCTGCAACCATAGCAAATTATTTCTTTAGTAGGAGTACGATCATACCTTGGTTTTTCTTCATATCATGAAGATTTCTTTCTGAATTCTTTCCTTCCCATCTTGAGAAACCTTTTGGCAAATAATCCCATCAGTTCCTCATTGGACTGGCTTCCTTCAGAAGCATCAGCAGCTTTGAGAGCAAGGGTTTGCTCTTTTCTTGTGGGAGTTGGAGTTTTTTCTTCAGCCTCAGCTTCCCTGGACTTCAGCACTTGCTCAAAGTACTTGAGCTTGCCGAGAAGGGCTTCAATTGAGATTTCTATTGTGCTTCTGGCCTCCTTGATAGGCCAGATCCTCAGATCTCATGTGCTAGGGAAGCACATAAGAATCTTATCATTGACCTCTGTCAATGAAATATCCTTATCAAGAGTCCTCAGCTCATTTATGATTGAGCTGAGCCTTGTGTATATTGCTTTAACTGATTCAGCATCAGTTTTCTTGAAATTCTCATACTGGGAGATAAGGTTGGATCTCCTATCCTTCCTTTCATCAGCTGAACCAGTTACAATCTGGTTCAGTGTATCCCACATTGCTTTTGCTGAGGGACAGTCAGCAACCTTCTGGAATACTTCATCAGACATTGTCTGAGCCAGAATGTTCATTGCCTTAGCATCTGTTATCTTTGCCTTTTTGTATTCATCATTGTAATCTGGAGGAGGCACTGCACTCATATCAGTTGATGATGAGGCAGTAGCTGCAGCAGGTGCTCTTGGTGGTCCTGTCAAAATAGAAGCAAAAATACTTTCATCAATAGAGTTCATATATAATTTAATCCTTGCCTTCCAGATGCTAAACTTAGCTAAGTTGCATGCTGGAGGTCTGGTGCTAGAGTAATTCTTGGACTGGGTCATGATAGTGAAAGTGAATATCTATAATCCTTAGTATCTATCAGGATCTTGTGACTTAGGTGTTAGCCTATACAGTCAGTCAACCTCCTTCTGATACCAATTGAAAGAAAAGGGATAGATACTACTCTAGAGGGGGGGAGAATAGAGTAATCAAAAATTACACTAGCAAAATTGACTGTCTACTCAATTCCCTTGGAGTTAATTGCAGAATGAAGGTTATAGATATTTGAGATGAAACCCTAAAGCCTAACACAAGCGAAGTGCACAAAAGGCAGCCAACTGTAATTACAATTAAGGCTTGGAATCCTAAACAGCAACTAGCAATCCTAGTTAAAATCTAATCATAGCCAATCAGCACAGAGAATTAATTAAACAATCCAGACGACACAAGGAATTTATAGTGGTTCCCCAAACAACTTGGGTACGTCCACTCTTCTACCAACAAGGTAGGAATCCACTCAGGTTTTTGATCAGGTGCCCTGCCACCAACAAGATCTGCTGCAGGTAGATCTAGAGACCCTTTAGACTTTTGATCAGGTGTCTAAAAACCAACACAGGTTTTTGATCAGGTGCCCTGCCACCAAGGTATACTTTTGAAGGGAGTAATAACCCTTTATAGGAGGGGGAAAGGAGGTTAAAATGTCTTCTCTATTTTACAATAGATTAGAGAAGCACAAGAACTTGCACTGAGCTAGAAAGCTCTAAAGAGTCAAGGCTTCCCCTGGCTAAAAGAAAGTCCAGGTGAAGTCTTGCTTTAGTGCAGAAACACTTCAGAAAATCTGAAGGAAAAAGCTACAAGAAGATAAATAATATAAATTGAAATTTCTTCTTTAGGCAGCTATCTTCTTCTTCTTCTTCAAAAAGCTCTCAGTGCAAATCTTCCTAGAGACAGGAGAACTCAGGTTGAAGAAGAGTGAAGAACTAAAACTTCTTCTCAGTTAGATGTGAACGAGCTGAGAGCAGTTGAAAACTGTAAGTTATAGCTTGAATGCTGCTGTTAGCTTTTTGTATGTATGAGAACTAGTTGATTTCTTTCTCCAAAGAATTCTTTATATAGCAACAGCAGCAACGGCTCTCATTTGAGTTTGAATCTTGTCTTCTACTGAAATCTGCAAGCTGGGCTGCAAATAGCATAAAGCAAAACAAATACTGCAGACAGATATCCTATAAGAGGATAAAGCTTTCTAAGAAGCTGCAAATAACTCTGATAAAATAATACAAGAGAAAGTCACATTAGAAGAGACTCTTTACGGCCAAGGAAGACTTTTTGAGTCTAACGGCTATAAAGGACAGCCTGGCAGATAAAGCAGAAATCATATCTCAGCTAATAAGACAAACAACTTTGTCAGAAAAAGATTAGCTCATGCATAAGGAATGGAGCAGATATTGCATGGAAATAATATCATAATTTATTCAAACAATCTTTTATAAAATATGCCAAAATAAATATGAGATAAATCACATCATAGAAGACGACAAAATTATTCAAAACATACAGCAAAACGTCGAACGACCCTCGGAGATCGTCGAACGAGGCACAGAGATCGTCGACCTATCAGACAGATAGTTGAACGATCCAGATAGTCGAACTATCAAAGAAGATAGTCGAACTACCACAACAGATAGTCGAACTATCAGGACAGATAGTCGAGCTATCAGATAGTCGATCTATCAAGACAGATAGTCGAACTACCAAACAAAACAGATAGTCGACCTATCAACAGATGGTCAAACTATCACAGAAAACAGATAGTCGACCTATCAACAGATAGTCGAACTATCAAAGCAAACAGATAGTCGACCTATCAAACAGATATTCGAACTATCAGATAGTTGAACTATCCAAGCAGATAGTCGAACTATCAAACAAAACAGATAGTCGACCTATCAACAGATAGTCGAACTACCAGAGAAAAACAGATAGTCGACCTATCAACAGATAGTCGAACTATCAAAGCAAACAGATAGTCGACCTATCAAACAGATAGTCGAACTATCAGAGGAAAACATATAGTCGACATATCAACAGATAGTCGAACTATCAAAGCAAACAGATAGTCGACCTATCAAACAGATAGTCGAACTATCAGAGGAAAACAGATAGTCGACCTATCAATAGATAGTCGAACTATCAAAGCAAATAGATAGTCGACCTATCAAACAGATAGTCGAACTATCAGATAGTTGAACTATCCAAACAGATAGTCGAACTATCAAGCAACACAGATAGTTGAGCTATCAACAGATAGTTGAACTATCAAAGAGAACAGATAGTCGACCTATCAAACAGATAGTCGAACTACCAGATAGTTGAACTATCCAAGCAGATAGTCAAACTATCAAACAAAACAGATAGTCGACCTATCAACAGATAGTCGAACTATCAACGCAGACAGATAGTCGACCTATCAAACAGATAGTCGAGCTATCAGGAAGACGATCGTCGAATGGCTGATCGACGATAGTCGAGCGACGTTCGACCATAGTCGAACGAAAAACAACTTAACCAAATATTCATCTGGAAAAGTGACAAGACTAAACTAGAGCAAACTAACTACACAACTAACCTTTGACCATAGATAAATCTTGGGTCAAGAGACTAAAAGAGAAAACTAAACTCAAATCAAAACTAGGGTACCAACAGAGTGCATCAAGAAGAATGTGGATGTCTTCTCCTGGAGTGTGGCCGATGTTGAGTCCGGCGTTCCTTCACTTGACCCGTGGCGCTTTGCTACTTATTTAAGAAATTAAGTAGTGCCCTCTCCAACAGTCCGGGCTTTTGATGCAGTTGGGTATGCGCTTGATCCTTCAATTGGTATCAGAGGAGGTCACGGGTTCAAGACCGGGAGGCGCTATTAAATCTTGATTTTTCCCTTCTACCTGTGTGGGTCCGGCGGGTCAGGAAACCATGGACATGTGGTAACCCTACCTCTGAGCCATATGAGCCATGTGGTAATGCCACCTCTGAGCTGACGGGTTGTGCTGGATGCCGGGGGGGATTGTTGGGTCCGGCGTTCCTTCACTTGACCCGTGGCGCTTTGCTACTTATTTAAGAAATTAAGTAGCGCTCTCTCCAACAGTCCGGGTTTTTGATACAGTTGGGTATGCGCTTGATCCTTCAGCCGAGATTCCCGGGATCGACGCGTACGTCGCCTGCCACCGTCTCAACTTGGACCTAGAGGCTCGCCCCGTCCAACAGAGGAAGAGGTCCACCGCGGACAAGATATCCGAGCCGATCATGGAGGAGGTCGCCAATCTCCTCAAGGCCGGCTTTGTATCCAAAATTCAATACCCCGGCTGGGTCTCCAATGTAGTTATGGTTAAAAAAGGGGACGACCAGTGATGTATGTGTGTTGATTTTTCTTTGCTTAATAAATCGTGCCCCAAAGATTGTTACCTTTTGCCTCGGATCGACGCGTTGGTTGACTCAACTGTCGGTTTCCCTGTAATGAGCCTTTTAGATGCATTTTCAGGTTATCACCAAATCAGGATGCACCCCCCCCCCGATGTAAAAGATGTCTCCTTCATCACGAGGGATGGATGCAACTGCTATAAAATGTTGCCTTTTGGGCTGAAGAACGCAGGTGCAACATACAAAAAAATGATGGACCGCGTCTTCCGGGAGTAGAGGGGGCGGAACTTGGAGGTATACGTAGATGATATAATGATCAAGAGTCGAGAGGTCGACTCCCACCTCCGGGATCTGGAGGAGACCTTCGGTACCCTGCGGGAATACAAAATGAGGCTGATCCCGTTGAAGTATGTCTTTGGGGCCAGCAAAGGGAAATTCTTGGGCCACCTCCTCACTCCCGCGGGGGTGGATCCAAATCCGGACAAGTTCAAGGCAATCATGGAGCTGGGGTCGCCTCAGAATGCCAAGGAAGTCCAGCGGCGTACAGGAAGGTTGGTCGGGCTTAGTAGGTTCCTCTCCCGGGCAGGGGAAAAGTGCTCCGCCTTCTTCAAGGTTTTGAGGGGAGGTAAAAAATTTGAATGGACTAAGGAATGCGAGGAGGCATTTCAGGCCTTGAAGAGGCAGCTCACCCAAGCCCCACTTCTCCAAGGGCCAAAGGAGGGGGAGGACCTATCCCTGTATCTAGGGGTTTGGACCGAGGCCCTGAGTTCCGTGTTGGTCAGAGAAGAGGGTAAGAAACAACTACCCATTTACTACGTCAGCAAGGTCCTGAGGAAAGTAGAACTTTGTTATCCCATCTTGGAGAAGCTGACATTCTCTCTGGTCGTCTCGGCCCAAAAGCTCCTACCCTATTTCCAGGCACACTCTATCTGGGTGGTGACTGACCACCCCCTCCGCAACATCTTTGAGGGGGTGGAGCATTCGGGGAGGCTGGCCAAGTGATCGGTGTAACTGAGCGAATTTGTCATCTCCTTCGTCCCCCGTCTCTCGATCAAGGAACAGGCAATGGCTGACTTTCTAGCCGACTATATGGCCGAGGTGGCGGAGGAGGAACTCACTCGCCCCGTTTCTTGGAAGTTCATGGTGGACGGTGCCTTAGGGAGACATTCCCTGGGTGTTGGGGTCATCTTGGAAAGTCCCCAGGGGACAAGGATTTAGCAGATAGTGGTAGTGCATTTTCCCATCACCAACAATCAGGACGAGTATAAAGCTGTGATCGCGGGTATGCGCCTGGCCAGGGAATTGGGGGTGCACGATGCAGAGGTCATCACTGACTCCATGGTGGTGGCTTCCCAGATCAACGGAGAGTTTGAAGCAAGGGAGCCCACCCTGCAATTATACTTAACCAAAATCAAGGGGATCATTGGGGTGTTCCAAACCTTCACCATACGACATGTGCCTCGGGAAGAAAACGAACGGGTGGATCAGCTAGCCAAGCATGGTCCCCGGGTGGGGGGTGCCATCACTGACCTGTTCCATCCATACATCCAAGAGGGGGAGCTGATGGAGGTGGACCAACACCCCTCGTGGATGGACCCATTCACAACATTCCTATCCACAAGGGGAGTTACCAGAAGGGATGGATAAGAAGATATTCAAGCACAAATCGGCATACTACCTCGTGCGTGACGGGCAATTATATCGAAAGACTCTCTCGGGGCTATTGGCTCGGTGAATGGACGAGAGGGAGGTACCGAGAATTTTGGAGGAGGTCCACTCCGGGGAGTGTGGTAGTTACTCAGGAGGTCGGACCTTGGAAGGAAGGATTATCAGGCAGGGGTACTTTTGTCCTACCCTGAGTCATGATGCTGTCGACTTCGTAAAGAAGTGTCACAAATGTCAACTGTTCGCCCCCTCCAACTACAACTAGCTCAGCGACTCAGGAGTATCACAACACCCTGGCCCTTTGCGATATGGGGGTTGGACCTGGTAGGGCCTTTCCCTCAGGCCAGCGGGCAGAGGAGGTTCTTGTTGGTAATGATCGATTACATTTCTAAGTGGTTGGAGGTGAAGGCGCTGGCCAAAGTGATCTCCCCGGTGATCAGGAATTTTGTTTGGGGAGAGATCATCTGTAGGCACAGGCTGACCCAGGCTATAGTCACAGACAATGGGCCTCAGTTCGTTAGTACCGAGTTCATCAGCTTCTGTGGGCAGCTCGGGATTGACCTCAGGTTTGCTTCAGTTCACCACCCCAGGAGCAGTGGGCAGGTGGAGGCGGCAAACAAGATCATCGTCAACTTACTGAAATAGAAGGTGGAAAATTTGAAGGGGAGCTGGGTCGAGCAACTCCCTTCAGTCCTCTGGGCCTTGCGAACTACCCCAAACACGGCCACGGGACTCCCTTCAGGCTTTCCCATGGTTGTAAGATCGTGCTTCTGATAGAGTTTGAGGTCTGAATGCCTCGAGTGGAGGAAGCCCAGAAAGGCCAGGAAGAGTGGAGAGCCGAGAATTAGGAGGAGTTGCGTCTCTCCCTGGATATGGTGGAGGAGCTGCGTGATCTGTCGTCTATTCGACAGGAAGTGGTCAAATGCAGGATGGCCAAATACTTCGACAAACATGTCCGGGTCAAACAATTTACCGAAGGAGACCTGGTCCTGAAGAAGGTGGATGCGGCAGGGAGGTCGTCCGCCGTAGGCAAGCTCCATCCGAACTGGGAAGGTCCTTATATTGTACGGGAAGCACTAAGGTCGTGGGGATACCACCTCCAAAATGTGTAGGGTGAGGCCCTGAGCCATACTTGGAGCGATGACGACCTGAAGCGCTTCTACCCCTAAACTTTGTATGTGCCTTCTTTATTAATATAGATTGCCTCATTCTCTTGATCTTGTATTTCAGTAATAACCTTGATAGCAGGGAGAATTCAGGTTCGAGTCCAGAGCCGCTAAAATGTTCTAAGTTCTCTTGCTCTAAGGTTAGGTCTCGATGCTCCCGCTATCAGGCTTCCACCTAGTTGATAGGGTTGGGGTCTCGATGGACGTCATTATGAACCTAGGGCTGAGCCCAGAGGATGTTCAACACTCGCTGACAGGCTCTCACCTAGCTGATTGGCCCGGTGGTAGCACCCGGGAGTGGCAAATGTTCCAAGTATTCTCGCTCTGGGGTTAGGCCTCGATTCTCCTGCTATCAGGCTTCCACCTAGCTAGCAGGGCTGGGGTCTCGATGGATATCGTTATGACCCTGGGGCTGAGCCCGGAGGATGTTCAACACCCGCCGTCAGGCTCTCACCTAGCTGATTGGCCCGGTGGTAGCACCCGGGAGTGGCAAATATTCCAAGTATTCTCGCTCTGGGGTTAGGTCTCGATGCTCTCGCTGTCAGGCTTCCACCTAGCTGGCAAGGCTGGGGTCTCGATGGATGTCGTTATGACCATGGGGCTGAGCTCGGAGGATGTTCAACACCCGCCATCAGGCTCTCACCTAGCGGATTGGCCTGGTGGTAGCACCCGGGAGTGGCAAATGTTCCAAGTATTCTCGCTCTAGGGTTAGGTCTCGATGCTCCTACTGTCAGGCTTCCACCTAGTTGGCAGGGCTGGGGTCTCGATGGACGTCGTTATGACCCTGGGGCTGAGCCCGGAGGATGTTTAACACCCGCCGTCAGGCTCTCACCTAGCTGATTGACCCGGTGGTAGCACCCGGGATCCCGAGGGCAAAAGGATGAGGGATACAGCTCGCGGGCGAGCAAGGCGCTCGCGGTCAAGTGAAGCGCTCGCAGACCTAACGACTGTTGGCCCTCAGGGCCAAATGCAAGCACACGTCCTAACTTAGCATTCTAACGAAGAGGACGAGCTTGGCAAGGTCGCCCAAGATGGAAAGCTCACAAGCGAGTGCATCACAGTAAACAAGTCCAAAGAAAAAGAAGATAGAAAAATTATGCAAATGTTGTTCTTCATTCTTTAATATGACTGTTACAAAATGAGAACTCGCCTTGGCGAGGTTACAAAATGGGGGAAGAAGAAATTACAAGGGTATACAAAAAAGGAGAAAGGGAAGAACCGGGAGGGTGGTCAGCTCTCGCCCCCCTCCCCAGAATGGTGATCCTCCTGGTCCCTAGGCAACTACTTCTTGTCCCCATTTCCCGCGGTCTTAAACAGCGCATCGAAGCTGTCCTCCTTCTCGCTAGGCGGGCACGGAGGGAACAAAGTTGGCATCAAATCCCGCACTGCGACCTCCTCGCAGCCTTCCGCCAGGATCCCCGTACCCTGCATCGCCTCCAAGAGGCACTCGGCAGACTCGATCGAGTTGACTCACAGTCGCTCCTCGACCTCCCTTTTGCTGAAAATTCGCGGCCTTTTGTAGGGATACAGGGGCCCGGCGGCATCGTCGGGAAAAAAACACTCCATCTGTCGGGCGAGATCTTTGAGAAGCTCCTTGTTCTGCCCTCTCAGCTTCTCGATGTCTGCCCCTTGCTCAGTGGAACGATCGTCTTACTCTACGACATGGGCTCGCAGCTGGGCGACCTCCTCCTCTAGCCCGGAGGGGCGAGCCCGAAGCTCGTTGGCGGCCTCGGTATCTGTGAATTGGGAAGTCAGAATTGCGACGAAATGTCTCCAAGTAAAAATACAAAGGGAGTGGCAGATGCTCACCAACCCGCCGGTAGATTTGGCGAGTAGGCCCTCGGCGACGTCGCGTTGCTGACCCGCGATGGCCGCGTTCTCTCTCACCACGTCGCTCTCCTGATCGGCTTTTTGTAGGAGTTGGTCAAGTTTGAAAGCACGACGGATTATCATGTGATGGAGCTCGAAGGCCCGCAGGTGGGCCTGCAGGCCCTCATGACCGATTTGGCGGGGGGGCATACCCTTATACGCCTCAGCGGTGTCACGACCACACAGGCCGAAGCCCAGCGCGTAGGCGTGGACAGCAGGAGGCTGGCAAGCTCCCCAGGTAGGGTGGCGAGTGGAGATAGAGACTCGGTGGGCCCGCTCATCCCACGTCACCATTGGCTCGCCAGCTAGATCCTTGCACCTCCCCCCCCCCCCCCCTTGCCGAAGAGGGGGTGGTCCTGCCTTGCAGGGCAAGGTCTCCTCGGCAGCAGGTTGGGGGAAGGACTTGCGCCCCCTTTGGCCCTCCCTCGTTGCCGTCTCCTTCAGCAGGCTTTTCGGCGAAGCATCCGGAGAGGCCACAGGCGAGTCCATGTATTTGGGGGACGGCTGCGGCCGTTGTCGCCCACCCTGAAGAACACTCTGGCCTTCTTATTCTTGGTCAGATGCTGACGAGGCGAGCCCGGCTTTTCAAACTCCATCCGCCTTTTGTTGGAGGAAGGATGGTCTTCCGTCAGTTCTCCTCGGCAGGCAAACGCGACTGCTCGGGCGTGTTTGAGGGGATCTGCAAAAAGTCCCGAGTCCGCGAAGGGCGGGTGCTCGGGGAAGAGTCGCTCCCTGCAGAAAAAGGCTTAAAGTAAGATATGTTGACCACACTGCCGAGTCAGGTAAAGAGGGGTAGGCGAGACTAACCTTCTCCAGGGAGGACAGGTAGGAGCGAGCCGAGGTCTCGGTGGAGATGGACGACCTCGAAGTCTTGGTGGAGGAAGAATTTGTGGAGCTTGGCGTCGTTGCCGGAGACGGCTGGGGGCGGTAAACCTCCTCGCTTTTTTGCTGGGGCTAGAAGGGGATGTTGCCGAGATCCCCCTTGATGAAGGCGATCTTGGTCATCCAGTTATGGTTCTTATTCGCGACCTCGCGAACCTTTATGGAGGAGCCTCCAAAGAAGGCGACTCCGTTGGGGGTGGCCTTGTAGAAAAACAACTTGCGAAAGACTGTCAAGTTGAACTTAATCCGCTCCCGGCGAAGATAACAGGCGAACACGACCATCATGGTGTTGACGTTTGAGTTCAGTTGCGTGGGTACCGCGCCGAAGTACTTTAGGATCTGGCGGATATCCGGCCAGAGGGGTAGGCGCAACCCCACCTCGAAGTGCGATATGGGGAAGGCGAGTTCGTCACTATAGAAGGAATTGATGACTTCGTGGTCCTCTGACAGACGAGCTGTGAAGCCGGGGGGGACGAAGTCGGCCACAATGACGGAGAGCTCCTATGCGGTAGTGTTCCCCTCGAAGAAGCAATGCTCGGTGAAATACCGAGCACACTTCGTTCGGCCGTCATAGTCAGGGTTGGTCTTCACCATTGTCGCTGCGAGATTAGAAGTGCGAGTACAGAAGGACAGAGGAACAAAGAGGGGGATCTAAGAGTAATAAAGGCACAGTAGGGGGTTGGTGAGAAGGCCTATTTATAGGAAAGGAAAGTTAAGGCCGAGCCAGCCGGACAGTCCAGCTCGCCTGCACCAGCTCGCTTGCTCCAGCTCGCCACTCTCAACTCGCCGCCCCGCGAGTTCGTCCTATTCTACGGCAAGACGAATTTGATAAAACACGTGATATCATATTTAAATGTGCTGATTTAACGAAGAATTGCCTAAGTTATTACAGGCAGAGGTTCAAATATTGTTCAGTGCGCAAATGAAATCGATCAGCACGCGCGGACCAAAGGGGGGCAGGGGGGAGAGTATCGGTAAGCCCGCTAAGCGATCCATTTCTAACTACCCCGATCTCACGGTTCCGCCGCCAATCATCGCGCTTGAAGTTCGCAGAGTCTCCCCATATTCCTGTGAATTATTTGGAGGTTCTCATCGATCTCGTCCAGGAGCATGGAGGAAGACGCCATCTCAAAGGCCTCGCTGAACCTCGTCCGACCCACGAGCCGCGCACACTCCTGCCGTAACTCAAAGTTGTCCTTCCGCAGCCAGTGGAGCTCGTGTACCACCTTCTTCATCACCTAATGTCCCCGTTTCGCCCGCTCAGGGCTCCCCAGCTCGGAATCCAGGTATCCGTCCAGCGCGTGTGGAGAGGGCATGTGCGAGTAGCAAGCCGGGTCTGAGGACTCGCCATCATCAGAGTCGACGGGGGGGGGGAGGGGGTCTGTGCAAACAAGCAAAAGAACGTCAGGTGCAGAAGGAGAGCACCGTGAATGCCGAGCGAGACTCAGGAAAGGTGAGGACTTACCGCGCGGGCCCAGTTCCTTCGAGTTGACACGAGGAGGCAGTAAGCCAATGTCCTTGACGCGACCATGTCGAGGGTCTTCTAGAGAGGTGCGGAGAAAGCCAGGGACGGGGATGACCTCGGTGCCTCCCCCCACAGATGCAGGAGTAGGAGAAGGCTATCGGAAATTGGGCCGGACTAGGGACTTCGGCTTCTGCAAATCTAACCTCGTGGTCCCAAGAGGGGGAAGCGGCCCCCGCGGGGGTATGCCGAGATCGTATCTTGGCGGCGCGCCAAGGATAGACTTGGCTCGCGGCATGGGGGCCTCTCTGCTGTGGCGCTGGCTGTCCTGATCGCCGGAGAGGTCGATGATCTCTTTTTCTTGAGGGTCACGATTCGCCGAGTGGAGGAACCGGTCCGGTTATCCAGGGCTTCCTTAAAATCATTGTAGGTGGACTCGACATCTTTTGGGAGGTGCTTCGTTTTCTTGGTCGATCTGAAGTCAGCGTGATTACGAGGCGGGGCCTTGAGGTCCGTTAGACTGGCAACGCGGATGGAGGTTTCCGCGCGGTTTCATGCGACTCGCTCGAGAATCTCCTTGGGGAGCGGCATCCTTGCAAGGCTCAAGGGGAATGACAAAGGTCAGCCAGGTACGCGGACGCATGTATATATAGTCGGCGGTGGTCCCCTCCGTAAGATTCTTTTCTAGCTCCAGTCGCACTCGCCAAATTTTGTGGGCTTGGATGTTTCTTTTCGATCTTGTCGCAACCTCGCAAAGAGCGGGGATTGTGTACAACCCCATATCCGGTGAGTGGGTCGACAGAAGCCAGACCGGCCGGTTCAGACCGCCCCCGACCCCTAGGCGAGCTCGGCAAGGGAGTATGCATGTCAAGTCCAACGTGCCGAGTCCGAACTCAGCAATGGTCGGACCAAGTTCGGCACTCGTCGGGCCAAGCTCGGAGTTCGTGGAGCTGAGCCCGACAAATGAGGGCAGGGACATCGCGCAAGCAGGGCACTGAGCTCGTACTCACCCTAGGCAGAGGGGTAGGCGAGTGCGAGCCCCATCCTCCACTTGCGAGCAGGAGCTCTAGGAGGCAGCTCGCCCAAGCCTTTGAAGTGATGTATGTCACCATGTTGCCCCCTATGGTCTGCCCCTAGCCCCCCAGAGCAGCGGAGGTTTGCTATTTGCAGGCCGTTTTCAGAATCCTATAAATAGGACCCAAGGGGTTCCTCAGAAAGGCATGCTTACTTGTGCCCAGTCTTCTAGCGCTTTCTGAGGTACCTTAGCTTCAGCACTTGGCTAAGGAGGGGAAGCGCTCTAAGATCTTCTGGGTGTGTGGTGGGACCTCCGTGTCGGAGCCTTGGGTCTGTTCTTTGTCCTAAGTTTTTGGCTATCTAGTTTGCAGGGAAGAAGTAGGTGCGCGATCACCCCTTCCCCAAGGGTGAACTCCTCGAGACCAATTTTTCGGTTTCAACAATTTACACTCATTACCAATACCAGATGGAAATAGGAGGACATTTCCATGAACTTTGTCTTTGGCTTGACTCGTAGTAAATTGAGTCATGACGGTATATGTGTCATCATTGATCGACTAACAAAAAGTGTGCATTTCATAGCAGTATGACAAGATGGCCTCCTGAAAGACTAAATGAATTGTATATTGATGTTATTGTAAAGTTACACGGTATTCCTGAAACGATTATATCTGATCATGATGGGCGGTTCAGATCGGGGAATTGGCGGCAAATTCATAAACGTTTGAGAACGAAATTATTGTTCAGAACATCATTTCATCCCCAAATCAATGAACAGTCAGAGTGATCCATCCAGTTCCTAGATGATCTATTACGGATGGTAGTAGTTGACCTCAAGAGCTCATGGGAGAAATACTTGTCGTTGATAGAGTTTGCTAATAATAACAGTTATCAGTCTACCATATAGATGGCGCCTTTCGAAGCATTGTATTGTCGACGATGTCGTACACCTTTAAGCTGGGCTGAAGATGGTGAAAGACATTTGTACAATAAAGACAAAATTGATAAATGGCACGCGAACATTGCACTTATTCAAAAACGAATGAAGGTGGCACAATATCGGCAGCAAAAGTATTATAATGCTAACCATCGCCTCATGGAGTTTCAAGTTGGTTATATCGTGTGTCTAAAAATTAAACCCTTTAAGGGTGTTACACGACTGCGACGACTTGAAAAATTGAGTCCACGATGTGTAGGACCGTTCCCCGTCATTGAACGAGTTGGTGAAGTTGCATACCGCTTGGAGTTACCAAAGGAATTGCAACGATTGCATGATGTATTTCATGTGTCGGCACTTCGTAAAAATGTTCGTGATCTTGAAAAGATTATTCCAACTGAAAATATACAAGTTGAAGTTGATTTGTCTAGCCCGACGGAACCGTATCAAAATGTTGGCCGGCAAAGAAAACAATTACGAAATCGGGATGTGATTTTTGTGCACGTAAGGTGGAAGGGTCATCCACGAGGTGAAGCGACATGGGAGTGGGAACACACTATGAGAGATCTTTTACCCGTATTGTTTAACGAACATGCTGAATAAATTTTCGGGGACGAAAATTTCTAAGGAGGGAAGAATTGTGACACGCGACATTTTCTGGTAAGTTAAAAAAAAATCCCATTTTGAAAAAAAATTTATTAATAATCCTCTATGATGAAAATATGAAATCAGAGAAGTTGTAGTGTATTTTCGTTTCTGTTTTTTTTAAGAAAACTACAATTTCATTACAATGGTTGCCCTGCAACATTTACTAGTATATTATGGCCTTGGTGTTACAAAGCTGTTGCTGGACTGATTTTTGTTGGGGGAGTAAACTCCTTACTGAGAGATTGTGTTTTGCAATACATGAATCATTGTTATTGGTAAATGCCATGCGATTTTATTATGGGGTAATCTTGTGTTTAAGAGAGGTAGTCGGGGAGGTGAAAAATAAATTGGGGAATATCTTATCCTTTTTTTTCTTATCAGTTGCCGCCGTCAACTCTTCTTCTTACCCACAATTGTGTCGCGACTAGGGCTAACGGAGCCGATCTCCTTCTCTACTCTCATCTCCCTCTCTTGATTTCACAATATCGAGTGAGATCCCTGAGCTACTGCTGTGATCAAAGTTTGGCAAGGTTTTGTTTGGAATGGATTCAGTCGGGGCTCGTGATGTTTATGCAGAATCTGTGATTTAGTTCTTCTGTTATAGATCCCCTATAAGCTCTCTATCTCCCTTAATATTTCCTAGTTTAGATTGGATTTAGGCAAGGGAGGATAAGTTTTGTTATAAGATTGTATCTATTTTTGGTTGACCGGTAGTTTTGGTGGTAGTTTGGTTGTTATCTATTGTTGGAGGAACCGATCGGCTATAGCTCCTCTTTTTCTGGTTGCGTAGGTATGTTTTTAAAGTTATTTCTAATGTTTGTCGATTATTGGTTTTGGGGAGCCTTAGTCTACTGCTCTGATTTTGTTTTAGAATGAGTAATATTGTTGTTTCATGGTTGTTTGGGCTTACCTTGGTTTCATTGGGGGATTTTAGTTGTCCGGCAATTGTGTTGTCTGTGTATTTGCTTATGTTGGTCGGCTATTGTTTTATATAGTCAATTGTTGTTCCTCATCTTCTGATTTTGAGTGTTGATTCATGGCCGGAATTTGGTAGGCCATTGTTGTTAGTTAGTCGGCTGTTGACTTCTTGCGGGCCTGGGTGATTTATGAAGGTCCTTGTCTGAATGAGCTTTGATGAGCTTGGCCTAGTTTGGTCAGTAGCTGTTAGTTCTCTCCAATCTTGCTTCACTGGATATTTGGGAAGTATTATTACTGTTCGCTGACTTCTGTTACTCTTTATTCTTATTTTGGTGTTATAGTTATTCATAGCAGATTATGTCCAACTTAGTTTATGGTTGTCTTCAGTTTTCCGATTCAATTGAGGGAAGTATTTTCTCTTTTGAATTA
This sequence comes from Platanthera zijinensis, assembly GCA_039513925.1. Classification (NCBI taxonomy): domain Eukaryota; kingdom Viridiplantae; phylum Streptophyta; class Magnoliopsida; order Asparagales; family Orchidaceae; genus Platanthera; species Platanthera zijinensis. Next base: position 182,051,528 of record CM077083.1, read on the forward strand.
TGGGCAGTAGAGGGCTGATATGTGATGTTTAATATAATTAACTTGGAGTCTCACACTACACATTTTCCCTCCTTAGACAAACCTTAACGAAAAGTCTAGTCAACCCTAAGTGTCAACGTCGTAGCTACAATGTGATGCAACTCCGATAATTATAATGATACGATTCATAAACAGATATCGTGAAGGATGACATTCCAAGGTAGACATAGCGATGATGTTGGACGTGACACTAGAAAGGAAAAAATACCGATGAGATTTATCTTTTTTAATTTATGCTTTATTTGAGTAAGTTCATTTACTTGTATCAAAATTGAAAATATAAATAATATGGCATGTGACATAATAAAGTTTTATATCACTGATAATTGATTCTTGCTATTATGTATGGCCTTAGCACAGGCAAACAGACGAATGAACTTCTGAGGGGATAAATCACTAAATAAACATTCTTATGTTTATGTAAACATAAATGTGTTGACACATGTTATTGTTAAGGGTATGACCGAAATTAAACATACATAAATGATGTTGACGGATGCCAAATCAGTCAGCTGAAAGGCATAGACGTGTGATGACCGTACTGATTTGGACACTGAAACCCCTAAGGGGTTGGGCCCAAAGACTGAAATATTGATATAGATACTGATATTATACATATACCCCTAGCATTACCGTAAGCAAATGTAAAATCTAGTTAATGCTTGTCATACAGATATAGACATACACACTATTTTTACTGTTTTACTGTTCTTTTACACTGAAATAATGTTAGTTAGTTCTTTTATGTATACTAGCATCTTCGAACAGGCTTCGCTCGTTCTCGATGCGTCGCTGCGGGCTTCGCCCGCAACCAAGTGAGATTTGCTCGCTTGGCATTCAAGCGGGGTCCCCCCCGACAGTTATTTAAAATTTTAAAATATTTAAAACTTTATTAAATAGTTTTTTAATAATTTATTTAATTTAAAAGTATTTTAAACTTTATTTATTAGATTTTTTTAATGATTTATTTAATTACTTATTCATTTATAAAATAGAAAATTGAAATAATTAAAAAAAAAACAAAAAACCCATAACAGACCGACACTCCCCTTCCGCCTCCGCTTCACTGCCCGCCAATGCTGCCAGATCTGGGTCTCACGGGCAGGGCTACTGTCGGCGGTGGCCCTGCCCGCTCACCGCTGGACAGCCACCGGCGAGTTCGCCGGGCCCCGGCGAACTCGCGGGTGGGCACCGGTCAGGCCGCCGGCGGCGGCGTGGGGAATTCGCACGGATCAGGACTCCGGATTTCTCTATCGGGATTTTTCCAGGAATCAGATGGGAGATTTTGGAGTTTTGGATATTTGCAGTCCTGATTGATCTAATCCAATGGCCATTTGTTGAAGCATTCTCATCCAACGGTCCATGCAACTTACTTTGTGTGCTTCCAAATAGGCATATTGCTTTAAATAATAAAGATATATAGACATTGCTCTATATCACATTTGAACAGGTTATTACATTGTGATATGAATACTGATATTTATTGCTATAAATAATTAACATTTCTTGTTTTCGTGTACAAAAGGATAAGTGTTCGCTTAGTCTTTATAAAAGACGAACGGTTTCTATTCCTAACATTTTTAGGCACAGAGAAATTGCAAACTCGCCACCTCTAGTGCGCTGATTGGAGCATATGATGATATTGTAACACAGGTGTCTTTTTGAAGCTCTTTGGATAGTGATGTTTATATGAGTGACAGTGCACGAGAGGCCCCCTGTGCCCCGCACGATAGTGAATCCCACCCCAACTCTTATAAATATAAGAGCTGGTTCTTATAAATATAACATTTTTTGTGATGACATCATTTTAATGTTAATCAAGAGTTTATTTAATGTTTTTATTTCAAATTATTTATTATTATTTATTTGTTTAATTATTCTTTAATTAATTTCATTTATTAATTTTGTTTGCATTTAATTAATTGTTCGAACTGTATAGTTTAATTAATTTCATTAATTAAATAGTTAATAAAGAATAATAAAAAATTAAAGATTAAAATAAAAAACAAACGATCGAGATTGATTTGAAGGATCTCAGATGTTAAACTGTGCAATCGCAACGGTCAACAATACTTCTGTATATACATATATATATATATATGTATATATATATATATATATGTATATATATATATATATATATATACATATATATATATATATACATATATATATATATATATACATATATATATACATATATATATGTATATATATATGTATATATATATATATATATATATGTATATATATATATATATATATATATATACATATATATATATATATATATATAAACTGTTATAATGTATTTTAGACCCATGACATTTAATATTGGTATGAGATATGTATATATTTGACTATGCTGGATGTGGCGTTATGTACTTCTCATTGTGCTTAATGAATGTGCTAATTTCACTCTGATGATCATAAAATGATATTGTTATTGATTGTGCGGACTTCAGGCCGTTACAGTTTGAGCGCAAATGTCGGAGGGATGTAGTGGCAAAAGGGGAGAACGGGTTACGACAGTGGCAGGAGAGATAGTCATGGTCGTTATTATAGCGGTGAAATGGCGTGAAGGCAGGAACTAGGACGACGAAGAGCGGGAGGGAGGAGTGTAGTGGGAAATGTTAGGTTTAGCATATCGTGTGAAAGGAGAGATGAGACCGATGGGATGGATTTCAGAATTTAGTGGAGCGTGATTGATCTGGCGGGCGAGGAACTTTTGTGTGGAAGAAGAGTACAAATATGTGTTTAGAAGGAGGCAATATTGATGGATTGCAACAGAGTATGAGTGCAAATGTCGAAGGGATATAGTGGCGGAAGGGGAGGACGGGTTACGGCGGTGGCAGGTGAGGTCGTGCTCACTTTTCCAGTGGTAAAATGACGTGGACTCATGGACGGCGAGGAAATGGCATGAGGGTAGGAACTGGGACAACATAGAGCGGGAGGGAGGAGTAGTGTATTGGGAAATGTTAGGTTTAGGGCCTGTTTGGGAAATCTTTTCAGAAAGGAGAAGGAATGGTGGCTAAAGGATGGTAGAAAAAGAAATTTTTGGAAAATATCTATTAGAAAAAGAGAACTGTTTGGGTAAACTCAATTTATAGAGCTTTTCAGAAAGAGAAGCACTTTATAAACCGTTTGACAAATCTCCGTTGCAGTAACTTTTTTTATAAAAAAAGTGCGTCCGGAAGAAAATGGGTGCGCGAGAGGAAAATGCGCGTATAGGCGAAAAATGCGCATATAAGCGAAAAATGCGCGTCCATATGGAAAATGCGCACCCGATCAAAAATACGCGTCGAGGGGAAAACACCATATTTTTCACCCGGACATGTTTTTTTCGAGCAGGAGCTGTTTTTTTCGCCCTGGCGCGGTTTTTTCACCCGGGCGCGGTTTTTTTGCACGGGAGCGATTTTTTCGACTGGGCGCGGATTTTCCGCCCGGGTGCGGATTTTTTGCCCGGACGCGGTTTTTTCGTCGGAACGCGGTTTTTTCGCTCGGACGCGGTTTTTTCGCCTGACCGTGAATTTTCGCCCGGGTGCGATATTTTCCGCCCGGGTGCAAATTTTTCGGGCAGGCGCTATATTTTCGCTCGAGCGCCAATTTTTCAGCCTGACGCGATTTTTTCGCCCGGCCGCGAATATTTCGCCCGGACGTGATTTTTTGCACGGGCGTGAATTTTCAGCCCGGACACGATATTATCTTACAGAATTAATATTTTTGCCCGAAAGCAAAAAAAATGCATTCGAGCGAAAAAAATAGCATCCGGGCGAAAAAAATACGCGGTCGGAGAAAAAAATCACGAACGAGCGAAAAATCACGCCTAGGCAAAAAAATTCGTGTCCGAGCAAAAAATTTGCCTCAGGCGTACTCAGGCGACAAAATCTCGCTCGAGCGAAAAAAACGCTCCCAGACAAAAAAATATTGCTCATAGTTGAAAAGTTCCTGCCCGGTCGAAAAATTCGCGACCGGGCAAAAAAACAGAGCCCGACGCAAAAATTGGCTCCCAGGAGAAAAAATCGCGCTCGGACGAAAAATTGCGTCCCGGCGAAAAAAACAAGCTCCGATGAAAAAATATCGCTCTTGGGCGAAAAATTCGCTCCCGGGCAAAAAATCGCGCTTGGGAAAAAAAATCGCGCCCGAGTGAAAAAATCGCGCCCGGGCAAACAAATGTCACCCTGGCGAAAAAATCGCGCCGGTGCGAAAAAATCACGCTAGGAAGAAAAGATCGGCCCGGGTGAAAAAACGCATCCGGGCGAAAAAAAATCGTTCACGGGCGAAAAAACTGCACTCGGGCAAAAAAACGCACCCAGGCGAAAAACCCCGTGCCCGGACGAAAAAATCGGGCCCAGGCGAAAAATTCGCGTCCGGGCGAAAAATTCACGCTCAGACGAAAAAATCACGCCCGGAGAAAAAAATCTGCCCGGGCGAAAAAAAAAACTCGCCCGAGCGAAAAAGATCATGCACGGGCGAAAAAATAGCACTCGGGCGAAAAAAATGCACTCGGGCGAAAAACCCCGCACTTGGGCAAAAAATGTCAGCCCGGGCAAAAAATTCGTGCCCGGGCGAAAAAATCGCGTCCGAGCGTAAAATTTTTGCCCGGTTAAAAAATTCGCGCCCAGACAAAAAAAATATGCCAGTGTAAAAAAATTACGTCTGGGAAAAAAATCGCGACTGGACAAAAAAATCAAGTTGTAGATTTTTTTAAGAAATAAACGTTTTTGTGATGAGGAAGTGCTTTTCGAAAAGGTTAAAAGTAGGTGACAAGTGACTTTTTCAAAAGTTGAGAAAATTGAGTTTTCCGCGGTAACTTTTCCCACCGGTAGACAATCCAAACAATTTCTTAAGTGTGGTAATGTTTTCCAGAAAATGGAAAGGAGTTAAAAAGTCCTCCAAAACAGGCCCTTAGTGTACCACGTAAAAGGAGATGAGGTCGATGAGATGGATTTCAAAATTTAGTGGAGTGTGATTGATCGGGCTGGAGCACGATATATTGTTGTGATCGGATGGTTGACATGATTCAATGGGCTTTTGAAGTATCATTATGTTTGACATGATTTCAATGGGCTTTTGGATTACCATCTTTCAATGTGCAGTTAACGATCCAAGTTATGAATTTTCCCACCCACCTCCACGTATATAAATTTATTAGTATTCAAATTTTATTAAATTTTCACTTCATTTTAAAATTAATAAATTTCTTATTATTATCCACTTCAAAGAAGAATTTTAAAATCTTATCCAGAGACTCCATATCACTTGCCAGATTTTGTGCGGGGTGATCAATCGGTTACCTAATAAATATTGATGGAACTTGAGCTAATGAAAAATATGCATTACGAGATTTTATGACCAACCAGCTAAAAGAGGATCGCATGTACAATATTTTTTAGTAGTTAAAAACAAAAAATAATTTACATCAAAATTAGTGTTCATATATTTCTTCATTATGCAGGTAAACATCGGTAAACATCATCGGTGCAAAAGTGTGAAATCTAATGAAGCAATTACAAAAACTAGTTGCAGTTTAGTTTTATGATGTCTATAATATCTGATTATGTAATATTAATGTTTGAAAAAAAAAAATTGGTCATATTCTGCTAGCAATTACTTGAGTTTTGAATAAGCCTTCAAACAGTTATTCTGTCAAGTATGCAGATTCTTTGTTCACTTACCCTTGAAAAAAATAAGATCTTCCAAACATTTTTATTGCAGATTCATATAGTCTATAACTGTCCTGTTGCGGACTAACTCGAAGCTCCGGTCGGACCGAATAATCTTGGACCGTCTCAGCTCACGGAGCGGTTGAGCGCGCACTCAGTTGATGAAAATGAAACAGTAAACACAAGTCTCGATGACGTGGAAAAACTCCTTAAATGAGTAAAAAATCATGTGACCGGGTCTGTGCCGGTCAAATTCCACTAGCTTCCGGGGGTTACAATTTGCTTGGTGAATCGGGGCGACAGGCCGCTCCCGTTACAACTTGAGGGGAGAGATAAAGACTGAAGCTTCCAGCGGGCAACAGGCTGCTCCGCGGAAGTGACTTAGGCGGGGAAACGTGCGGGATGCTTCTGGCGTGCGCGCTCGGGGCGGCGCGCGCTTGCTGGCTTCGGATCGCTTCTTCCTTTGGCTTCCTCGCGGTCCTGGATGTCCTTTGGCTGACGGTGCGCTGGTGGGGTGCTTATAGCCGCTAGCAGCAGCTAGTTGTCACAGGTGGCCGTTGGTGGCCGATGGTGGCTGTTGGAGGTTCCCGGCGAGTTATGGCCGACTCGGTGGAGGAGGCAGGAGAGCTCTCACCTGAAGAAGAGGAGGAAGAAGCGGAGAGGAGAAAAAGGTGAGGAATAAGAGTCCCCTGTGGGTCTTTTTATAGCCTCCAGGGGCGGATCATGGCGGCCCCACCACTAAAGTGGTGGGGTAGTGGGTGGTTACTCCTTCGATCGGACGACCGAGAGGGCCTCCCCCTTGATCGGACGGCGGGGAGGCTTCTCATGACGGCGGGCCGCCATGACGGCGGCGGCGGCCGGGCGGCCGGCGACGGGGGCCGGCCGCGCGCCTCCCGGCGGCGACCTGCCGCCGGCCGGGCGCGGCGAGGGTGGCCGGCCACGGCCGCGGCGACCGTGGCCGGGGCGGCTGGGAGAGTGCCGGCCGCCGGCGGTGGCTCGGCCTCTTGCCGGCGGCGGTTCTCCCCACGAGGGGAGGGAGTGGGGCCCGCCCCATCATCTCCATGAGAGATCATGGTGGGGCACCCATGACTTTCCTTGAGTGGAGATCATGGGGGGATCCTTGCTTCCTATAAATGAAGGTGGAACCCATCAAATGCCCCCCAAATCTCTACTGGCCGGGAACGAAGCGAGCGCGAGGAGATATTTCTGTAATTCCTTATTGTCATGGTGGGTGCCGGCGAGAAATCTGAGGCAGCGGCGATGGATCGTGGTTCTAAGGTATTATGTCGTCTGGAGGCTTGGCGAACGGGCGCCGAATACATGCGGACAGAGGCCGGCGTGGTACACGAGCGTCAAAACCGCGCGCGCGAGGAAGGGCCGCGGGGGCAGGCGCTGGCAGCGCGCGGGCTGACCGCGCGCATAGGCCTTGGGCGCGTGCGCATGCCGGCCGCGCGCGCACGTGCTGGCTGCCTGCGCAAGTTTTGCATGCAGCTTGCGCGCGGGTCTTGCGCGTAGGCCGCGTGGGCGGGCTTTCCGTGTATTCCGCGTGCGTCGGCCGCATGCTCGTAGCCCATGCGCGCGCGCGCTTAAGCGAGGGTTGTGCGGTTTGTACTGTGCGGTCTTGCAACTGCGAGCTGATTTTTTATTTTTCATCATGTGCAGGTAACGAAGAGCTCCTCTGGTCCGATGCGTTTGCGCTCTTCCTTGACTGAAGATGGTGTGGAAATTTGGAGGGCGAAGAACGGGCTTCCTGCTGACTTAGAAGTTAGGATCCCGCGGCCCGAGGAGCGGGTTCAGAATCCTCCCCGTTGGTGGCTGACGATTTGTGAAGTATCCCTTAGATCCGGCTTCCGGTTTCCGCCCTGCGATGAGGTGATAGAGATTTTGAAGTTCTGTGGAGTACCTGTCTCCCAGTTTGGTCCGACTGGGGTTGCTCGAATCACGGGCTTGGTTGCTTTCTTTTGTGAGCATGGGAGCTCGCTCTCTTTGGACTAGTTTCGGGATTGGTGCGACGCGTGCTTTGATGGCGGCGAGCGGATTGAGGTGCGTAGCAACAAGGCTTGGCTGGAGTTTGAGGCCCGTAAAGATCGTCGCCATGGTAATACTCTGTTTGGATATGTGAAGAACTCTTGGGGTCTTCCTGAGGTGTGGAATGTGCTTCCTGACCGTTGCCGCCGTGCGAAAGGGAGGGAGCTGGACTTTTCCCCTGTGCTGGGATTCTCTGAGCCTCGTGAGCTGGCCAATCGCCTCTTCAACATATATGTTTACGTGGAGGAAAAGCGACTGCTGGGATGTGGTATCTCGATGGGCACGGCTCAGGTAGCGACGACTTCTCAAGGAGGGGGCCGAAAGAGGAAAGCGGTGATGGCTCCTGCTGATGACCTTGATGTTGTGGTGGTAGCTTCTGACGATTCAGTTCCAGAGGTACAATTACATGCTTCCTCGGTTCCTCAGGCGCCTGCCAGTACAGTGGCTCCACGGATGTCTTCTTCCTTGAGGGCGATGAGTGATGCGGTAAGGGAGTGACAATCTCTTTTCCTTCCTTTTTTGTTTGAAAGTGGCTGATTGTGTGTCTTTCTTTTGCAGATTGAGACTCAGGCGCAGATTGCCGTGACCTGGAACGATCATTACGTGAGCCTGAAGGACGGATATCTCGCTTTGCAGGAGAAGCTTCGGTTGTCGATGGGCTCACTCTCCTCCTTGAAGGAGGAACATGACCGGGATATTGCGCGACACCGTCGAGTTGGTTCAGAGCTGAAGTCCGAGTTAGAAGATACGCGTGCAGCCTTGGACGTGGAGAAGGCTTTGGTGGAGAGGACCACTCAGATGCTGAAGCATGCGAAGGAGAAGACATCTGGCTTAGGGACCCAGCTGCAAGCGGCGCGAGAGAAGGTTTCAGGCCTTGAGATTCAGCTTCGTGCGGTGAAGGCGCAAGTGGAGATACTATCTTCTGACGACCATGCATTAGAGCTGAAGGCGGCAGGGCTTGCGGAGTACTTGGAGTCGCTGGACTATCTTCGCGATCGCAACTTGATTGCGGAAGAGGTTCGTGATGATATTTGGTCCAAGGAGGTGGATCCCCAGATGGATGACATACGCGAGCTAGCGCTCCGTCACGGGGTCTCGAAGGCCTTTCGCTTCGTAGGAAAGCGCCTTGGGTATTACACCTCCGGTTTCAGTTTTGCGGACGTTTCCGGGGACGAGCGCTCTGACTAAGACGCTGATGGAGAGTAGCTGTAGTGTTTATTTGCTGTCGTATGTCTTGTCGTATATTTGTTGCTTTTTGCTTTTTTTGTAGCTTTTGAGATTGTCGCCCTTAGGGCTCAGATTTGTTGTCTCTTATGATATCTTCATCTTTATGTCATTTCCATATGTTTTACACATATGTGTTTTGCCACAAAGTGGCAGCGTAGGATGGCGTTGGTGGCGTCCTCCCCAAATTCTTGAGAGCTTGTTTGAATCGTCTTCGATTTTACGGCCTAGCTGTAAAAATAGAGAGGAAGTCGACGCTTACGAGGGTGTATGAGTCAGGCTCGTGACTTAGTTGCGTGGAGCTGGTCCACGGCTTTGTGCGCGAGGCCGGCTCGCGGCTTGGTTGCGTGGAGCTGGTCCACGGCTATGTGCGCGAGGCCGGCTCGCGGCTTGGTTGCGTGGAGCTGGTCCACGGCTTTGTGCGCGAGGCCGGCTCGCGGCTTGGTTGCGTGGAGCTGGTCCACGACTTTGTGCGCGAGGCTGGCTCGCGGCTTGGTTGCATGGACCTGGTCCACGGCTTTGCGCGCGAGGCTGGCTCGCTGCTTGGTTGCGTAGAGATGGTCCACGGCTTTGTGCGCTATGCTGGCTCGCGGCTTGGTTGCGTGGAGCTGGTCCACGACTTTGTGCGCGAGGCTGGCTCGCGGCTTAATTTGCGCGAGGGTTACTCGCGGCTTAAGTTACGCGAGGGATGCTCGCGGCTTCTTCGTGAGGGGGGAAGTCCCCCACGGTGTTGCACGAGCGTTGCTCGCGGCTTAAGTTGCGCGAGGGATGCTCACGGCTTCTTCGTGAGGGGGTAAGACCCCCACGGTGTTGCACGAGGGTTGCTCGCGGCTTAAGTTGCGCGAGGGATGCTCGCGGCTTCTTCGTGAGGGGGGCAGGCCCCCACGGTGTTGCACGAGGGTTGATCGCGGCTTAAGTTGCGCGAGGGATGTTCGCGGCTTCTTTGTGAGGGGGGCAGGCCTCCACGGGATTGACTTGATTAGCGCCATGCGTTTGATCCGATTACGTGACTTAGCGTGAAGAAGCCATCTCTTGATTCCCATACTGCCAAGGTAAACGGTAAAAAGATAGTCCTCACAAGCCTGAGCTTGTGGTTTGTACAATATTTAATGAACAAAACAAACTAACAAATGAAACAACTTAAAGGTGGAGGTGGTGAGAGCGGGATTGGAAGACATCCAGGAGCGATTGTTGGAGTATTGCTGTGTAGTCAGAATCAGCTTGGATGACGGCGAACTGTATGTCATAGGATGTCTATCAGTGTACGTCTTTGAGAGTGACTGGGAGAGTGATGGTGCCGATGACTGGTACCGGGCTATCCCCCGGAACGCGTGCGCTTGTAGACATTAGCTTGAGGTGGCCAGTGGTTAGCTTGAGCTGAAGTAGTGTTGATAAAAATAGCACATTGACAGTGACCTCTGCGTCCACCAAAACTTGGCTCAACTCGGTAGATGGGTCGCCGATTCTGATGGTTGTAGGTATCATACTCTGACTGGGAGGCGGCTTCTTTCTTGATAGGAACTGATTGACTGCTCCTAGGCTGGTCAGTCGCTGGATTTCCTCCTTTAGCCCATTGCATTCGTTGGTGTTGTGTCCACAGCCCTGGTGATACTCGCAGTATCTTGTTTGGTCGGCTTTGGGGTTTGGCTGCGGTGCTCTTGGTAGTTGGAATACTGGATCATTTTGAATTGCATACATCATATTGGCGTGGGTAGTATTCAGGGGGGTGTATTCCTGAAGTGGAGGTTGCCCCCCACTCCTTGGAGGGCCACATTGTCGACTACCGCAATAATGCCTGCTCAGAGGTTGCTCTTCTTGTTTTGGTTCCTCCTCTTTCTTCTTTTTTTGTCTTCCACTCGGTCCTGGATTTTTCGGCGAGGGCTTTATGAATCTTCTGATGAAGAGGGCGACGAGTTCGAGGTAGCTATCAATCTTTTCTCCTTGTAGAGAGTGAGACCAGGCTCGAGATTTTCCTTTTAGTGTTGTCAGAAACGCCTGGATCATGAGTTGTTCTGAAGCGTTGCGGGTGTGCATGATAGTTTCTAAGTACTCTAGGTGTGCCAGTGGGTCGACTGTTCCGCTGAAACTACGGATTTCGGAGCCATCCTCCGAGCCTGGTGCTGCCTGGGAGTCTAGTGAGTTGTCGTTGGGCTGATACTTGTTGAGTCTTTGCACTATGGCCGAGGCGTTAGGGTTTGTTATGTTCCCAACCTTCTCTTTATAATGCGAACAGGCAAGGTGATGGTCATACATCTCTTGGAGTGATATGGCTGGTGCGGGGGAGCTGCTTATGCTTGAGAATTCCTTCTCTATGTCATATTCTCAGTGCAAGCAATGTGTCGTTGGAGGAAGAGGCTCTTCTTGTGGCATCAAATCAGTGCTCGAAGGGCTAAGGATTCCTTGGCCGGAGGGATTTTGAGTCAATTCACACTGTATCTCTTGCGTTAGCGCATGCAATACTTAGGGGGAAGTATTCTTCGGGCCGGTGCTGCCCCCTGGTCGTTGAAGGGTTATGCTGGAGGGACTCATCTTGTCGCGACTCTTCCTATCTCCCGAGGTTTTGTCCTTCTTTCTGCTAGAATTCTCGCGTTGGGACGTGAATTGACGGAGGTTGCGGCTCGACTGGTGCTCCAAAACCTAAGAGCAGGGCGAGCCATTTGACTTGTTGTTCTTCCATCTGGCGGATGCGTCCTTCCAGGGTGGTATCGGGAGTTAATGCGGCTTAACCATTCAGTGGCACGTCCACCAGAGAGTGTGAAAGCGTGGGATCGGGGTTTCTGCCGAGGGCGAAGATTTTGGGGGTACGGGTGTTTCTATTCACCATTAAGGTTGAACTTGGCAGGGGCGATGCTTGTGATGTTGCACTTTGAATGATGTTGGGAAATCGATTCCCACAGACGGTGCCAAACTGTTGCGGACTAACTCGAAGCCCCGGTCGGACCGGATAATCTTGGACCGTCTCAGCTCACGGAGCGATCGAGTGCGCACACAGTCGATGAAAATGAAACAGTGAACACAAGTCTTGATGACGTGGAAAAACCCCTTAAATGGATAAAAAACCACGTGACCGGGTCTGTGCCGGTCAAATTCCACTAGCTTCCGGGGGTTACAATTTTCTTTGTGAATCGGGGCGACAAGCCGCTCCCGTTACAACTTGAGGAGAGAGATAAAGACTGAAGCTTCCAGCGGGCAACGGGCTGCTCCGCGGAAGTGACTTAGGCGGGGGAACGTGCGGGATGCTTCTAGCGTGCGCGCTCGGGTCGGCGCGCGCTTGCTAGCTTCGGATCGCTTCTTCCTTTTGCTTACTCGCGGTCCTGGATGTCCTTTGGCTGACGGTGCGCTGGTGGGGTGCTTATAGCCGCTGGCAGCATCTAGTTGTCACAGGTGGCCGTTGGTGGCCGTTGGTGGCTGTTGGAGGTTCCCGGCGAGCGGTGGCCGACTCGGTGGAGGAGGCAGGAGAGCTCTGAAGTTGGATGCAGAGCCGGAGTGGCGATAGGAGTAGTGGTAGTGGAGGTTTCAGAAAGAGCCATAGGAGAAAACAACGAGAATGAATAGGAGCAGGACCCCAGACATCAGAATGAATGAGATCAAAAGGGCAGGAGGAACCACGACCTTGCTTCGGTGGCAAGGAGGAGCGATGATGTTTGCCAAGCTGACACGCATCACAGTTGAGCGGAGGACTGATCTGAGGTAAGTGGGGAAGAAGCTGATGAAGAATCCGAGGAGGAGGATGTCCAAGGCGAAGATGTCATTGAAGCAGATCAGTAGACGTGGAAGAGAAGGCTGACAGAGCGGAAACATTGTCGAGGAAGTAGAGGCCGCCACTCTCAGTCCTAGTAGCAATCGTCCATTGGGTCCCCGGGTCCTGAAAACAACAAGAAGTAGGAGTAAATAATACAGAGCACTGAAATTGCTTGCATAAAGTAGTAACCGAGAGCAAATTGCAAGGGAACTTCGGGACATAGAGAGTGTCCACTAAGCGAAGCGACGGGGTGACATGAACCATGCCCGTCCCGTGAACCGGGGAAGGGGAACCATCCGCAACAAGAACCAGGGGTAACTGATCATGCGTCTCTAGGAGAGAGAAGCAATGAGGGTTTCCGGTCATGTGATTTGTAGCACCAGAGTCAATCAGCCATTTACCTTGGGTAACGACGTGTGCACTACCTGAGGTCGTGGCCACATAAGCAGATGACCGAGAGGAGGCGGAGGTTGAGGAAGAAGTATCACCAGAAGGACGAAGATGAGGATGTTTCTGCCAGCAACGGTCAATAGAGTGGCCGGTACGACCACAGTGAGAGCAGAGAAACCTTGATGGACCGCGCGTGCCAGACTGACTGCGGCCACTATTGCCACCCCGCTGAGCCTGGTGAGCATAGGAGTCCTGTGGAGGAGGGGAGGACAACAGAGGACGTTGGAGCAGGGAAGTGACAGCGGCGATGCGAGCTGCGGTGGCATCAAAGGTGGGAGAGTCTGCTTCGCCCAAGATCTGCTGGTGGATCATATCAAATGACTCAAGGAGTCGTAGAAGATAACAAACAACCAGGAGTTCCTGGAAGTGTTTGTGCTGCTCGGCCAAGTCCGCGGAGAAAGGGCGATTCTGGAGGATTTCAGCTCCAAGAGCCTGAACTTGCTGATAAGCCGCAGCAGGAGACATGGAAGGACGAACGAAGAGATCCGCATAGAGAGTATAAATGCGGGATGTCTGAGCGCCCTTCGAGTAGAGAGCAGCAAGGTGAAGCCACGCGGTCTTAACCGTCTCATCATGGCGTATGACAGGAAGACATTTATCAGAGAGGCTGTTAGCCAACCACGTGCGGACAAGCGCATCACTGGCATCCCAGTCATCAAATTCAGCAGAGTCTGGAGGAGGGTCATCGATGAGATGATGACGTTTTCGCTGAGAGCGAAGAAGAAAGGTGAAAGAAACGCTCCAATCCGGATAGTTGGAGCCAACAAGTTTAGAAACCGTGCCAAGGTTGCCAGAGGAAGTAGGATGCGGAGCCGGAGTGGCGATAGGAGTAGTGGTAGTGGAGGTTTCAGAAAGAGCCATAGGAGAAAACAACGAGAAGCCGCGCGGTTAAAAGACGCGCGGATAGGAAGAAGAGGGGCTGCGGCGGTCACGATGTTAGACACCAACGGCCAGAGAAGCCACGACCAAGCCGCAGATCCAAGCAGGGAAAGAAGTCGAACGGCTAGAAGATAGTCCGCGCGAACAGAAGGGAGGAACAAACAAGGCGAATAAGGCAGCAGGTCGCAGCGATCAAAGTAACAGGTCGCTGTGACCGACAGGCAGGACAGGGCGCAAGCAGGCGGAAGAGACAAGCCGCGAGAACAGGTCGCGAGAAGAAGGGACAAACCGCGCGGACATGGCGCATAGAATCAACAGGAGAAGATCGAGTCCTCTGATACCATGTTAAAAGTAGCGAACAAACGACTAGAAAACAAGCCAGAACTTTGAATAATTGAAATTTTTATTATCCAAAAAGATATCTTTTACAAAGGTATGACCTCCCTTTTATAGAATGGAGGAGAGAGGATAGAATACAAACTAACAATGTGGGACTAAAGCTATACAACAGTTCCGAGCGGCTAGAACAACAGACCGAAACAAGCCACGCGGTTAGACAATATTCTAAGCGCCCGGTAATACCAGAAGCAGGAGAGAGATGCGGTTGGAGACCGCTAGACCGCCCGGTTTCCAAGCCGCCGGAGATGAACCGTCAGACCGCTAGACACCACAGCAACAGTCTGGATATCAACCCGCCGGACACAAAACGCCAGACCGCCCGGTCTACAACCTGCCAGGCTCAAACCGCCAGACCGCCCGGTCTCATACTTTGACAGAACTGATTGACTGCTCCTAGGCTGGCCAGTCGCTGGATTTCCTCCTTTAGCCCATTGCATTCGTTGGTATTGTGTCAGCGGCCCTGGTGATACTCGCAGTATCTTGTTTGGTCGGCTTTGGGGTTTGACGCGGTGCTCTTGGTCGTTGGAATACTGGATCATTTTGAATTGCAGACATCACATTGGCGTGGGTAGTATTCAGGGGGGTGTATTCCTGAAGTGGAGGTTGCCCCCCACTCCTTGGCGGGCCACGTTGTCGACTACCGCGATAATGCCTGCTCAGAGGTTGCTCTTCTTGTTTTGGTTCCTCCTCTTTCTTCCTTTTCTGTCTTCCGCTCGGTCCTGGATTTTCCGGCGAGGGCTTTATGAATCTTCTGATGAAGAGGGCGGCGAGTTCGAGTTAGCTATCAATCTTTTCTACTTGTAGGGAGTGAGACCAGGCTCGAGCTTTTCCTTTTAGTGTTGTCAGAAACGCCTGGATCATGAGTTGTTCTGAAGTGTTGCGGGTGTGCATGATAGTTTCTAAGTACTCTAGGTGTGCCAGTGGGTCGACTGTTCCGCTGAAACTACGGATTTCGGAGCCATCCTCCGAGCCTGGTGCTGCCTGGGAGTCTAGTGAGTTGTCGCTGGGCTGATACTTGTTGAGTCTTTGCACTATGGCCGAGGCGTTAGGGTTTGTTATGTTCCCAACCTTCTCTTTATAATGCGAACAGGCAAGGTGATGGTCATACATCTCTTGGAGTGATATGGCTGGTGCGGGGGAGCTGCTTGTGCTTGAGAATTCCTTCTCTATGTCATATTCTCAGTGCAAGCAATGTGTCGTTGGAGGAAGAGGCTCTTCTGTTGGCGTCAAATCAGTGCTCGAAGGGCTAAGGATTCCTTGGCCGGAGGGATTTTGAGTCAATTCACACTGTATCTCTTGCGTTAGCGCATGCAATACTTAGGGGGAAGTATTCTTCGGGCCGGTGCTGCCCCCTGGTCGTTGAAGGGTTATGCTGGAGGGACTCATCTTATCGCGACTCTTCCTGTCTCCCGAGGTTTTGTCCTTCTTTCTGCTGGAATTCTCGCGTTGGGACGTGAATTGACGGAGGTTGCGGCTCGACTGGTGCTCCCATATCTCAGAGCAGGGCGAGCCATTTGACTTGTTGTTCTTCCATCTGGCGGATGCGTCCTTCCAGGGTGGTATCGGGAGTTAATGCGGCTTCAACATTCAGTGGCATGTCCACCAGAGAGTGTGAACGCGTGGGCTCGGGGTTTCTGCCGAGGGCGAAGATTTTGGGGGTACGGGTGTTTCTATTCACCATTAAGGTTGAACTTGGCAGGGGCGATGCTTGTGATGTTGCACTTTGAATGATGTTGGGAAATCGATTCCCACAGACGGCGCCAAACTGTTGTGGACTAACTCGAAGCCCCGGTCGGACCGGATAATCTTGGACCGTCTCAGCTCACGGAGCGGTCGAGCGCGCACACAATCGATGAAAATGAAACAGTGAAAACAAGTCTTGATGACGTGGAAAAACCCCTTAAATGGATAAAAAAACCACGTGACCGGGTCTGTGCCGGTCAAATTCCACTAGCTTCCGGGGGTTACAATTTTCTTGGTGAATCGGGGCGACAAGCCGCTCCCGTTACAACTTGAGGGGAGAGATAAAAACTGAAGCTTCCAGCGGGCAACAGGCTGCTTCGCGGAAGTGACTTAGGCGGGGGAACGTACGGGATGCTTCTAGCGTGCGCGCTCGGGGCGGCGCGCGCTTGCTGGCTTCGGATCGCTTCTTCCTTTGGCTTCCTCGCGGTCCTGGATGTCTTTTGGCTGACGGTGTGCTGGTGGGGTGCTTATAGCCGTTGGCAGCAGCTAGTTGTCACAGGTGGCCGTTGGTGGCTGTTGGAGGTTCCCGGCGAGCGGTGGCCGACTCGGTGGAGGAGGCAGGAGAGCTCTCACATGAAGAAGAGGAGGAAGAAGCGGAGAGGAGAAAAAGGTGAGGAATAAGAGTCCCCTGGGGGTCTTTTTATAGCCTCCAGGGGCGGATCATGGCGGGCCCCACCACTAAAGTGGTGGGGTAGTGGGTGGTTACTCCTTCGATCGGACGGCCGGGAGGGCCTCCCCCTTGATCGGACGGCAGGGAGGCTTCTCATGACGGCAGGCCGCCATGACGGCCGCGGAGGCCGGGCGGCCGGCGACGGGGGCCGGCCGCGCGCCTCCCGGCGGCGACCTGCCGCCGGCCGGGCGTGGCGAGGGTGGCCGGCCACGGCCGGGCCGGCCACGGCCGGGCCGGCCACGGCCGCGGCGGTTGTACAACCCCGTGTCCGCCGGAGGATCTTAGACCCCTCGACCCGCTCCTTTAGGCGGGCCAGCCTCGACCCGCTCCTTTAGGCGGGCCAGCCTCGACCCGCTCCTTTAGGCGGGCCAGCCTCGACCCGCTCCTTTAGGCGGGCCAGCCTCGACCCGCGTTTCTTGGTTATCAGGTCGGGACGGGCTGCGCATAGCTGGTCAGGACAGCGGGATTAGGCTGTTGGCAGACCATCCCTAGGGGTCTTTCAGTAATTTCAAGCTATCAGAGGTCAGTTATTGGCAGACCATCTTCTAAAAACTATAAATAGGACCCAAGGGATATCTCAGAGCACACTTACTTGTCTCCCAATCTTTTTGTGTTCTCTGAGATACCTTAGCCCGGCCTTTTTGGCTAAGGAGGGGAAGCGCTCTGAGATCTTCCGGGTTTGTGGTGGGACCTCCGCGCCGGGCCCTTGGTCTAGTCCTCTGTTCTTTCCTTCTCTCCGGTTGCTTTTCTTGCAGGAACGAAGTAGGAGCGCGACCACCCCTTCCCCAAGGGTGGACTCCACAGAGACCGATCTTTCGGTTTCAACAGCGGTCATGGCCGAGGCGGCCATGGTTGCGGCCGGGGCCGAGGCGGCCGAGGGAGTGTCGGCCGCCGGCGGTGGCTCGACCTCTTGCCGGCGGTGGCTCGGCCTCTTGCCGGAAGTGGCTCGGCCTCTTGCCGGCGGCGGTTCTCCCCGCAAGGGGAGGGAGTGGGGCCCGCCCCCATCATCTCCATGAGAGATCATGGGGGGGGTGGGTGGGGCCCACCCATGACTTTCCTTGAGTGGAGATTATGGAGAGGCTCCTTGCTTCCTATAAATGAAGGTGGAACCCATCACGGCCAAATAGAATTTTTAAAATATATATATTTTCACTAATAAAAATTTAATTAATTTTTTTGGATCCTTTTGTATATTATAAATGGTAACTATTTATTAAATTTTTAATAAAATAGATTTGACATAATAGTCATGGTCTCGTATATTTGGGCGAAAGATCCTAAGTTTTATTCTTTATGACATCTTAATTTTGCTCAAATTTTTTATACAAAAGTCATTACAAATATAGGAAATTTTCTATATATGCACATATTTCATAACAAAAATTCATTAAAATATATATTAATATTTTTCCTATGTTTAGCCATTGTTCAAAAAAATGCATTAATAAATATGAACATAGTTCAACAATGTTTATATTTATTAACAAAAAATGCATTTAATAATTAAAAATTCCAAAAATCAAGTAAGTATTTTAACTCGTTTGAATAAAGAAAAAAAAAAGATAAAAAACATAGTTAAATTATGTTCATATTTATTAATGCATTTTTTGTGCACTGTACAGCTCAGGGCGCACAAAAAATCAATAGAGCCTTTACAAAATGAAAAGAAAAGTGAGAATGTGTGCACAGTACAGCTCTGGGCGGGGCAGCGTGTCTCCAAAAGAGGGGGCGGCACCTGAGCCCAGGCCCGACTAACCCGCCGTGCAAAGCTTGGCCCACCCACGCTTCCTGGAGCTGGAGTGGCCTTCTCTCCTCCTTTTCTACTTCTTTTTTATTTTTTTACTATAATTAATAATTTAGTGAAAAGATGAGAGAGAAAGACAGCGATAAAGAGAAGAAAAAAGATAAAGGGTGAGGGGGAGGGAGAAAGAGTACTGCAGAGAGACCTAATTCCAAGGTGATGGCCGGCCGGACGGCCGGCCGGTGAAGCCTTCATCATTCAGCACCGACCTGAAACTGAGCCTCTCATGGCCTTCATGGGGATGGTAGACAGTTGTGGCAGTGGAGGAGTACAAGCGCATAGATTCATCCTCCATCCATGTCCTGGTTTTTCAAGACCGTTTTCCTTTCTTTTTTTTCGACTTTTATGGGGGTGGCCGGAGAACAACACCTTCTCAAGAGTAATATAATATAATTATATAATATAATATGAGAGCGTTAAAGGCAGCCCGTTTTAGCTATTGGCAGCCCATTCATTCTCGCCGAAAAACCGGATTCCTTATTTTTTCTTTCTAAGCCTAACGGCAGCCCAATTCTTTCCCGTGCCCCAACCCAATCGCGATTTCCCTTCTCGCCGCAAGCTTCTGCACCACGCGATTTTCGGGCCGGCGATGCTCCTCTCTGCCGGCGACAAGGCCGCCATTTCCGCTCCTCTCCTCTGGCGACGAGCATAGCTCTGCCGGCCACACTCATTCCGTCCGGGCTTGATGGAGCCGCTACAGTCCGCCGACCTCCCTTCACCAGCAACAATGAGCCCGTCCTCTCCGCCAGGGCTTGTATGTAATAGAAAATGTTACTAGCAAAAAAATTTCATGAAACAAAGCTTAAAATTGCAATAACAAAATTATTCTTTTAAAATTTTTTTGGACAGCGAATAATATGTTAGTCTGAAAATAAAATTTTAATCGTGGGCTGCTAATAGTGAAAATAGGAATGCCCTTAACAGCTCTCTGTAATATATAGGTTAATTAACACACTTCAATGAGCACTTTACAGAAATAAACTGAAAAAGCTGTTAAAAATAAGAATATATGTGCTAGGGGGCGGTGAAAACGGCGGCGATTGGTGATGGCAAGACCCTGAAAACCTAAAAACTGAATTTGGGGGCCTAAACCTCCAGATGTAGCCCATTTTTGGCCCAAACATGATTTTGAGGTTAACTTCTTTGTCAAGGGCTAACTAGTTCAATATTGTTGTCAGTTATAAATATATCAAAAAATCTACATGTATAAATGCATAAAAATGTACTGATGTTCTTTTGATGTTTGAAGTACATAGATGGATTATGCTGGCACGAGCCGGGGTGACCATGCTAGGCAGTCCAAGTCCCATGCGAGTCAGAGGGGAGGCTAGAGCTCGGCAGCCTCGCCGACTCGCCCAGGAGGGGCGGGGTGGAAGAGGGGGAGTGGAACAAGTGGGCTCGCACTCGCCCTTAGCTCTCGACAGCAGTAGGCGAGTGGAGCAAGTGGGTTCGCACCCGCCCTTAGCTCTCGGCAGCAGTAGGCGAGTGGGGCAGGCCGGGCCTGCACTCACCCAGGGCCTCAAGGAGGTGGCGAGTGCCAGCCTCATCGAGTACTCGCCGCCCCATGCGATTGGAGCTTTTCAAGGGTCATTCGCCCAGTAATTTATGTTGTATTTTTACCGTTTTACCCCCGCTGGTCTGCATATAGTCGTTTAAAACAGCGGAGGTATGCTATTTGCAGGCCAAGTTGTAAAAACTATAAATCTACCCAAGGGGGTACCTCAGAAGGCATGCTTACTTGTTCTCTGATCTTCTAGCGCTTTCTGAGGTATCCTTAGCTCAGCACTTGACTAAGGAGTGGAAGCGCTCTAAGATCTTTCGGGTGTGTGGTGGGACCTCCGCGCTGGAGTCTTGGGTTCGTTTCTGGTTCTATGTTTTTGGTCATTTGAGCTTGTGAGGAGAAGTAAGTGTGTGATCATCCCTTCCCAAAATGTTCGAACTCCACAAGAAGCCGATATCCGGTTTCAACACTTGGCAAGGCAGATCACTAGAATTAATCTCTATCTTAGGAGGGGAAAGCGATGTTCTTTATTCTAGAAAGGAGAAGATATGAGACAAGAAGAAGTAGACACCTGTTAATGATGGCCTATCTTCTTCATCATACTAGGAGAGGAGCAAGGCTCCTAGGCAAGATGACAGGAAGAAGAGAGGAGGGCCATGGTGCTATAGTTCCAACAAGCTTGGTCACATTTGGAAGGGTTGTAGAGTCAATCTTCTGCTGGGGCATGTTGCAGGAAAGGGAGAGACTGAATCCAGAGCTGAGGATGGATGATGGGGGAGTCCCTGAGGATGGGGGAGTGCCTTTATGACGGGCACTTGTGTTCGTGCGCTCGCCTACATCAACTATCAGGAGGACTGGATTGTGGACTCGGGGTGTGGTCATCACCTCACCGAGAACGAGTCAAAGTTCTCTTCACTACATGAGTCCAAAGTTAATGATGTTATTATTACGGTTGACAATACTATACATGCAGTTGAGAAGGAGAAGACGGTCATTAGGCAGTGATCGAGGTCCACTCACTTTGAGTAGTGTGTATCACATATCGGGTTTGAAGAAAAACCTCATCTCGATGACCAACGTGGTGTATGTTGGGCATCACATTTTGTTCGGCCCAACATAAGTGAAATTTCTCTGAAATATGTCAGCTGTGAAAGTTGGCGTCACTCATGTTAGAAGGCAGGTTAATTAAGGACTTAATGAATCCCTTTCTCTTCATCTTTTTCTCGCATACTCGCTTGATGATGGCACTCGCTAGGCTCATAGGCTCGGAGAGGTAGCATACTAAGCTCGCAAGTCGCCGCTTCTTGCTCGCACCTCAATGCTTGTGTATACTCGTACGTGCGTGGTCGCAGTCGCATGCTCGCTCATCGCGTCTTGTACCTGCATGGTCACATACCTCATAAGAGGTTAGCTCAACTAAATCAGAAATCGTAGTTGACACGCTAACTGGAGCCAACCACAACTGGCGGTGCGAAAGAGTCGACACCCTAACAGGATCCAAGCTCAACTAGCGGTGGGAAAGAGTCGACACCCTAACAGGAGCAAGGCTCAACTAGCGGTGGGAAAGAGTCGACACCCTAACATAGGCCAAGCTCAACTTACGGTGGGAAAGAGGCGACACCCTAACAGGAGCCAATCTCAACTGGCGATGGGAAAGAGTCGACGCCCTAATAGGAGCCAAGCTCAACTGGAGGTGGGAAAGAGTCGACACCCTAACATGAGCCAAGCTCAACTGGCGGTGGGAAAGAGTCGGCACCCTAAAATGAGCCAAGCTCAACTGGTGGTGGGAAAGAGTCGACTCGGGAGGCAAGTAGTCGGTTTGCGGGAGGGGAGCTCGTATAGAGATCACAGACTACGACATAAATTCAACGAGGAACTTGGTCTCACCCGAGGGGGTTGATGGCTGATATACAGGAGAGGAGCTCGTGCAGGGACTCATACTTATGATAACTCCACAACTCGAGGACTTTTGTTGGTGTTGAGGTAGCTTGTCCTGTTGCTTGAGAGATGACAAAAAGAGTTAATTGTACCAACATTTTGGAGATGGAGACTTATAAAGAGACGATCTTTTTTCCGTCAAATCGGGAGGTTGGCATCCAGAACTGTTTCTAATAATTCCTCCAATTGGAGGAGAGATGCAATCGGGGGGTACCTAGGCCGATATGCAAGGGGGAGCTGATCTCGACCTTCAATGCAGGGGCCCGGTCTTATAAGAGCGCTTAAGTACCGAAGCATCGGACCATCATCCGTACTGGGCTATTAAGAAGAAACAGGTCGAAGGCTCATGTCCCGATCCAATTGTGGAGATCGCTTTCGTCCATGCCACCTGGCTATAAATGCAGTGTGTGAGCGGAGGGGAATGTTCCTCAGAGGGTCCTTCAGGACGGACTTGAGGCCAACATCTTCCCTCGTGTAACACCCTTATCCGTCACATAGCATATAGCAGTAGGTCAGGTCGGGGCCCGACGCCATAAACTACGGTCAGACCGGTTGGTTACGCGTTGAAACCATTCAACCAATCACAACGTCCTACACAGCACCTAGCGGAAGCAATTATTAAGTTGCACAGTTAAGAACCTTGCTATCATGAATGTCCACTGAACCAAAAACATAGAAATGTTGAATACACACAACAACTGGCCTTAAGGCCTTACAATATTTGCTTAACAAAATATGTCTTTCAAACCTCGGCATGCAGGCCGGCCATACATGAGATAAATGGGAAACATAAAAAAAAGTTAGGCCTTCGAGGGCCGGCACAGCATCATGGGCTTTAGCCCGCTATTTCCCACTTGGCTCCGCAATACCTGCAAGCCACAATCCACCGCCCGGTGGTAAACAAAATAACGGTCAGTAAAGCTGACCAAATTATAACGATCCCGCCCCCAAAATCGGGGCGGCGATGCTCTTTCCCTGCACTTTATTAGTATAAACATCAAAATAGTGTAAACACACTTCATCACAGGCGTAGGTTCGCACGACCACACACCCCGTGCACTCAGGGCACATTCACGGCGGACCGGCCAACGTCACGTCAATTCAAGCCATAGACGTTTCCGTTCCACCACCGCCCCTTGGACGACCAACCATATGAGCATTTTGCCTTCCTGGCCTTGGTCACGACAATTTAAGCCATAGACCGCCGAAGACCCTCATTCATGCCAACGGTTCCACCGAACGACATAGATCGGGTACGGTTCCACCTGACCCGTGCTCACACCGCAACGGCAATTTAAGCCATATGCGCAGGTCAAGACTCACCGAGTCCCGTTTCCACCACAATAATCACATAACCCGGTTATGTTCACATTGGCTCCCTTGCCACCATGTTGGCAAAACACTCTTTTGCCCAGTTTTTCGGGTGCATCTTGGAGTTAGTCTCTAAGGCTCCCTGTTGCAATCTACCACGTAGAAAACCCGAAAACGCCCAAACACCCGGAGTCTTCCCCGGTTCAAATGCAATGCAACATCACCGATCCAGACCAACTTGTCCGGATAGGCTTCACACACCATGCCTATACCCGTTTACGCATACGGACTCTACACAAGGGGGACTTTACATATCTACCCCAAGGAACGCCTCAACTCTTCGCTCACTCGCGAGAGAGGGCTTCCTATGCAAAGGAAAAGAGGGATTCACATGCCCTAGGTTGAGAATCGGTACCCTAGCATTTCTCCTCGGCGCCATGGAAAACTACGCTGATGGAAAGCACCGCAATCTCCTTGCCTCCGCAGATCCGAAGTCGGCTCGCGATTTGGACCTCCGAAGCTCCGCCGGTGACCGGATCTTGCCTTCCTCCTCTTCCTTGCTCTCCCCTCTCTCTAGCCTTTAGAAAGAGAACCAAGGGGATGAAATGAGGGCTTACAAACCCTATTTCCGAGTTTAAACTGCCAGCACTAGCCCCAACAGTCGGATCCCATTATAAGAAAACGAACGGCCACGATCGGGGCCTAAAATACAAAATCTGGGCCGAACACGGCCTGCGACACGCCCGTGTCCAGGGCCGTGTCGCCCATTCGTCGTCTCGCCCGATGCTCCAACCAGCACACGGCCTTCGACACAGCCTCCGACACGCCCATGTCATATGTGAAACGGCCGTGTCAAGTCCCGTGTCACGCCCTGTGTGCAACTACCAACGCTTGTTTCCCGAGGAGGACACGGCCTGCGACACGGCACCCGACACGCCCGTGTCATAAGTGACACGCCCGTGTCTGTGCCCTTGTCATGGCCCGTGTACATAACTCAGAAAACTCCCTAGCATGACACGCCCATGTCCCAGGCCGTGTGCTTCAACTCGACGATCGCCGATCGTCAAAACGTCGACCACACGACCCGTGGCCGAACACGCCCGTGACATGCCCATGTCACGCCCGTGACACGCCCGTGACACGCCCGTGACACCAGCTCCAAGTCCTAGACTTGGCTTAAAATGTCACCCGTCCCTCTTTTGAGTTTTGGGGTGTTACAACTCTCCCCCTCTTAAAAGAATTTCGCCCACGAAATTACTAAAGGAAAGGAAACGAAAAACTTTAAGCAGTACCTGAGCGGAATAACTTCGGGTACTCCTCCAGCATAGTTTGCTCTCGCTCCCAAGAGAGCTCCTCCTGACCGCAATTGTCCCACCGGACCTTGACCATCCGGATCTCCTTGTTACGGAGTCGCTTAGTTTCAAAGTCTTCAATACGAATGGGCTTGACCTTAGTCGTCAACCCTTCGTCCAGCGGTACTAGATCCACTGTGATCACCTACGAAGGTTCTTGCACCGCCTTCCGCAACACAGAGACGTGGAATACATCGTGTAGTACACTCAACTCCACCGATAGCTTCAAATGATAAGCTGCTTCGCCGACCCGCTCCAGAATCTCAAAGGGTCCAAGGTATCTTGGGCTCAGCTTCTTCAAGGGTCGCACCCGCGAAACACCCTTGAAAGACTTTATCTCCAAGTACACCCAATTGTCGACCCCGAACTCCACGTTCCGGTGCTTGGCATTGTAGTACTTAGCTTGCCTGTCCTGAGCGATCAGCAAACGCTCTCGAATGATCCTCACCAAAGAAGTAGCATTCTCCACCTCCTGCTTCTTGTACAACCTTGCCTCACCCGTTTCCAGCCACGATAACGGCGTGCGACACTTCCTACCATATAAGGCCTCGAAGGGCGCCATTAGAATACTCGCCTGGTAGCTATTGTTGTACGCAAACTCTACCAAATACAGGTGGTCTTCCCAATGCTTCCCGAAGTCTAGAACACACATGTAGAGCATGTCTTCCAATGTTCTGTTGACTCTCTCAGTTTGCCCATCCGTCTGCGGATGGAAGGCTATGCTGAACTTCAATTTAGTCCCCAACATCTGTTGCACCAACCTCCAATCATTGAACGTAAAACGCCCATCCCGATCACTCACGATGCTGCGCGGCACACTGTGTAATCTGACTATATTATCCACATATAGCTTCGCCAGTCTCTTCACTGAATCATCCTTCCTATGCGGAATAAAGTGTGACACCTTCGTTAACCGGTCTACGATCACCCAGATGGCGTCGTTCCCCCTCTGCGACCTTGTCAAGCCATGCACAAAGTCCATCGATATGTCGTCAAACTTCCACTCCAGAATAGGCAAGGATTTCAAGAATCCTCCAGGCTTTTGACACTCCGCCTTTACCAAGGCGCAGGTTTGACACTTAGCCACAAACAGTGCCACATCCTTCTTGAGTCCTGGCCACCAAAACAGCTTCTTTAGGTCTTCGTACATCTTCGTGCTCCCTGGGTGGATTGAGTACTTGGTATTATGAGCCTCGTACATCAACTCCGCCCGTAGATTTCTCCCGCTTGGGACGCACAAACGATGGTCCTTCCTTAAGAGCCCATCCTCAACCGAAAACTGGGAATTTGACCCATCCAATGCTGCATTCATAAGCTCATTCATGCCAACATCAACATCCAACGCCTGCCGAACGCGATCAGCCAGGTCATACTGAACTTCCGTCCAGTTCAACAATGCTTTGGCGCTAGACTGCTTGTCCACACAGCAGATCTCCAACGCCTCCAACTCCCGTATTAACCTCTCATCATGAACTGACAACCAGTTGGCTTGGGCGGGAGCCCTGCGACTCAACGCATCCGCAACTGCATTTCCCTTCCCGGGTAAATAATGAATCTTGAATGTGTAGTCCCCCAGGAACTCCATCCATCTACGCTGCCTCATGTTGAGATCTTTCTGATCCAACAGGTACTTCAGGTTCTTGTGGTCGGTATAGATATCGACCTTTACGCCGTACAAGTAGTGTCTCCACAGCTTTAGCGCAAATATCACGGCCGCCAACTCCAAGTCGTGGACCGGATAATTCATTTCTTGCACTTTAAGTTGATGTGATCCATACGCTATTACGCTCCCATGCTGCAGCAGTACACAGCCCAATCCACTACTTGAGGCATCACTATAAATTTCGAAGCCCTCGGTCCCACTTGGCAAACTTAGCACTTGCGCCGTGGTCAACCGTCCCTTCAGCTCCTCAAATGCTTGCACGCACTCCTGCGTCCACAAGAACTACTGATCCTTCCTTGTCAACTTCGTGAGAGGTAACGCTATCCACGAGAAGTTCTCAACAAAGCGCCTGTAATAGCCGGCAAGCCCAAGGAAACTCCGGACTTCCGCTACCGAAGACAACACATGCCACTCCCGTATTGCAACAATCTTCGCCGGATCCACCGATATACCTTCCCCACTGACAATGTGACCAAGGAATGCTACTGAGGGTAGCCAGAACTCGCATTTGGAGAATTTTGCATAGATCTCATTTCTCCTCAGAGTCTCCAACACCAGATGCAAGTGCTTGAAGTGGTCTTCCTCGCACTGCGAGTACACTAGTATGTCGTCAATAAAGACGATCACAAAGCGGTCCAGAAAATCTCGGAACGTCCTGTTCGTCAAATCCATAAACATTGATGGCGCATTCGTCAGTCCAAACGGCATGACCGTGAACTCGAAATGCCCATACCTTGTGCTGAACGCCGTCTTCGGGATATCACACTCCCTTATCCTCAGCTGATAATACCCAGACTTCAGATCCAACTTCGAATATACTGACGATCCGACTAACTGATCGAAGAGATCATCAATCCTTGGGATCGGGTATTTATTCTTCTCCGTTAGCTTGTTCAACTCCCTATAGTCGATGCATAGCCGCAAACTCCCGTCCTTCTTCTTAACAAAGAGGACCAGTGCGCTCCAAGGCGACGAGCTTGGACGCACATACCCTTGCTCCATCAACTCCTCTAGTTGAACCTTCAATTTCGCCATCTCCTTAGGCGCCAACCTATAAGGAGAACGTGACACAGGTTTGGCACCTGACACCAGCTCGATAATGAAATCAATTTCTCACTGCGGTGGGGCTCCGGGAAGATTATCCGGGAACACATCGAAGTATTCACAAACCACGGGGATACTACCCAAAGCGGACTTTGGCTCTACAACCCCCACTATCGCGAAGAACAACTCTGCGCCAGCATGAACTGCCTTTACCACCTGAAGAGCAGACATCAGCGTCCTGCTCGACCCCTTCAGTCCCGTGATTGTTGTCTCCCGCCCAAAACCCAACTTGACCTCCTTACCATTGCAATCAATATAGGCCTTCTGCTCAGAAAGCCAATCCATCCCAAAGATAACGTCGAACTCTACTAGCGGCAGCAATGACGCTAGCAAGTCGAACTCTTGGTTTCCAATATGAACTTTTATGGTGCACACTCTGTCTGCACGTATCGAACATCCATTTGGTAGTAGCACATCCAATTTGTCCTTCGCCATCGAAGAAGGGACTCCGATGCGCGATATAAAGCTTTCGGACAAAAAGGAGTGTGACTCTCCCGTATCGAATAGTGCTCGTGCCAGACTATCGCCAATAAGAACAAAGCCCACACAAACAGTATTAAGCTAACAAGCACTAGGTAACAGTATTTAAAGCTAACTTGCTATAAATTAAACCGTACCTATCACCACGTCGGATTGCTTGATGGCCTCTTGTTGGCCCAAGTTGTAGACTCTCGGTTGAGTCGGAGCATAATAGGACACGGTTGACTCCACCGCCTTCCCCTTTTATTCATAAGTAGCTCCTTGCTTTCTCTCGGACTTCGGATGTCCGCTCTAGCAGTCGCGGGCAAAGTGCCCCGTCTTTCCGCAAGTAAAGCAAGCGCACGGGGTTCGGTTGGTAGTTTCCCCCGAGGCACCTGAAGAAGGGGCTGGACCCGACGTCCTAGCCTTCTTATAAAACCCGTGATAACCCGACTTCGAAGTAGTCGGCGCTTTGAACTCCGATTTCTTGCCACTGGATTCCTTCTTCGCTTGGACGTTCTTCATGTCCTTTTCCAAGGACCGAGCCGTTTTGACCAAGGTTAGGAAACCCTGCGCCATAGGCCCCGACAGTAACAACCTCAGCTCATCTCTTAACCCTTCATAAAAGCGGTTCATCTTGCGCTCCTCGTCGGCAAAGGTAGTGCTGGCGTATCGTCCCAAACGAGTGAACTCGTGGAGATACTCGTCCATAGTGTTATCTCCTTGCACCAACTTTTGAAATTCATTTTCCAACGCGATCCTCAGGGCTGAGGGGAGGTACCGAGCCATAAACAAACTCAAGAATTCCCCCATAGAGACATCCACCAACTGTCTTCCCCTTAGGTGGTGTAGCTCCAGCCCTTCCCACCATAACCTCGCGTCCCCGTCCAATAAGAACGTTGCAATCGTGGTCTTCTGCCACTCTTCGGTCTCCGTTGCTGTCAACACTCTATTTACTCTCGATAGCCAGTCCTCTGCCTGAGTCAGGGTTCCTGTTCCTAAGAACACTGGTGGACAGAAGCCCATCACATGCTTAAGTTGTTTTTCAGTTGCTCTCCGAGGCAACTCCGGCTCCACAATCACCTGTTCCACCCTCCTAGGCTCCGCCGCTTGTAGCGGCACTGCTCCGCAACAGGAGTAGGCTGCACATTGATCATTGCAAAGACAGCTTCTGCCACCAATCTAATGGTCTCGGCTGACGGAGGTGTTGCAGGCGCATCATTAGGTGCGCTGCTTGCCTCAGAACCTGGCCGTTCCGACGGTCCAGCACCACTTCTCATCACCTATAATCGTGCAAAACACCGATAAGCGACCCAAAAATATTGCAAAAAGCAATTATAGGAACACGCAGGTTCCTCAAACATGTGTATTTTCATTCCTAAGTGGACATTCATGGGTTCTTTTCATGTTATAACGATGACACACACACATGTGCTCACCACCCCTTAAAGTGAATTCGTCCACGAATTCATTAAGCTTGACCGAAACTGGTAGTCTGATACCAATTTGTAACACCCCTATCTATCACATAGTATATAGCAGTAGGTCCGGCCGGGGCCCGACGCCATAAACCACGGACAGACCGGTTGGTTACGCGTTGAAACCATTCAACCAATCATAGCGTCCTATACAACACCTAGCGGAAGCAATTATTAAGTTGCACAGTTAAGAACCTTGCTATCATGAATGTCCACTGAACCAAAAACATAGGAATGTTGAATACACACAACAACTGGCCTTAAGGCCTTACTAAGATTGCTTAACAAAACATGTCTTTCAAACCTCGGCACGCAAACCGGCCATACATGAGATAAACGGGAAACATAAAAAAAAGTTAGGCCTTCGAGGGCCGACCCAGCATCATGGGCTTTAGCCCGCTATTTCTCGCTTGGCTCCGCAACACCTGCAAGCCACAATCCACCGCCCGGTGGTAAACAAAATAACGGTCAGCAATATTGACCAAATTATAACGATCCCGCCCCCAAAATCGGGGCGGCAATGCTCTTTCCCTGCACTTTATTAGTATAAGGATCAAAATAGTGTAAACACACTTCACCACAGGTGTAGGCTCGCACAACCACACACCCCGTGCACTCAGGGCACATTCACGGCGGACCGGCCAACGTCACGTCAATTCAAGCCATAGACGTTCCCGTTCCACCACCGCCCCTTGGACGGCCAACCATATGAGCATTTTGCCTTCCTGGACTTGGTCACGACAATTTAAGCCAAAGACCGCCGAAGACCCTCATCCATGCCAACGGTTCCACCAAACGACATAGATCGGGTACGGTTCCGCCTGACTCGTGCTCACACCGCAATGACAATTTAAGCCATATGCGCAGGTCAAGACTCACCGAGTCCCGTTTCCAGCACAATAATCACATAACCCGGTTATGTTCACGTTGGCTCCCTGGCCACCATGTTGGCAAAGCACGTTTTTGCCTAGTTTTTAGGGTGCACCTTGGAGTTAGTCTCTAAGGCTCCCTGTTGCAATCTACCACGTAGAAAACCCGAAAACGCCCAAACACCCGGAGTCTTCCCTGGTTCAAATGCAATGCAACATCACCGATCCAGACCAACTTGTCCGGATAGGCTTCACACACCATGCCTATGCCCATTTACGCATACGGAATCTACACAAGGGTGACTTTACATATCTACCCCAAGGAACGCCTCAACTCTTCGCTCACTCGCGAGAGAGGGCTTCTTATGCAAAGGAAAAAAGGGCTTCACATGCCCTAGGTTGAGAATCGTTACCCTAGAATTTCTCCTCGGTGCCATGGAAAACTACGCGGATGGAAAGCACCGCAATCTCCTTGCCTCCGCGGATCCGAAGTCGGCTCGCGATTTGGACCTCCGAAGCTCCGCCGATGACCTGATCTTGCCTTCCTCCTCCTCCTTTCTCTCCCCTCTCTCTAGTCTTTAGAAAGAGAACCAAGGGGATGAAATGAGGGCTTACAAACCCTATTTCCGAGTTTAAACCGCCAGCACCAGCCCCCAGCCGTCGAATCCCAACATAAGAAAACGAACGGCCATGATCGGGGCCTAAAATACAAAATCTGGGCCGAACACGGCCTGCGACACGTCCGTGTCCAGGGCCGTGTCGCCCATTCGTCATCTCGCCCGTCGCTCCAACCAGCACACGGCCTCCGACACGCCCGTGTCATATGTGACACGGCCGTGTCAAGACCCGTGTCACGCCCCGTGTGCAACTACTAACCGTTGTTTCCTGAGGAGTACACTGCATGCGACACGGCACCCGACACGCCTGTATCATAAGTGACACGCCCGTGTCTGTGCCTGTGTCATGGCCCGTGTACATAACTCAGAAAACTCCCTAGTGTGACACGCCCTGGGACACGCCCGTGTCCAGGCCGTGTGCCTCAACTCGACGATCGCCGATCGTCAAAACGTCGACCACATGACCCATGGCCGAACACGCCTGTGACATGCCCGTGACACCAGCTCCAAGTCCTAGACTTGGCTTAAAACATCACCCGTCCCTCTTTTGAGTTTCGGGGTGTTACACCTCGGGCTTACCCTTGCCCCTTACTTGGCAGGTTATCCTGCCATGTCAAAAGTTGAGATGTTTTTACGCGATGGGTCTCTTAGTGGGGTCGATCCTTCCTCAAGTCCAGGAGGTTGGCATCTAGGTCTATTCCCTATAGTTATTCCAGCCGGAGGAGAGATGTGATCGGGGGTAGGTAGGACGACATGCAAGGGGGGAGCTGATCTCGGTCGTTAATGCAGGGGCTCGATCTTACAAGGACGCTTAAATCCCGAGGCATCGTCCAATCACCCGCATTGGGCTATCTAGAAAGAACATGTTGAATGCTGGTTTCCTGGATCGATAGCTGGGTTGTACTCAAAAGCTTTTAGATATCTTGTAATGAAATAGCATAAAGGAGACGATTTTCCACAAATATGTATATGTATGCAAACGAGATTACAAGCTGATATATATGTTGGCTGCTAGGGATAGAACCATTTTAGGTCGTCCCTGCTCTAGGTACCTCCCATCCTTTCCCCTTCTTGATCTTGCAGATAATAGCCTCCAGTGGCTAGGGCTTCTTGGACGATGAAAGGACCTTACCAGTTAGGATGCAGCTTGCCAACTACATCCCCCCTCCCTGCGACGTCCATCTTCTTCATGACCAGGTCTCCTACAAGGAAATGTTTGAGACAGACGTTTTTGTCGAAATTCTTTGTCATGCGTCTCTTGATTTCCTCCTAGCGAGTGGAGGCTAAATCGCGAAGTTCTTTGATATAATCCAGTGAGAGCCTTTGAGCATCTTCATTTTCCAAGTGTCATTCTTCGCTGCCTTCCCCTGCTGTTATGACCCTCGGACTCCGAATTGAACTCCACTGGGATGAGCACCTCAGACCCGTGGGATAAATTGAAGGGTGTTTCCCCCGTGGCCGAGTTTGGAGTTATTCTCAGAGCCCATAGGACCGAGGGGAGCTGCTCTGCCCAGTTGCCCTTCAGATTGATGACTTTCTTTTTCAGAAGGTTGATGACCAGCTTGTTGGCGGCCTCCACTTGTCCGTTGCTTCGAGGATGATTCACAGAGGCGAATCAAAGATCCGTCCCTAGCTGCTTGCAGAAGTCCTCCAGCTCCAAGCTGGAAAATTGCGGACCGTTGTCTGTGACGATAGCGAGAGGGATTCCAAACCTGCAAGCAATCTCTCCCCAAATGAAGTTCTTCACAATTTAGGAGGTAGTCTTGGCAACAGCCTTTGCCTAGATCCACTTGGAGAAATATTCGATCATGACGAGCACTGGTGAATTGTAAATATTCATACTTTTTAGTACTTTATATAAGTAGTTTTAGGTTATTTTTGTAGTTTTAGTTAATTTTCTTAAATAAATTTTTTTTTGTAAATACGCTTCTAAACTTAAGTTTATTTTGTTTTCTGTAATTTTGCAGAAAAGTCACAAAAATTTCAAGGTACACGCCCGTGTCAAATTGGTCACGCCCGTGACCTGGGCGTGTTACTTTGATTCCGGCAAAATTTTGCTTTCTGCGAAGATCAGCCGCCTGTAATGTCAGCCGCTCGACGAACGTCGATCTTAGCTCGACGCTTCACCAGTCTTTCGTCGATCGCAGATCGACGTTCGTCGATCTCAACTCGACGATTTGATGCCAGACTCAGCCAACGACGTTCGTCGACCTGAACTCAAATCAACGGCAGATCGACGTCCGTCGATCTCAGCTCGACGCTTCGCTAACTGACTCAACGATCAACACTCAACCCCTCTAGCAAGTCAACGCTCGACGCTTTGCCAGATCGACATTCGTCGATCTCAGCCCGCCGAAACATTGTCAGCGCTTCTCCGCTCGACTTTCATCGAGCTCCGCTCGACAAAATGCTCCTTGCGCTCGACGAGTTGTCCGCAGCCCCTGCACTCGACGCTTCCAGCAACCACTCGACGTTCGACGAACCCAACCCGAACGCCGCTCGACGCTTTCTGTCAACGCTCGACGCTTCCAGTGAAGTTGACCATACGTGTCCCGTACCCGCTGCTTCCAGAACCAGGTCAGTCATCAGAATTTTGGCTTCCCCTGCACACCAGCGTGCCACCTCCTATAATTTTTTGCTTATAAATAGATCCTCTTTGTAAGATCAAATGTTCCCTTTTTTGATCCATTTTGCTTAGGGTTGCGCTGCTTAGGTTTTATTCCATGCTATGTAAGGGAATTTTCTCTCCCTCTCTTTAGCTTGTTTTAGCTTTTTGTAACCCGTCTTTTTAGCTTAATAAAATTAGTATATTTTCTCTCCTTATGTGTATTGGAATGCATCTGATGCCCCTCCTTAAGCAATCTTATTTGTTTTATCTTTGTTTTTATTTTTTTTAAAATGTGTGTGTGTGTAAGAGAATAATTTGTTATTTTTATGTTTATCTTCTTTATTTTACTCCCCTTTTTAGCTTTTATGCTTTTTAATAGCTTTTTACATTCTTATAAATTTATAAAAATGGTTCTAAAAGTGGTTGTGTTTTTTTTTAAAATTTTGTGTTTTTATTTTTGTAAAACTTTTTGTTCTTTTATTCTTTCTTCCACTTTTAAGCATTTTTATAGAGTTATAAGAATGAATTAGTTGTTATTTTGATTTTTCAAACACTTTGATTTTGCTTTTATTTGAAAAGCGTTTTGCTTCTTTAATTTTTATTTCTTCTTTTTATGTATTTTTAGTGTATTCTAACGACAAAAATATAGTTTTTTAAATTTTTCTGTAACTTTGTTTTTCTTATTTTCATTTGTGTGGGTGAGTGTATGAGTTAGGTTTGCATTGCTTTTTTTTCCTTCAAGTAGAGTGCGTGCGTGTACGAGATAGTATTTTCAGCTTTTCATTTCCCGCCTACTCGTTTGAGTATGACTCACACTTTATCGCTTTCATTACTTCTTTCATTTCTCGCCTACTCGTTTGAGTATGACTCGCAATTTTACTGTTTTCTTTACTGGTTTCTTTACAGCTTTCATTTCTCGCCTACTCGTTTGAGTAGGACTCACACTTTATCTCTTTCATTATTTCTTTCACTTTCCGTCTCCTCGTTTGAGTATGACTCGTAATTTTACTGTTTATTTACTGCTTTCTTTATAGCTTTCATTTCCCGCCCACTCGTTTGAGTAGGACTTATAATTTCCCGCCTACTCGTTTGAGTAGGACTTGCATTTCAATTATGTAATTTCTTTTCTTAAGCCGTCCACATTCCGATGAGTGACCGAGCATTGAGACAAATAAAATCGTTTTAAATAATTAAAGGTCTTTTTTTCTTGTTAATTAAAGCACTTAAGATTTGCCCCGGGTCTATGACGCGTAGGACCACATATCGATGTGTGGGCTCCATTTCCGTTGTCCATACGCTAGCTAGCCGAGAGGCTGTAACGCCCCCGATTTTTGTGTGATTATTTAATCTTTATTTGACGTTATGTTGACCTATGTTTGGCTGTGCCATTGTTAGAGCATGGTCTTTGCTCTTTAGGTTTTCTAAGTGGATGTGTTATAGCCTAGTTGCAAGATTCCCTAGCAAGTCAGTGTCAATTTTGGTGACCCGGTGAGGCCTCTTTGGGAATGCTTGTATTTTGGCTTCGGGAGGTATTAGCCTGAGTTTTGTTTGTCGGATGTCGATTTCGACTTCGCCATTAGGTTCGTAGCATGGGTATTTAGCTACGTTGTGAATTTTGCTAAGTTCCGAGGTGGTTCGGTTTTCGTATCGTTTTAACGTTTTATTTAATTAATTGATATAGTATTGTATCATGTTAATTATTTATTTGCTGTAGTGACTGAGTATTATAAGGTATATTGTTGGGTACATAGGAAAATGTTTACCTGATTTGAGGAAGCCTCGCTTAGCTCAATGATATACATCAAGGTGTATTTGATGTTATTTTGAGTTTATATGTGCAGGTTAAGAATATGCTGAAATGCAGAAAAAAAGTTTCTAAGTCCATATGTCGACACTTAAGAAAGCCTGTGTCGACACTTGGAAAAGCAGTGTCGACACCAGAAGCAACTATGTCGACACACAGAATTTTTAGTCGACATCAACTGTGTCGACACCTGGAGGCAGTGTTGACACACCAAATTTTTAGTCGACATCAATGGTGTCGACACACAGGACTTGTGTCGACACACATCAGAGTTTCAACAAAGTTGATTGCTGTGAAGTGAAGAAGTGACTGCGTCGACACAAAGAAGCAGTGTCGACACATTCTACAGATACAGTGTCAAGAAGCAGTGTCGACACCAAAGGAGATGTGTCGACATCACCAAAGCTTGTGTCGACACTTAATCTACTTGTGTCGAAACATAATGAAGATCAGTCTCGACACTTTGCTGACAAAGACAAAGGTTCAAGAAATGACTAAAGACCTAACAGTTGTGAATTTCAACAAGTTTGCTGAAGCTATCAGAACTGTCAGAATTTCGTTAGAAACTGGATCAGCCAGTTACCATGGATGAAGTCTATATAAAGAAGGATTCTGTCAAATCAAAAAAAAACACACAACTATTGAAGAATTGATCATTGATCAAGAAAGAGCACATCACATAGAAGAAGATTTTCGTGAGAAGATCTAAGAAGACAGTCTGAAGTGGCAATCTACTCAGAATTTGTCTAAAGAGAATTCAAACAAGAATTCAAAAGAAACTTCAGAAGATTTGGAGAGTGAGAGAGAGCTCCAGCTGTTTGAAGTAAAGAATGAGATATTTACAAGTCTCTTAAGAAGCAGATTCTGAACAAATCTGCTAAGAAGAATTCAGATTTATTTCTGAAATCTAAGAAGGAAGCTGCCAGCCAGTCAACTTCAAAGAAGATCAACCCTACTGAGTTCAGATTCAAGAAGCTTTGAAGAAAGCTAAGAACAGGTTGATCTCAACAATCAGTTTTATCAAGAGCTGATCAAGAAACCTTTTATCCCTTCTCTCTCAACAAGGGTAAGATTCAAATTATAAGATTTTCAAATTTTATAGGATCTTTCAAGATCTGAGTTGTAAGCCTATGATATAAAGGCTGAGTGTAGGAGATATAGATTTCTGAGTGGTAGGGCTGTTAGCCTGAGCTGTAGGAGTGTGGATACATTCTGAGTTGTAGGCCTTGTGATAAGGCTGAGATAGGGCAGTTAGCCTGAGCTGTAGGAGTGTGGATACATTCTGAGTTGTAGGAACCTTTCAGGGGTTCTGAGCTGTAAGATCTGTGGATCTGAGAAGAAGGAAGAAGTTAGGTCGAATCTAACACACTGCTGGATAGGCGAAGGGGGGAAAGTGGATGTACCCAGACCTTGGGGAACCACTATAAACCAGTGTGTAATCTGTGATGTGTGTGTGATTGTGAATTCTGTGCCGTGGCTGCTGTGATAGCTGTAGAATAGTTAGATTCTATTTAAAGAACTGAATTCATATTCTGCCTTTAGTAAAAAAAGGAAAGAACCTATTCACCCCCCTCTAGGTGTTTGGGTTATCTTGAAATCAATTCTATCAAGTGGTATCAGAGGGAGGTTGCTCAAAGAAGGACTTAACAGTCTGAGTTAGATCCATAAGGCAGATTCAAGATCAAGAAAATGGGTTCAGGAGAAAATCATAAGGAACTAGGTTCTATGAAATTACCCATATGCAGGAAAGAGATATTTGGAATATGGAAAGAAAGGGTCAGGCTTTTTATGGAGGCTTCTGATCCAAGGATCTACATTACAGTAAAGGAAGGTCTTTATATTCCAATGAAGTTGTCAGTTCTAGATGCAAATCAAAGAATTCCCAAGGATTTTTCAGAGATGACAAAGGAAGAGATCATCCTGACAACTATGGATAAAAGAGCCCAGAATTTCATAGTAAGTGTCATAGATGATTCAACCTTTCAAAATTTGATTCACTGCAAGACCTCCAAGGAAATGTGGGACACTTTGATAGTCTACATAGAGGGTTCTTAAGAAGTCAGACAAGATAGAAAATCTATGCTGAACCAGGAATATGAGAGTTTCAGACAAGGAAAGTCAGATCGTATAACTGAGTGTTATAAAAAGTTCTATAGAATAGTAAATGAGTTGATGTCCTATGGAAAGATCTTCAGTACATATGAACTGAATGATAAATTCCAAAGATCCTTGACATAGGATTGGGACACTAAGATTTGTGCCATTAGGGAAGTGGCCAAACTTGCAGATATCTCTCCTCCAACTT
Organism: Platanthera zijinensis; assembly: GCA_039513925.1. Classification (NCBI taxonomy): domain Eukaryota; kingdom Viridiplantae; phylum Streptophyta; class Magnoliopsida; order Asparagales; family Orchidaceae; genus Platanthera; species Platanthera zijinensis. The sequence goes on from CM077083.1 coordinate 182,089,178, forward strand.
TGTTTGGAAAATTGCTGTCATATGAGATGCAGCTGATGACTAGGAAAGAAGAAGAGAAAAGTGCAAAATGGGAGCATAGAGAAAAGTCTGTGGCCTTTAAGGTGGAAGCCACTAGGAAGAATAGGAGGATGTCTCCATCACCTCCTAAGATAGTTACTGAAATTACTTCAGATAATTCAGACAACCAAAGTTCAGACAGCAGTGACTCAGATAAAGACGTTGCTGCCTTCACAAGGCAGTTTCAGAGATTCCTGAAGAAGAAGCAGTGGAAGTCTAGGCCCTCCACATCTCAGCATGTGGATGACTATTATCAAAAGAGGAAGTCATATAGGAAGGACAGGAGCAGGTCTAAGCCTAGCAAATCTACAACATCAAAGATAGTTTGCTACTACTGTAATAGACCTAGACATGTTGTGGCTGAGTGTCCAAAAAAAAGAAAGGAGTCTGCTGATAAAAGGAAGACTCAACAAAAGAGCAAGAAGGAGAAATCCTTTGTTGCTAAGAAGGAGAAGAGCTTGACAGACCAATCATCTTCAGAGTCTGAATCTGAAGCTGAGGCATACATTGGCCTATATGCAGCAGATGAAGAAGATGAATTTATGCAAGTGCTAAACTCTATCTATGAACAAGAAGACCATAAGTGCATGGGACTGATGGCTATGTCAGAAGAAGACAAGTGCAAGGATCAGCCTGGTCCTAGTATGGTATAATGTTTTTCTAGAAATTCATATTGTAGTACTGGTTCAGAGTCAGCTACATCTGCATCAAGTGATGTGGATGGGTCTGAGTCTGAAGGTGATATTCATCAGCTGATAGATGAATATGAGGACTTGTTGCAGGCACTAAAAAAAAGCAAAAACTTGGCCAAAACTCAGGCTAAGGAAATTGCAGATCTTAAGATGGCTGCATCTTATTTAGTGAAAGAGTTGGATCAAAAAATGAATGAGATTGCCAAACTGAAAACTATAACTATTATTCAGATGTGCACAATCACATACAAAAATGATCTAATTAAAAGTCTGGAAGCCAGACTTAAAAAAAGAAAAAGATTTGGTAGCTAGTTATTCCAAGCCAAAATCAGTTTTACCCTTAATAGATGAGTTTGTGGATCAAAAGGATAAGGCTAGAATAGGCTTTAAAGGTGACACCAGGGCTGTACAATTTAAGAGAAAGGTCAAAGCCTCAGTCCAGCCACTAAACTTTAAAGTCCCTGTAGTTTTTAGAAAGGTACAAGTGCCTTCTAGCAAGTATGACCTTGAGAATACTCATGGTCATAGTAAGACTAAAGTTCTGAATGACAAGGGTGTTTATGTCAATAAGGCAGCCCATGTCCATAAACCCCATGTTCTTAAGAAAATAGTGGGTGTAGCTGCAGCAGTACCAGCACAAAACAAAAGATTTGCTATCAACCAGACTGCCAAGAATGTATCTAAAAATAGATACAACAAGTATGAATGCTGGTATTGTGGCAAGACAGGACATTATGCCTTAGATTGCTGGCATAACATTAGTGTCAGGAAGAACAACAGTCTACCTGTTAGAAGAGCAGCAGGTAGATTTGTTAAGTATGAAGCTAACTTGAACCAAAGACCCAAGACTTACTTGGGCTCTAAGGTTAGGTAATTCTTTATTGCAGGTGAGTCCAAGTTACCATGCCCCTATATGGTACTTGGACAGTGGATGTTCTAGGCACATGACTGGAATGAGGGGGTTGCTGAAGGAGTACTTACCTATCATAAATGGGTCTAAAGTAATCTTTGATGGTTCTGAAAAAGGGATCATTAAAGGATTTGGTAACATTTCTAATAACCAGATTACTATCACTCAAGTGGCCTATGTGAAGGGTTTGAAACACAACCTTGTAAGCATAAGTCAGCTGAGTGATTTAGAATATGACATTTCATTTATTAAGAATGGATGTCATATCAAAAGGTCAAGTGATCAAAAGGTCATATTGACAGGATATAGAAAAAGAAATGTGTACTATCTTAATTTTGAGTGTGAGAATAAAGGTTCTCCTATTTTTCTTGTAGCTGATGAGAGAGCCTCTCATTGTGTCAAATGGCACAAGAGGCTGGCCCATCTTAACTACAAAATAATTGGCCAACTCTTTAGCAAAGAGTTAGTGAGGAATGGTCCTAAAGTTAAGAGTATAAAGGATGGGATATGCTCAGCTTGTCAAAAAGGCAAGCAGACAAAATCCTCCTTTCATAGCCTTGAAAATAAGGATTTTGTGAGGTGTCTATACCTATTGCATATGGATCTATTTGGTCATATGTCAGTTCATAGTCTAGGTAGGAAGGTCTATACTTTTGTGGTGGTAGATGACAATTCTAGATATTCCTGGGTGTTCTTTCTGAGACAAAAATAAGAAACCCCAAGTGTTTTATATAGTTTTGTCAAGCAAATTCAGAATGAACTTGACAGTACAGTGGTCAAAATCAGAAGTGACCATGACACTGAATTTCAATCTGAAAGTATGACAAGACTGTGTGAAGAATTTGGGATTTTTCAAGAATTCTCCTCACCTAGAACACCACAGCAAAATGGTATTGCTGAAAGGAAGAATAGAACACTGATTGAGGCTGGTAGAACTCTATTGAGTGACACTTCTCTCCCAGAATATTTCTGAGCTGAGGCAGTAAATACTGCATGTCATGTGATCAATAGGGCTTCTATCACCAAAAGCCACAAAAAGACTCCCAATGAGATCATGAAGGGTAGAAAACCAAACTTATCCTATTTTAGGATCTTTGGTTGCAAGTGATATGTTCTTAACAATGGCAAGTCTTATCTAACTAAGTTTGCTACCAAATCCCAAGATGGGATATTTGTTGGGTACGGCAACAATAGTAAGGCTTATAGGATCTACAACTTGATTACTCAAGTTGTAGAAGAGTCTGTACATGTTGTCTTTGATGAAACAAGACTGATTAACAGTGAGTTGCCTTGTAGCTCATGTAGTTCTATAGGTATAAATGAGAGAATGGATAAGCTTACCATTACAGAAGAGTCAACTGCAGAGCAGGAAGTGGAAAATGGTGGTTACTGTCTAGGGGGAGTACAGGACTCTCTAGATGCTGATGAAAACAAAGAGGTGCAGCATATTAAAGAGACTGGAGGTGTTCAACCTGAAGATAGTCTACCTCCACATGTTAGACACTTAAAGGATCATCCAGCAAATCAGATAATTGGTGATCCAAGACATGGAGTGCAAACCAGAAGCAGGAACTTGAACATAGTTCTTTGCTCAAGCTTCCTATCTAAACTGGAGATAAAGAGATTTAAAGAAGCTATTCTAGACCCACATTGGATTGATGCCATGCAAGAGGAGCTAAATCAGTTCAGAAGGTGCAAGGTCTGGGAGTTAGTTCCTAAACCAAAAGACCACAACATCATTGGAACAAAGTGGATCTTTAGGAACAAACTGGATGAGAGTGGGATCATTGTGAAGAACAAAGCAAGACTTGTTGCAAAAGGATATAGACAGGAAGAGGGTATTGACTTTGATCAAACCTTTGCCCCAGTAGCAAGACTGGAAGCAATTAGGATGTTCCTTGCCTATGTAGCATATCAAGGCTTCAAGGTATTCCAAATGGATGTAAAATCAGCATTCCTACATGGAAATCTAAAAGAAAAAGTCTATGTAGAGCAGCCCTCAGGTTTTGTTGATTCTCTCAAACCTGATTATGTTTATAGACTTAGAAAAGCTTTGTATGGGTTAAAGCAAGCCCCAAGGGCTTGGTATGTAACCATGTCTACTTTCCTTATTGAGAACAAATTCTCAAGGGGGAAAATAGACAAAACTCTATTCCTAAGGGAGTCCAAAGGAAAGATAATCTTAGTCCAGATTTATGTAAATGACATAATATTTGGGTCTACAAAAAACAACCTTTGCAAGAAGTTTGCTAAACTTATGCAAGGGAAGTTTGAGATGAGCAGCATGGGAGAACTTAAGTTCTTCTTGGGACTTCAAGTAAGACAGACTGATAATGGCATGTCCATATCGCAGTCTAAGTTCACCAAGGAGTTAATTAAGAAGTATGGTATGGAATCATCCTCCACCATGAGAACTCCTATGGGAACAAGTATGCCTATATGCAAAGATGATGCAGGTAAGCCTGTAGATGAGTCTTTGTATAGAGGAATAATTGACTCTCTTCTATATCTATCTGATAGTAGACCAGACATTATGTATGCAACATGTGTCTGTGCTAGGTACCAATCATGCCCTAAAGAATCTCATTATACTGCAGTAAAAAGGATTTTGAGATATCTAAAGGGCACACCTAATCTAGGCCTTTGGTACCCTAGGAATGGAGATTTTCTACTGACAGGCTATTCAGATGCAGACTTTGCAGTTGCAAAGAAGATAGAAAAAGCACAACAGACACCTGTCAATTTCTAGGAGGAACATTGGTGTCTTGGAGCAGTAAGAAGTAGACTAGTGTGACAATTTCCACAGCTGAGTCCGAATATGTGGCAACAGGAAGTTGTTGTGCACAGCTGTTGTGGATTCAACACCAGCTAGAAGACTATGGTATTCAAGTAAGTAGAACACATTTGTTTTGTGATTCTACAAGTGCTATTTCTATTGCTAATAATCCTGTTTCACATAGTAGGACTAAGCATATAGAAATTAGATACCATTTTCTTAGAGAACATATAAAGAAAAAGGACATCTCACTAGAATTTGTCAAAACAGATTATCAAATTGCAAATGTGTTTACTAAGCCTCTAGATGAAACTAAATTCAATAAATTTAAAATTGAATTAGGAATGTTGAACATAGATTAGTTTAACACAATTGGCAAAGTGAAACAGTGTCGACACATCATCAATTGGTGTCGACATATAGAAGTCATCACCGTTGTCGAGACATTAGAAGTATGTGTCGACATATTTCAACAGTGTCAACACATTTGCAAAGTTTTTGCCCGCCTTTTGACCTTCTTTGTTTAGAAGGGTATAAATAGGTCAAGAACAATCTCTGTCGACACACTCTCCAGGTTTTCGAGACCAAAACCTTGTATCGACAAACTCTCTCATCTCAATCCAAGCTTTCTCACCATCCCAATGACGCCAAAGGTAGAATATAACATCAACAAAGGATATGAGTTGGTTCGCCACGCCTTTGATGATGTAGAATCTGAGATTAAAGGGGTAATTACCCTAATTGCTGAAAATGATTTGGAGTTTTTGGTATCTGAACCAACCAAGATATGGAAGAAAGAGATACTTGAGTTTTATGGCGCAGCTACAATAGATTCAACTGGCCTTAAGATTAAATCAACGGTTCATGGCGCTAGAGTCAAATTGACCTTGAAGAGTTTGAGTAAAATTCTTAATCTTCCTAAGACTTAGGATGAAGAAGAAGTACCCGTATCTAAGACAAGGGAAGCACTACAATAGTGTGGATTGGATCCCACCTTGAAGATTGGATCTGCTATAAATAGGAAAGGGATGAATCAGCAATGGAAATTCCTCTCTGAAGTGGTTGGCAAGGTAATTCTATGTAAGCCAGGGGGACATGATAGAATTTCAGCCTATATGTTCAGCCTAATGACAAGGATTATTTTTAGACTAAACACAGATTGGTCTATAGTAATTTTTGAGAAGATTAAGAAAGGCATAAAGAAGCCTAATTTGGCTAGACTGATGAGTTTATACTTGGCTGGAGCAATTCCAGAAGTAATGCACCAGATTCCTGGTTCTAAAATCAACCATATGAGAAAAATGTTTACCAGGATTATCTCTAGATGGGATAGGGTCCTAACAAAGGACATGCCTGATATAGAAAGACAAGAAGCTGCTAAGAATTCACCTGCATAGGACATTACTGATAATGCACAGGTGTAGGGGGAGCCAGATAATACACAGGCACAGGACATTACTGATAATACACAGGCACAGGACATTATAAATAATGCATAGGTGCAGGGGGAAGAGACAACACACTTGGCAAGTGAAATGGCTTCACAAACAATTCTTGAGAGACCTCATATCAACATTCCATCACAAGATGTTATCATGGAGGATACATCTGTAGTTGCTGATGCTCCTGAGAAAGAAGTACCACCAGTCCACACTCAACAAGAGTTTACTCTTGAAGAGTTGTTTCCTGTGAGGGAGCAATAAATAAGGGGAAGCAAATAAGGATTGAGGGGGAGCAGGCTGACTTTGAGGGGGAGCAGATTAGGACTGAAAAGGAGCTCCCTCCTAGTCCTAAGGAAAGAGTAGACATTGCCAGTACATCTGCTTCAGAAGATGAAGAAATCACAAGTGCCAAAAAGAGAAAACTGATGATTTTTAAGAGGAGTCAAAGCTACAAGAAAGCATTGCAAACTGCTGCTCCACAACCTGCCCCAGAGGCTGATTACAGCTCATTATTGGTGGCCTTGCAAGTGAAATTAGATGAGCAGAGAGTGGCTCTAGAGAAGTATGTGGATGAAAGCCATAAGTTACTTCAATTTGATCTGGCTCAGGATATCAAATCCATCAGGTTTGAAGTGAATCTACATAAGAAAGAGATGACAGATTGCTTCCACAAAGGGGGCAATGCTGTAGTATTTCTGGCTACGCAGCAAGCAGTAGTAAAGGCTCAAGTGGATGACATTGCTATTAAACAAGGCTATGTACTTGAGAATCAGATTAGGATGAATGACAATCTGACTGAATCTCATAATGAGATAGTAACTAAAATAAAGAATACAGTCACTACAATGACTGAAGCAAAGGGCTAAAGAGAAAGAGGGGTTTGATAAGAAACTACAGGCTGCCTTAGACTCATTTCAGACAGACATTACTACTTCTCAGAATTTAATCTCTGCTAAGCTTCTCAAGTTAAAATCATTTTATAAAGATGGTGTTAATTTTCTTGATGGACAAGTGAGATTTCAGAAAGATGACATACGAGACCATATTGAAAGAGAAGTCATAAAGGGGGAGAGAGTGTTAGTCAAAGCAGGCTCAGATCATGCCAAATGGATATCCAATAGCATCAGAGCCACTATGGGATATCCACCCCTTTGTGATGATGATAATGTTGCTGAGTTAGGTGTGCAACCTGCTTATCTTGAAGGTGATCAACCTGAAGTTGCTCAAGTCATCTACCCTCCAGCAGATTTTGATATGATTCAGCAACAGGTTCAGTCAATGTACAGTCCTCCACAGGAAGTTGATAATGTTATTATTGAGAAAGTAGAAATGCAAGAAGATGCCTTGAAAACTCAGCAGGAAGCTCAACTATCAAAGAAAAAGTTCAGAGAAGAGGCTGAGTTAAAGCCTGATTTTAAGCAGTGGAGCCCCACTTCCAGGAATATCATTTTGACTACCTGGAAAGCTGTGAAAGAACAGATCCATGAAAGGAGCAAATGGTATACTGAACAAGAATGGCAGAAATATGAAGCAAGGCAAGAAGCCATTCTGCAATATAGAAGAAAGGCAAAAATTGGGAAGCTACCTCCTAATGCTCAGGAGCCTAGCAAATACTTCCCTAAGCCTTTTCATTATTTTGAAAGGCAGAGAATTAAGGCTGAAGCACAGAAGAAGGCAGAGTTGAAAGAAAAGAAGCCCATTGATGATGCAGAACCTACTGTGCAGGCTCAGATTAAGCTAGGAAAAGACATAGTCATCAGGGAGCCTGATCAGGCTTAGTATAGGTTTACTAGATTTTACAAGAACAATGTAATCTTTAGTATTAAAGAAATCTATGTATATAATTGTTAAGAAACTTTTTGATAGTATAAACAAAACAATGTTTCATGTTCATTAAGTTTGCATCATTATTCTGTAATGTCATTTTGGTATATATTTTGTTTATAAGTCACCCTGTCATATAATGCTTATATACATCATAATGTTTGTTTATTATAAGTGGTGTATATCATTGACTAAAGGGTTATGACTTTTCCAAATAGGGGGAGATTGTTTGGTACATAGGAAAATGTGTACCTGATTTGAAGAAGCCTCACTTAGCTCAATGATATACATTAAGGTGTATTTGATGTTATTTTGATTTTATATGTGCAGGTTAAGAATATGCTGAAATGCAGAAAAAAAAAGTTTCTAAGTCCATGTGTCGACACTTAAGAAAGCCTGTGTCGACACTTGGAAAAGAAGTGTCGAGACCAGAAGCAACTGTGTCGACACACAGAATTTTTAGTCGACATCAACTATGTCGACACTTGGAGGCAGTGTCGACACAGAGAATTTTTAGTCGACATCACTTGTGTCGACACACAGCAGAGTTCAACAAAGTTGATTGCTGTGAAGTGAAGAAGTGACTGTGTTGACACAAAGAAGCAGTTTTGACACATTCTACAGATGCAGTGTCAAGAAGTAGTGTCGACACCAAAGGAGTTGTGTCGACATCACCAAAGCTTGTGTCGACACTTAATCTACTTGTGTCGATACATAATGAAGATCAGTCTCGACACTTTGCTGACAAAGACAAAGGTTCAAGAAATGACTGAAGACATAACAACTGTAAATTCCAACAAGTTTGCTGAAGCTATCAGAACTATCAGAAGTTCGTTAGAAACCGGATCAGCCGGTTACCATGGATGAAGTCTATATAAAGACGGATTCTGTCAAATAAAAAAAAACACACAACTATTGAAGAATTGATCATTGATCAAGAAAGAGCACGTCACATAGAAGAAGATTTTCGTGAGAAGATCTAAGAAGACAGTCTGAAGTGGCAATCTACTCAGAATTTGTCTAAGGAGAATTCAAACAAAAATTCAGAAGAAACTTCAGAAGATTTGGAGAGTGAGAGAGAGCTCCAGCTATTTGAAATAAAGAAGGAGACATTTACAAGTCTCTTAAGAAGCAGATCCTTAACAAATCTGCTAAGAAGAATTCAGATTTATTTCTGAAATCTAAGAAAGAAGCTGCCAGACAGTCAACTTCAAAGAAGATCAACCCTACTGAGTTCAGATTCAAGAAGCTTTGAAGAAAGCTAAGAACAGGTTGATCTCAGCAATCAGTTTTATCAAGAGCTGATCAAGAAACCTTTTATCCCTTCTCTCTCAACAAGGGTAAGAGTCAAACTATATGATTTTTCAAATTTTGTAGAATCTTTGAAGATCTGAGTTGTAAGCCTATGATATAAAGGCTGAGTGTAGGAGATATAGATCTCTGAGTGGTAGGGCTGTTAGCCTGAGCTGTAGGAGTGTGGATATATTCTGAGTTATAGGCCTTGTGACAAGGCTGAGGTAGGGCTATTAGCCTGAGCTGTAGGAGTGTGGATAGATTCTTAGTTGTAGGAACCTTTCATGGTTCTGAGCTGTAAGATCCGTGGATCTAAGAAGAAGGAAGAAGTTAGGCCGTCTAGCACATTGCTGGATAGGCGAAGGGGGGAAAATGGATGTACCCAGACCTTAGGGAACCACTATAAACCAGTGTGCAATCTGTGATGTGTGTGTGATTGTGAATTCTGCGTTGTGAATGCTGTGATAGCTGTAGAATAGTTAGATTCTCTTTAAAGAACTAAATTCTTATTCTGCCTTTAGTAAAAAAAAGGAAAGAACCTATTCACCCCCCTCCTTTAGGTGTTTGGGTTATCTTGAAATCCATTCTATCATATATTATGCTAGCTGTTTTAATATAAGTGACTATTATAGTATAGTGACTGGTCATTTTAAGAGTGGCTGAATTTTATATTACCTAAATTATATTATATTATATCTAGCTTGAGTGAGAGATAGTGTATATATATTATGTAAGTATTATCTGATTTCATCTTCCCCAAAAGCTGGAGGCTAGCTTCTTGCGGAAGAAACGAGAGGCGGTCAACCCCAAGTTTCGGCCGCCGATTTCTTGAGCTGGGGAGCTCAAAATTTTTGCTTGAGAGTAGGTTCGAGCTGCTCTCGCTTAGATCTACGTTCCTACGGTAAGATTTTTCCTTTTTCATGAAAGTTAGGGTGTTAGGAAATCTCAGTTTGACCCCTGCTTCATCTCTAAAGCTGTAGGTTTTGTTTTCTTAGTGATTCATGCGGCTAGGTCAGTAAGGGGGAGTATAGCTGGCCGATTCTTGAAGATTGAGGCAAGTGATGCTCTTTCATCCTTGCCAAGATTGATTCTCTATCTTTTTATTAGTTTTATTCCTCTTTTGTTTAGATACTAAGTGTGCTGTAGGTTTTGACTATGGTTAACTTGCAGTTAGGGTAGAAAAGCTCCAGCAAGTCCAAGTTTTTAGAGAGAAAATGTCCGTTTGGGTTGGTTTTGGTATGGCTCTGGCTGGATAGGTTAGGTCTGTATCAGGATAGCTAGCTATAGCAGGTTTTCATTTCAGCTAGTCTATGCAAATAAGATAAAATATTTTTATTTTGGGCTAGTTGTTGAGGTCTAGCATGGTCGGTTTGAGTAGAGAAATTTTTCTATCAGGTCTCTGCCCCTTGGCATTGAGTGTATCTTAGTACAGAAGTCCAATTTTTAGGCTGTGTAAAAGCGTTGAGTGTGGTGGACACACTCAACGCCTAGCTGATTTGGTCTGGAGTCTAAGTAAAAAAGCGTTGACAGCGTTTAGTGAGGTGAGCTCACTCAACGTCGTCTGCCTTGTTAGTTTTTCTAAGTATTTTGGCGTTGAGTGAGTTGAGCTCACTCAACGCCGTCTAGCCAGTCAGACTTTTCTAAGTCTTTTGGCATTGAGTGAGTTGAGCTCACTCAACGCCGTCTAGCCAGTCAGGCTTTTCTAAGTCTTTTGGCATTGAGTGAGTTGAGCTCACTCAACGCTGTCTGCTTAGATTGGTAGTTTAAGTCAAAAGCGTTGAGTATGGGGAGCTCACTCAATGCCTTTGGCGGTTTAGTGATGACAACGTTGAGTGTGATGATAACACTCAACGCCTTGGTCAATTTAGCTGTTAAGTCAAAAGAGTAGAGTGTGGTGAACTCACTCAACGTCTTAGTTTGGTTTTGCTGCTAAGTAAGCAAGCGTTGAGTGAGGTGAGCTCACTCAACGCTTCCTTCTATTTTTCTGCTAAGTGAAATAGCGTTGAGTGTGGTAAGCTCACTCAACGCCATTTCTTTATTTTGTTGTTAAGGCAAATAGCATTGAGTGTGGTAAGCTGACTCAATGCCTTTTTCTTTATTGAGTTATTTAAGCAAAAGCGTTGAGTGTGGTGAGCTCACTCAACGCCCTTTTGTTGGCTTTGCTGATTTAAGCAAGAAAGCATTGACAGCATTGAGTGAGCTGAACTCAATCAACGCCATAGTCTAGAAAACATTGACAGCGTTGAGTGAGCTGAAGTCACTCAACTCCGTCAGCTGTTTGTGCAGCTAAGTGTTTTAGCTGTTTGTTTTAGATTTAATGGGCTTTAGCTTGGGTTTTAGTGGATATAGAACCTGGTTCTTATACTTTAGGGGTTGAGTTGGACCGATGCCGCCACCACAGTACCTGGGGTTGAGTTGGACTGATGTCGTCGCCCCCTCTCTTCTTGTCTTGCTAGACAATTGGACTGTTTGGTTGAGTTTGACAGATGTCGCCTCCACAGTACCTCTGAAAAGATTTCGGTCTGATGGTCCTGGTTGGACATTGTTACCACCGGCTAAGGCCCTTTTCCTCTATTATTAATGCTTCTTTTGATTCTAAAGCTCTGTTTAGATTTTTGTTATCCTGCTAATTTTACTTGCAGATATTCTAGAAGCTTGGCTTCATTCTTGCACTTGGTGCAATTTTATTTACTCGATTTGATGAGTATATTATCTTTTGCTGTTGAAATTTAATCCTTTTGCTGAGTGTATCAGCATCCTTTTGTATGGGTTTGGTAAATCCCTTGGTTTCATTGCTTATAATCTATTGCTCCTTTACTACTTGTTTTTCTCTCGTGCTGAGGTGTTCTTTCTTTGAATGCCTCAGGTTAAGGGTTGTAGTCGATTGAGCGGCTAGTTTTCTTTTGGAGCTTGTTGGTGATCTGCAGGGTTGTAGAGGTTTCTTTACTCATCTTTGTGAGGTAGTTCATTTCTTATTTCCATACTGTATAGACATACATACTCTCTAGTGGGTTCATGTCAGGTTGTTGACGCCCACTGGTGGTCTTCTTTGTGATGCTAAGTATGAACTTAAACTGCTAGTTTTTTGCTTTTTTTGAAGGTTGTTTACTTGCTCTCTGGGATTTTTTTATGCTAGGGTGCATGTTAAATATTTTTAACTTATAAAACCCCTACCGATATTACTTCATACATACCATATTTTTAAAACTAAAGGACTATCTACTAATCTAACGTAAAGCCTATTTTCATACTATACTAAATTAGAGTATTGCATACCGTGAGTTGTCCTTCGGGGATATTTATACTCACGTAGGATGTCAAATCACTTAATCAAAGTATTTTTCCGCAGCGTATAAAGATATTTTACTCGTGGACTAGTTGATCCACTGTGCCGAGTGAATGATTTCAGTTGTCTACCTAAATCACCTAGAGGGGGGGGGGTGAATAAGTGAGTTGTGCTTCTTTTTTTGGAATAAAAATTTAGCGCCTATGCACACAAATCAACCAAGCAATCACAGACGACAAAAGATTAATGGTGGTTCCCCAACCTTGGGTACATCCACTTTCCCTTACCGATCTAGCAAACCACTAGACTCGGCTACTACTATCTCGGATTGAAAACTAATCCTTCACCTCAGAACAAAGTTCCTACAAACTCGATCCAAATGGATCTACACTTGGAAGATAAAACTTCCTATAACTCGGAGAGAAATCTCCTACAAGAATTGAATAGAGAGAAATTTGAAAATACAAACAATAATCTTCAAATCTTGAATTGATCTGCCTGGATCATCTTCTTATAACTTGTGGCTCTGTCAGAATTGTTGAAGAAGATAACTCGGCAAGCATGAGATCTGAAAACTTCTTTTGACTTCACCTGATCAAAGAGATGATGAAGAACGAACAATAATCCCGATCTAGAAATCAATCTTGATCTGAATCCTTGAATCGAAAACCCTAGCCCTTGCACGAAGAAGATCAGCGACGACGACTTTCGTTTTGGAGAGAGAAAATGAGATTCAGAGAACTTAGAATATTATGACAGCTTGTAAAATCTTTCTTAGGGTTAGTCGGTTTACAATACCTTATATAAGATCTCCCTAACGGTCATAATTATCCTTAATGACGTACACATGCACCAATCACATCATTTCATTTGAAAATCCAGCCAATTATGGACTTAGCGAAATTTCTAAAAATCTGAACTGCATTTATCGAGTGAAGTAATATTACTCGAGAAGTGAAGCTATTACTCGAGTGGAAAATGAAGATTACTCGAGAAGAGGAATTTCTGAAATTACTCGATAAGAAGAAAGCATTATTCGAGTACAAGATTGGTTCTCGAGAAATCAACTTGAATTACTCGAGAAGAAGTTTAACAGATGTATTCGAGACAGAAAGAATCATTACTCGAGTAGAATGGAATTACTCGAGAACTGAGAATCTGCTCGAAAAGTAGAATAAAACTTCTCGAGAACAAAGGCTTAGAAAATTTTCTGGGTCTAGAAGATTGTTACTCGAGAACTAGAACTGATTACTCGAGACATACTATCAACTACTCGAGTACTATATGATTACTCGAGTATTATACTTAGAAATCTTCTGTGTTAAAATCCTGAACACTCGAGAGGTAGAGTCAAAGTCCACTCGAGTACTAGACCTGGTTACTCGAGAACTAGAATAGTACTACTCGAGAACCAATTCCTGTACTCGAGTACTAAGCTGACTTCTCGAGTGCTTTTACTTCTTTTACTCGAGTACTATGCTGACTTCTCGAGTAAAAGACTTAGAAAAATTTCTGACTTTAGAAAATTTTTCTTCTTGAATCCAATCATCACCAACACTTCATCCATTTGTCCAAGTGCTTGAATATGAAGTGTATCCCAATAGAGAGACTACACATGAGTCAACACCTTGGATCACATAATGAGGGATTACATTGTATGTTCCTGTGTTTATGACCCATTGTAGGCTGACATTGGTCTACACTTAGCAATAGAACCTGCAAACACATAACTAAAATAGAAGATCAAATACAACTTAATTCATCTTAGTTCAATGATGACTTCATGCAAATCTGGGTTATTGTGGATGCAATACCCAACACCGAGGGATATAACCATCTAACTTAATTGGATTTCATTCATAATAACATATGATTTTCTTATAAACTGTAGAGTTTAGAGTTTTGCTTGAGCCTCTGCAGTTATCCCCTACACGGCGTGGCATCACGGCGCGTATTTTCTCTTACTCTGATATAATTTTTATGCTGAGAAAATACGGGTTGTGACAGTTGGTATCAGAGGGAGGTTGCTTGACAATTGGTCGGGCAACCTTCCCTTGTTAGTGTTAGTTGTTTAGTGTCATATCATACACACACCGATGTGTCATCAGTACGTCTTGGCTGAAGCATGAACACTACACTCATAAGCATGATTAGAAGTATACGTGGCATATTATGTAGTATGGGATGCATAATATGTGTTTGTATATGGATCCACCATAGGTGGCAACATGTGAGGGTTATGTAGTATGGGATGCATAACCTTACCATATGAATGCCCATTAGCACGTTTTCTCTTTTCGTTGAATGCAATGTTATGTAGTATGGGATGCATAATATTGCATGTGTACACCGCTTATAACATGCACTAGAGCCTTTTATAGAATGCATATCACAACATGCATAGCATAACATAGCATAAGCACAACGTGCCAAGATAAAGATGTATATGATGACATATGTACACACATAGTTTTGAGTCAAAAGGAATATAAATTCATGCATTTATGGTCTAAGCACATGAGTTAGTGTGATGATGGTGAATCATCCTAGGTTAAGCATAACATCATTATTGAAAAATCCCAGAGCAAGTTAGCAATTGAAGCTCATACTTAAGTATGTTTTGTCTGTACTAGGTTGTCTAGTTCTAGTGGTTAGGCTAGGTTCTGACTAGTTGTTTGTATGTTAATTGAATGTCGAGGCGTCCTTCGACGAGGTTGACTCCCCAATCTGAGGGCGAGTCTTCAGGAGCACAAAATGATGTGATGATGAAAAGTCTGCGGCAGAGCAATGAAGCTTTGTCGAGGCAAATGGTGGATGTGCAGTCCCAGATCTAGTCTCTGTTATCAGTTGTGTCCGGGATAGCTCCGATAGTGTAGGACCCTGCCGAGGGTCGAGCTGTTCCTGCCCCTCCTGCTCCTCTAGTGCCTCCAGTAGTGGTTGCACTAGAGATGACGTTTATCTCGCACTTTCAGCAACTCAGGCCTCCTACTTATGATGAAAAGGCAGATTTCATAGTCTTGGATGATTGGCTTATAGCGACCGAGGAAATGTTTTCCTACTCGGGAGTTACAGAAGATCAAAGGGTAATGATCGCTACCTACCAACTCAAGGGCTTAACAAAGAGTTGGTGACTAAGAGAGAAGGAAAACCAGAAAGATGGGTGCTCCTGGGAGTCTTTTAAGGGGCTGCTGCTGAGAAAGTTTCTGCCTTCGGTCGAGTGGGACCGTTTGATGAATGACTTCTTACACTTAAAGCAGAGGTAACTCACAGTTAGTGAGTACGAGATCGAATTCAGTAAACTAAGTCAGTTTGCCCCGGGCTTGGTAAGTTCTGAAGCGGATCGAGTTAAGCGATTTCTTGGTGGTCTAAGAAGTGACATCCAGCAGTTAGCCAGTGCTTATGGATCAGCTAGTTATGCTGATATGGTAGAAGCTGCTTTGAAGGTCGAGTCGATTGACAATGCAAAGAACAGAGGACAACAGATGAGAAAAGATAAACGGAAGTCCGATGAGGGTAAAAACACCCAGGTATCTGGTGCTGCTCCAAGGAAGAGGAGTAAGGAAGTATGTAGTTTTTGTGGCCGAACGGGTTACCCTTTAGAGAGATATTATAACGCCTCCATCCGTCACGTAGAATATAACAGAGGGTACGGCCGGGGCCCCACGCCATATTTCACAGACAAACGGCGGAATTACTTATGAATATCAAACACCTTCTATGCGCATCCTACCTCAGAGCATTCTAGCAGAAGTTTATTACATACAAGAACTCATCCAAAGAATGTCCACTAAATATATAAATACTCATTTATATATAATACCAGGAATGCATACAAACACACACCGCTCACGACCTTAAGGCCTTACAAGTTTCTCTTTACAAAAGGTGGTTTCATATATCGGCACGCATGCCGGCCACACATGAAATCCAAAGCTTCGCACGACCTTCAAGGGCCTACAAGTAGTAGCAGCAGCAAGGGCTTCAGCCTGCTCAATCCAGTTCAGTCCGCAACACTTACATATGGACGTCCACCCCACGGGTGATAAACAAAGCAACAGTTAACATTCAGCTGACCAATTATAACGACCATACCCCTTACCCGGGGCAGTGGTTCCTTCCATGCATGCATTGCAATCACAATATATATATCTAACACAATAATAACACCCACGCTGGCATTCGTGCCAGACGCTCTGTGCACTCATGGCACGCTTACGGTGTACCGAATCATCCTTAGTACACAACCGATTAGAGGTTCTTAACTTGTTGGCGATGGAGCATAGTCTACTACATCGCGCAGACTGGAGACCCTCTCACCAATCCCATTCAGAAGTGGTAACCTCACGACAACACTTGAGCATTATCGATCGACATGCCGTGAAGGCCAGCAACCCCCCATTTGCAGTGCTACCAACTGACCGCTCACAACGATCTTACCACTGAACTTGTTGGGTGGCCTACCCACTCAGAGGTTCTTAACTTGTTGGCCTAGGGCATCAACCGCTAAACCCCTATTTGCGACTTCTCGCGCCCATCCACTCAAAGGTGCTCGCTTACAATAATTCGACCACTAAACTTGTTGGGTGGCCTACCCACTCAGAGGTTCTCGTATCCATCTCTCAACACATGCACTTAGTGCCACTTTCCAATCCATCACACAGCTTGTATCGAGCGTACAACCAAAGGAGCTATGCAAAGCTTCCTTACCACAATTCACAAGCGTCCTCCCAATCTCCGTAAGCTAACTGTTTTATACACGGAGTCTTCTCCGGTTCGCATCATCACCAATCTAGACTACCCGTCCAGATGGGCTTCACACAACATGCATATTCCGTAATACACACTTCTGGATCTAAATGCAGACTCAACCGCTGGAATCGCTTAGGATTTCCACCTATTGGTGGAGGATTCCATGCACATGCATAAAGTAGGACTTCACTTGTCCAAGAAGGAGATCGTTACCCTTGACGATCGCTTCAGATCCATGGAGAAATTAGCCTGATGGAAATCACCGCGACAGCCTTGCCTCCACAACGCTGGCCTCAGATCTTGAGTCGGACCGTTGACGCTCCTCCGGCAGCCGGAACCCTTCTCCTTCTTCCTCCTCCAAGCTCTCCCTTCTCTCTTCTTAGAAAGAGAATGGCCAAGGCAATAGAATGAGAAATACTTCTCAATCCATGGTCTTATCATTGCAGAAAGAAGCTTGGACCACAGGATCCAAATAGAAGGAAATGAATGGCCTTGATATGCCCCCAAATATCTATTTTTGGGATGACATGGCTTTTGACACGCCCGTGTCATAGGACGTGTTCCCTAAGCGTCTAAGGAACCGACTCAATCCATACCAGAACACGGGCTAAGACATGCCCGTGTCAAGCACCTGACACACCCATGTCACAAGGTACACGCTCATGTTGAGGGGCGTGTCCCGCAATTAACACAGGATCAACTCTCCCGAGAAGAACACGGCTAAGGCACACCCGTGTCCTTGGTCGTGTGTCAAACACGTCCCTGTGACACGCCTATGTTACAGGCCGTGTGCCACACTCGACGCCGCCTGGTTACTAACCCGAGCAGGACACGCCCTGGGACACGCCCGTGTTCAAGGCTGTGTCGCCTCTCAATGATTGTCTAATTCATTTTCGTCGAGCTCCCGTGACACACCCGAGCACCCAGAGCTGGACACGCCCTAGGACATGCCCGTGTCCCAGGCCGTGTCACCCAGCCTAAACTCAAAATTGAAATTTGGGGTGTTACAGATGTTACCAGATAATTGGAGCTCAAAAGAAAGAACAGGTTCATGCGATTCAGGGTGCTCCTAAGAGGGACTTGGTGTGTACTTTATGCAAGAAGAAGGGGCATGGTGTTGTCCATTATTGGTTAAAGAATAAGGTTTGCTTTCAGTGTGGATAGAAGGGGCATGTTAAGACAAAGTGCCCGCAGCCCCAGCCCGTTCTTCTGCCAGTCCCACTTCAGGCTTTGCCACCACCGCAATAATTGGACAAAGGAAAAGGAAAGTTGAACGTAATTTCGTCGGAAGAAGCTCATACGACCACTCAAGTCATATCAGGTTAGATCCTATTCTAGTTCCACTTATTAGTTTGTAGTTATAATCTTAGCATTCGTTTCCTTAGATACGTGTACGATCTTATAGGAAGATTTAGGGTGAAGAACTACTGGGCGCGTATTCTCTTTGATTCTGATGCTATCCGCTCGTTTGTGGCTAGGACCTTTGTTGAGCATCATCGTCTGAGTTTGGATCAAGTTGGCGATGCGTTCCATGTCAAGTTTCCTTCCAGTGATTCTGTGATATCGGACAAGGGCATTCAGAGTTGTCCGATTATTCTAGGTGACTTTCTAGCAGATGCAGATCTGAAGCTGATTGACTTGGAAGATTTTGATGTGATCTTAGGCATGGACTGGTTGTCCAGATATGATGTTGTTATCCAGTGCAAGGGTAAGTTCTTGGACTTAGAAAAGAGCAACGTTCAGCCTGGGAGTGTTCGCGCACTAGGTCTCTCCGGTTATTTCTACGGTATGTGCTCAGATGCTGTTAGATTCTGGCTATTTTGCTTGTTTGGTCTCAGTTTTAGGGACCATTATCAGTTTGCCGCATTTAGAAGAGATCCCTGTTGTGCGCAAGTTTTTAGATGCGTTTCCTGATAACCTTCCTGGTCTTCCACGTGATAGAGATGTTGAGCTTGTGATAGATTTGGAGCCGGGCACACATCCTATTGTGAAGGCACCGTACCGTATGACCCCTCATGAGCTGGAGGAGTTGCGTACCCCGCTGGATGAGTTACTAGAGTATGGTTTTATAAGGCTGAGTTCTTCGCCCTAGGGTGCTCCTGTTCAATTTGTTAAGAATAAAGATGGATCGATGAGGCTTTGCATCGATTTTAGAGAGTTGAACAAGGTCACGATTAAGAACAGGTATCCCCTGCCGAGAATTGATGACTTGTTTGATCAGTTGCACGGTAGCGCTGTGTTTTCAAAGATCGATCTTCGTTCTGGCTACCATCAGTTCAGGATCTTTGAATCAGATATCCCACGGACTGCTTTCCATTCCAGGCATGGGCATTTCGAGTTTTTTGTGATGTCGTTTGGTTTGACCAATGCGAACTCTGCCTTTATGGACATAATGAACCGCGTGTTTAAAGATTTTTTTGGACAAATTCGTAGTCGTGTTTATAGACAACGTTCTGGTATATTCACGCAATGCTAAGGAGCATGACCAGCATTTGCGTTTGGTATTATCTGCTTTGAAGGACCACAAGTTGTTAGCCAAGTTGAGTAAGTACGAGTTCTGGTTGCCTCAGATTTCTTTCCTGGGTCATGTGGTTAACAAGGACGGAGTTTCAGTCGACCCAAAGAAAGTAGCTGCTGTTATGGAATGGGTGAGGCCTGCCACACCCAAAGAAATAAGAAGCTTTCTAGGGTTGGCTGGCTACTATAGAAGATTCGTAGAAGGATTCTCTACATTGTCTGCACCTTTGACTAAGTTGACGCAGAAGAATGCATCTTTCGTTTGGAGCGAGAAGTGCGAGGAATCCAAGAGCTGAAGGATAGGTTATGCACTGCTCCAATTTTGACATTGCCTACAGAAGGAATGGATTATGCTATTTATGTTGACGCATCATATGTTGGGCTTGGATGCGTGTTGATGCAAGAAGGCAAGGTGATTGCGTATGGGTCAAAACATTTAAAGACTCATGAAAGAAATTACCCTACGCATGATCTAGAGTTCGTAGCCGTGATTTTTTCTCTGAAATTGTGGAGACACTTACTATATGGCGCGCAATGCAAGATCTATACAGAGCATAAGAGTTTAAAGTATGTCTTCACTCAGAAAGAATTGAACTTGCGCCAGCGTAGATGGTTGGAGTACATGGCTGATTATGAGGTTGAGATTCTATACCATCCGGGCAAGGCCAATGTGGCACCCGACGCCCTGAGTCGGAAGTCGGAAGACGGGGAAAATTTTCAATCTTTCAGCTGACTTAATGATAGAAGAATTCCTCCTGATGGATATTGCTGTGGGGAGCTGTGATTTGCCGAACAGGTTGGTGTTAGCAGATCCTTCTTGGATTACGCTTACAAGGCTATATCAGAAGGATGATCCGGATTTACTGCACCTGTATCTTAGGACTGAGAAAGGGGAGCTACCAGATTTTTCTATTGATGACGTGGGTACCTTAAAGTACCGCGGCAAATTTTGTATCCCCGCTGTCAAGGACATTCGAGACAAGTTATGCAAGGAGGCACATGGTTCCAGCATTGCCAACCACCCATGCTCTACTAAGATGTATCGGGATTTGAAGCAGATTTCATGCCTGGTGGTATGGAATGAAAGGTGATATAGCCAAGTTTGTTTCTGAGTGCTTCACCTGCAGGCGTGTTAAGGCCGATCATGGAAGGCCTGGGGGTAAGTTTACTCCCTTGGAGATTCCGAGTTAGAAGTGGGAGAGCATTTCGATGGATTTCATAACAGGTTTACCGAGATCTCCTCAAGGGCATGATTCAGTCTGGATTATCGTGGACAGATTGACGAAGTGTGCCCACTTCGTACCTTATAAGATTGATTATCCCATAAAGAAGATAGCTGAGCTATATCTGAATGAAGTCATCCGGTTGCATGGAATTCCAGTATGTATTATATCAGACCGAGACTCCAGGTTTATGTCTCGCTTCTGGAAGAGTTTGCAAGAGGGTTTGGGTACTGATTTGAGATATTCTACCGCATATCATTTGCAGACAAATGGTCAAACAGAGCAAGTTAATCAGATTGTGGAAGACATGATCAGATGTTATATTTTAGACCACGGAGGAGCGTGGGATGAGCGTTTGAGGCTGATGGAGTTTGCTTATAATTGCAGTTATCAAGAAAGCTTACAAATGACTCCTTTTGAAGCTCTGTATGGGAGGCGCTGCAAGACTCCCCTATTTTGAAACGAGGTTGGCGAGAGACCATTGTTGGGTCCAGACGCGCTCGAAGAAATGGAAGTTTCTGTAAAGCTTATTTGAGAGAAGCTTCAGATAGCTCAGGAGCGTTATGAAAAGAACATCAATCAGCGTAGATCTGATTTAGAGTTTGTTGTAGGGGACTTGGTTTTTCTTAAAGTTTCCCCGATGGTTGGAGTTAAGAGGTTCGGTAAGAACCAGAAGTTGGACCCAAGGTATGTGGGACTGTTTAAAATTGTTAAGCGGATCGGTGTGTCAGCATACAAGTTGGAATTGCCCGCAAATTTTCCTGGCGTGCAGAATGTTTTTCATGTAAGCCAATTGCGGAAGTGTATGCTAGGCGACAGGAAAGTTTTGTATTCTGTGCCCCAGTTAGAGCCAAATCTTTCTTATGTTGAGGTGTCTGTCCGCATTCTGGATACTCAAGATCGTGTATTGTGGAGGAAGACCATCCCGATGGTTAAAGTTTTGTGGAGAAACTAGGACGTGGAGCTTGGGAATTGGAGTTAGCTATGAGGGAGGCTCACCCTCATCTGTTCTCCTAATTTTTGCTTGGTATGTAACCTTCCTTATAACCCTTGGTTATTTATTCTTTTCCTTATATAGTAGGAGTTTTGTGCATAAAGTTTCGGGACGAAACTTTCTTTTAGGGGGAGTGACTGAAACGCCCTCAATTTTTATATTATTTAATCTTTATTTGGCGTTACGTTGACTCATGTTTGGCTGTGCCGTTGTTAGAGCGTGGTTTTAGCTCTTTAGGTTTTCTTAGTGTATGTCTGATAGCCTGGTTGCAAGATTCCCTATCAAGCCAATGTCAATTTTGGTGACCCGGTGAGGCCTCTTCGGGAATGCTTGTATTTTGGCTTCGAGAGGTGTTAGCCCAAGTTTTGTTTGTCGGATGTCGATTTCGACTTCGCCATTAGGTTCGTAGCATGGGTATTTAGCTACGGTGTTAATTTTGCTAAGTTGTGAGGTGGTTCGGTTTTCGTGTCGTTTTGACGTTTTATTAAATTAACTGATATAGTATTGTATCACTTTAATTATTTATTTGCTGTAGTGGCTGAGTATTATAAGGTATATTATGCTAGCTGTTTTAATATAAGTGACTATTATATTATAGTAGCTGGTCATTTTAAGAGTAGCTAAATTTTAATTTACTTAAGTTATATTATATTATATTTAGCTTGAGTGGGAGATAATGTATATAGTTTTTGCCTTTTTGAAGGTTGTTTACTTGCTCTCTGGGATTGTTTTATGCTAGGGTGCATGTTAGATATTTTTAACTTATAAAACCCCTACCAATATTACTTCATACATACCATATTTCTAAAACTAAAGGACTATCTTCTAATCTAACGTAAAACCTATTTTCATACTATACTAAATTAGAGCCTTACATACCGTGACTTGTCCTTCGGGGACGCTTATACTCACGTAGGATGTCAAATCACTTAATCAAAGTATTTTTCCGCAGTGTATAAAGATATTTTATTCGTGCACTAGTTGATCCACTGTGCCGAGGGATACGACCATCTAACTTAATTGGATTTCATTCATAATAACCTGTGATTTTCTTATAAACTATAGAGTTTGGAGTTTTTTCTGAGCGTCTGCAGTTATCCCCTGCACGGTATGACATCACATCGCGTATTTTCTCTTACTCTGATATAATTTTTATGCTGAGAAAATGCGGGTTGTGACGGAGGCCGTGCATATGGACCGATCACCCTTAGGTAAAGAGAATTGCGTGCATAACCTCGAGAGAGGAGAAGCGTAATTATCCTGGAATGAGTTCCCCACCCAATAGCGGGGTTTTTAGCGTAATGCAGGCATTAAGAGGAATCCTTCATTATAGGAGAGTTCGGTCAAATAGTCTTAATGTTCAGGTGAGCGATATTCCTAGAGCTAGGTGAGCTCATTCTTTTGGAACCTCCACGGCCAAGCCACCCTTTAATTAATTTTAAATTTAAGATCTCTAGTTATTAAAAATTATTTTAGTTCTAGTCGATTCGGTGCCGGTGCGCTATTTCTTCATCGGCTTTTTCAGTCTATTTTTTTGCTTTTATTTTTTGCTTATATATATATCCCGACCAGTTATCATCGGTAAAATAATAGTCCCTCCAGGGAAGAGTAAAAATAATCAACCCTTCCCCGAGTACAATATGACCCCGATATTTCCCACCGGAATATCCTGTACTACACGCGATAGGTGCACTTACTTCTTTCGTTAAAACTCAGTTTCAACTTTTATATCCAATAAATCCACGCGCCCGCCATTCAAACTAAATAAACCGCAAACCAAAATAAAGGGGCGCCACGAGTTTAAACCATCTAACACGAACTTCCTTTGTCCACTAGCCCGGGGAAAGGGGCCGATCAAATCCATTCCCCAAATGGCAAAGGGTCAGGGAGCGGTGATCGAGCGAAGGTGCTGAGCTGGCTGCAATTGAAGAGGCGCGAAGAGTTGACATTCAAGACACTTTTTGGAGAAATCTTCCGCATCCTTTCAGATGGTTGGCCAGAAGTAGCCGTGTCTTAAGATCCTCTGCTCCAGAGTACGAGTTTCCGAGTGGCTGCCACACTCTCCGGAATGAATCTCCTCGAGAACACAAGGAATTTCAATCTCTGAAAGACACCGGTCCAGGGGGCCTGAGATAGTCTTGCGGTAGAGTTCCCCCTCCTACAGCAGGTAGTAAGCGGCCATGTAACAGAATTTCCTTTGATCTCCTTCACTGGCGGGAAGCCAACCTGTTGTCAAGAATGCAACGAATGGATCCTTCCATGAAGCTCGCTTCTCGATCTTCATCATCTCCCCTTCCTCGATAGACGATCAGAATTGTTCGGTCACGGTCCCCCAGCCCTGGGACCGTACTTGGCGAGGTAATCTGCTTCTGAATTCTCCTCTCCGGGTACATGCTCGACGGAGAAGGATTAGAACCCCCCGATCAAAACTTTTACTTTGACCAGGTACTTCTGCAGGATGGGATCATGCACTTCGAACTCTGCCCTAATTTTAGATGCGACCACCATCGAGTCGGTGAAGGCCCTGAGGTCCCGGATGCCTAATTCCTTGGCGAGATGCAAGCCAGCCACCATGGCCTCGTACTCCACTTGATTATTCGTGACGGGGAAGAGGATCTCGACTTCTTGCTCGATCCTGGTTCCTTGCGGGCTCACTAGCACGACTCCAGCTCCTACAGAATATCTGCTAGAAGCCCTATCCATAAACATCTTCCAAGAGACTGGGCTAGAAGAGTCTTCGTCTCCTCCCACCTCGACTGAGAAATCGGCCAAGAAGTCCGCCACTGCCTTGGCCTTGATCGCCACCCTCAAAGAATAGGAAACATCGAACTCGCTAAGCTCCACTGCCAACTTTGCCAACCTGCCTGAATGCTCCACTTCATCCAAGATACTTCATAACGAATGATCGGAGATGACCTTGATGGAGTGAGCCTGAAAATAAGTACCGAGCCTCCGAGCTGAAGCTACTAAAGCGAACACCAACTTCTCTAGGATAGGATATCTCGTTTCTGCCTGTCGCAACACCCTACTCATATAGTAGATGGGGAGCTGCTTCTTGCCTTCTTCCCTGGACAACACCGAACTGACCGCCTCGGCCCCCACTCCCTGATAGAGTAGGAGATCTTAACTTCCCCATGGACCTTGGAAAAGAGGAGATCGAGTTAGCTACTGCTTGAGCTTTAAAAAAGTCTCCTCATACTCCACGGTCTACTCAAACTTCTGGTTGCCTCGAAGAGCTTTGAAGAACGGAGAACACTTCTCTCCCGCCTTGGAGAGAAAGCGGCTCAGGCCTGCCAGCCTTCCCATCAACCTCTGAACTTCCTTGGGATCCTTTGGGAACGCCATCTCCAAAATAGCCTTGACTTTATCAGGGTTAGGTTCCACCCCCTCGGAGTGAGGAGATGACCTAAAAACTTCCCTCTTCCTGCTCCGAAGACGCATTTGGCCGGGTTGAGTCGCATCTTGTACTTCCTCAGGGTGGCAAAGGTCTCTTTCAGATCTTGTATATGTTCTGCGACGCACTTGCTCTTGACAAGGAGGTCGTCCACATATACTTACAGATTTCGCCCCTTCTGATCTTTGAATACTTGGTCCATCATTCACTGGTAAGTTGCGCTCGCATTCTTGAGCTAGAAGGGCATCATCTTGTAGCTGTAGCAGTCATCGCAGGTGATGAAAGAGACGTTGTGACAGTCGGGGGGATGTATCCGGATCCGGTGATATCCTGAAAAAGCATCAAGGAAACTCATCACAGGAAATCGACGACGGAATCAACCAGCACGTCGATTTGAGTCAATGGGTAGCAATCTCTCGGGCAAGCTTTATTCAAATGGAAAAATCAATACACAGATGCCAGCCCCCTCCAGGCTTTTTCACCATTACAACATTGGAGACCCAGCCAGGATACTGGATCTTCGAAACAAACCCTACCTTTAACAACTTCTCTACTTCGTCCCTGATTGGACCAGTCAACACGGTGGCGCTCTTCCTTTGCTCTGGACGGACGGGGGAGACTATAGGTGTAACACCCCTACCCGTCACATGGGATATAATAAAGGGTCTGGTCGGGGCCCCACATCATATTCCACAAACAGGCGGAGACGCTACTAAATAATATCATAAACCCAACGAATCCTAACACAGAGCATTCTAGCGGAAGCTTCATGGTTGAATCCTTGAACTCAAGCAAAACAAGAACTGTCCACTAATAAAATAGGAATGTATACAACAAAAGTATCTGGCCTTAAGGCCTTACAAAATTTCTCTTAGCAAAAGTGTGGTTTACAAACATCGGCACACAAGTCGGCCACACATGAACAACAAGAAACAAAATAAAGCCTTCGAGGGCAACAACGCAGCTTGGGCTTCAGCCCGCTAAGTCCTGCTTGGACCAGCACCTCCTGCACCTGCAAGAACCAAGCCACCAAGTGGTGGCAAACAGGGCAACGGTCAGCATTTAGCTGACCAATTATAACGACCCTGCACCTGCCACGGGGCAGCAAAATTCCATCCCTGCATAGCATTATAGTCCAACAGTATGTGTATAACAAAACACGCAAGACGTGCACGACCGCACAGTCAATACATATCACAAACGTCGGTACAACGGCCCGACGCTCCGTGCACTCACGGCACCTTCGGGTGTACCGAAAACACCGGATCCCACCACTGAGCATTTAGTCTGGCACGCAGGCCCAAGACTCTCATTATGCCGCCGACAAAAGTCCAATGTTGGAAACACATCAGCATACTCCGACACAATGGACACTTCACTCACACTGGCCTTTGGCGCCACCGCCTCCACGAGTGTGAAGAATAACTCTGCACCCTTCCAAACTGCCTTAACGACCTGGAGAGCAGATAGCAACATCCCACTCATCCCTCGCATACCTGTGAAGTTGGTCTCTTGTTCGGTATTCTGCCCGAGTGTGACCTCTTTTGAAGTGCAATCTATACAGGCACGCTGCTTTGAAAGTCAATCCATACCAAAGATTATATCAAACTCCGTAATCGGCAGTACTAATGTTTCCACCTTGAACTCCCAACTCCCTATCTTGACCTCAAGACCGCAAGATTTGTCCGCGCACATCAAACATCTGTTCGGTAACAACACCTTTACACTACCTGTCGTGGTCTGTATAGGTACCTCGATACGAAAGACGAAAGCCTCAGACAGAAACGAACGTGAAGCACCTGTATCAAATAGTGCTCGTGCCGGATAGTCCCGTATAAGGACAAAACCTATAACACCAAGATTAAAAACAAGCACAACACAAAATCATAAAATAAAATTTAAAAAAACTGCGCGCACCTGTGACGACATCGATCTGTTTAATGGATTCCTGTTGTCCGAGATTGAAGACCCGGGGCTGCGCATTCGAGGTAGAAGACTCCACCACAGTCTTCCCTTTCTCCGCATAAGACGCTCCTGTCTTCTTGTCACCCTTTGGAGGACTGATAACTTCCCAAAAAGAAGTTATCTAGTACTTTATTTTGATTTAATATTCATCGTATTGGGAATCAAATGAATTAAATAAGTAAAAATATGAGTAAATTCATATTTATTTTATTTGTGGTTAATATGTCTAATTTTCCTTTATTTTCTTGCTAGAAATGCCGAAGAAATTGATCCGGAGAAGCAAAGCTAGAATTGTTTTTGGCCTGTGCAGGTTGTTGCAACAACCTGAAAAAGTTGTTGCAACAACTTTTGGACAGATTTTGAATTTAAAATTCAAATTTTACGCCAAAATGAAAATTGAAAAGAGGCAACTTTTGGTAAAGGGCTGCATGTTTTTAAGAGTATAATCTCATACCATATGGAGATATAGAGAAATGATTAGAGAGGAGAATCTTAGAGCATCATCTTGGATATGGCTTTGGAGAAGAAGAACTAGGGCAAACCGGATCTTGAAGAAGGACTGTTTGGGGCTGACTTGGAGAGCAATTTCCTGCACTATTTTGAATCCTTTCCATCATGCGTTGTAAGATCTTTCTTATTTTGTGGTGTTCTTCCGCGGTTATGAACTAAATTCTCTTGGTCTTGTACAAGGAGAGTACTTTGTGTGTATTTATGGTGTATGTCTTTTATTGTTGAGATTTATTTGATGATTTGTCCTCTTGTGAACTTTTGAATTTATTTATGAGATTTTTGGCTTTGATCTTCATCTTGTGTTGCGTTGCGAGAATCGAGAGATGAGTGACGTAATATAAGGTTGAAAGTTATTTTATTGCACCGCAAGAATCGAGAGACGAGTGGTGTAAAATGTTTAACCAAAAATCTCCACTTTTGCGTTGTACTTCGAGATTCGAGAGATGAGAAGTGCAACCGCTCACTAGTTCACCGTAGTTTAGAGGTGAGGAAGAGATTCCCTCCTTTTGCTAGCGATCCGATTTTTATATTAAGCAATATTCTTCATTCTTCCTAAGTTAGAGATAACTAGGAGAATTTAGAACGTTGGGATTTCTGAGATTCGAGAGATGAGGATTTCTTCTATAAAAATTGTTGCATGATAATTCATTCAAACACTCTTAACTAATATTATTTTTACGCACCATATAGATGCACATAGGAAATCTGAATACAAGACTAATTCCGTCAATTTATAAAAGTATTTTTCAAAGCTTTTAAGTAGTCTAATTAGTTTAAATTTTAGTTAGAAATAATTATTAGCTTATAAAAATTATCTCTTTCGACTTATTTCACTTGGATTTAAAGAACGGGTAGAGCTAGTAATTACGAGCACTAGATTAATCACTTCCTCGTGGGAACGATCTTGATTCATCATTTTATTACTTGATCCGGCACGTGCACTTGCGTTATTACGTAAATCTATTTTGGGCGTATCAAGTTTTTGGCGTCGTTGCCGGGGAGGTGCAACTAATTTAGTGTTTTTCTTGCAATATTAGTGAACCCGAAGTATTTAGAGCCCAAGTTTCTACTTTATTTGGTATATTTATTTGTAATATTATCTAGTGCATGCCCTTATTTTTAAAGTTTTAAATATTTTTGTGTGTTTTATTTTATTTTTATTTATTTTAAAGGTTTATTAAGAAGATAATCCGCGTCTAAAATAATTTTCATGTGTAGTGTGTTTTGCAAAGAAGATTTAATTTTATTTTAACCGCATCTGTTCAAAAAAAATGTATACACATGTGAGATGTGAGTGGTGTGGTTCGTTTAGTCATACTACTGATGCGTGTTACATGGGGACTGCTGGATATCATTCATGGCTCACAAAACATAAAGAATATTTAGGTCCCCAATATTGTGCGGCAAATCATTATAATTTTATGTCCACACGTCAAATGGTTCCTCGACCTTATGACCCAACTGCTTGGTTGTCGAGTAGTAATGTTAGGAAATGTTTATTTTGTCATTGTATGGACCATATTTTGAAGGATTGCGTCGCTTATAAAAGAGAGAGGGAGAAAAATTACGAATCTGGCATCCAGACCATATCTATTGTTGCAGAACCACCATTTTTGCGTGAGACTATTACGGATAATCCCCTTATAATTGTGGGCTCATATATTGATATTGATGCATCATCTCCCCATCCACATTCATCGTCTAGTTTTGATCCACCCACAAAGGAACCTGAACATACATTTTCTGAATTAAATATTAATGATGTTCCTCAATCTTATTTACAAAACATTTCTATGCCTATGTTTATCGATCCAGTCGAAAATTTTGCGCAGGGTGAGGATCCAGAACCCGAGGTTGTGCCAAAGTGGGACAAAGATATTGATCTCTCCAATGGAGGGAACGATTCTTTGGAGCATGATGACACATCACGGTGGGATGAAGAAGATATCCTTTCTAATAAGGAGGTTTACATTTTTTCATTAGATGAGGAAGTTCAACTCACCACCGAGACTCTTGAGTTCTCAGGCCCCCCTTGTTATGATGACTATGAAATCGATATCGATCAATTTTTAAAACCAACCGGGAGGGAAACCGAGATCACTCCCATGATTAGAGATCATTTACGTCTTTCCTCTATTTTATTTCCTAATCACCTTTCCTTATCTGATCCAAAGCGAGTTGATGTGTCACAGATGCTTAAAGAGGATATTGAGCATTATCGTCAAGTTGATGTGACGGGTATCCACTTATGTGAGGAAGTTCATTCCTCCTCCATAGGAGAAGCCTCATTCATTCTCTTTTCTCCTGGAAGCCTGCTTATTGATGATGATACCTTGTTGGACAAGGATATATATTTTGGTGAGATGGGTGAGGAGCACTCTTCCATCTCTTCTTACTTTTTATTCCCTCTACCTGTGAGGTGCAATTATTATTATTTAGGTAGAGGGGTAGATGTTTTATCGCTATATCGATACCCGCTACCGACATGGATATTAGAACTGTTATCTGTTCATTTTTCTTTTCATCGTCCAATAATTTAGAATTTTTAAATTTTTGAATAAGTCGTGCTGGGGAGACAATAAACCCAGTAGTTATCTTTCATTTTCTGCATATTATGTTTTAATTTTTCTGTCCGTTTTTTTAGTCCTCGTCGGTTCAATCAAACCGGAATTAAGAATTTAGTATTTGTCTGTCCACTTAAAAATTAGTATTGCCTCTTCCTTATCCCGCCGGTTCACCCCAAAATAAATCCCGATCTCCAGCCTCTCTCCTAAAAACCACACCCCCACCTCCACACGGGAGCAGAGGCGCGGCTTCGACATCGCGAGCAGCGATCGAGGGAGCGCGACAAGTTCATAGTGGGGGCGACGATCGCCTGGCCCCGAAGACCACTACGAATTTGTTATACCTTTATATGAGAGTTCTTCTTATTTGCAAACGGATCCAAAGTTGACCCCACAGTGGTGGCCGTAGAGGAAGAGGAAGAGAATGACGAAGAAGATGAGTGAAGTGATGATTCTGCTCAGTTTAGTCGTACTACTCTTATTTTGGTAGACCTAGTTCTATCATTATTTTGGTATGCATTTTGGATATTGCTCTGCTGTAGACGTTATGATTGCTATTACTTATGATTTATTATGCCTCTGCAATGCTTAGTACGAATTTTAATTCTGTAGAAGTTATAATTGATATGATGCATCTGTGATAATTATTTTGGAAGCTTGATTTATGGAAAACATGATTGCTATTACTTGTTACGATTATAAAATTATTTTACAAGCATTTTTACTATCACTCATGTTGTCACCTACAAATTGTTATCTTGATGTTGTTATTTTATTGTCATTTCATTAACTGGATAGTCAATTAAGAATGAATACTGCATGAGTTTGTGATGTAAAACATGACACTAAGTATAATTTTTTTTATTCCTTTCATCATGTGGCAACTAGTTTTGTTTTGGTTTCGGGCAATATTGGTTTCTGCAGGTTACCTATGTGTTTATCATTGTTGTTGACTTGCATCCCATGACCATGGCTTAATCATAAATGGATGGAAAGGACGGGCATGATCGATTCTTTGAACTGCATACTTCATGGGAGTTATTCTAATTTCAATTTTTTGTATCCCTTATAATAATTTACTTATTTGTAAAAGTAATTTAGTGTACCCTCATGTTAAGAAAAATATTTTTGCTCGGGACTAGCAAATGACTTATGTTAACCCAAAAATTAGCGATCCTCTCCAAGGTGCCCATTTTTTCTGCTTTTCTCCTACAGGTTCCCACCCGCAAGGAGTAGGCTACCCATGATGATCACCAAGTCCGCGCAAGGCGGACTATCGGGTCCAAAATCGCTCAAGGATGGGTGTTCCGCTAGCCGCCCGCCAGGGGCGGCCTCCGTTTGTCGGGCGGACTCCCCCTGGAGTCCGCCCAGGCCGACCCGCTAGGGGGCGGCCTCCGCTGGCCTTCGCGGGCCGCCTGCCGGGCGGACTCACCCGAGTCCGCCCAGGCCGCCGTTAGGGGCGGCCCCGCCTACCGGGCGGACTCACCCGAGTCCGCCCAGGACACCGCTAGGGGCGGCCTCGCCTGCCGGGCGAACTCACCCGAGTTCGCCCAGGCCGCCGCTAGGGGCGGCCCCGCCTGCCGGGCGGACTCACCCGAGTCCGCCCAGGCCGCTGCTAGGGGCGGCCCCGCCTGCCGGGCGGACTCACCCGAGTCCGCCCAGGCCACCGCTAGGGGCGGCCTCGCCTGCCGGGCGGACTCACCCGAGTTCGCCCAGGCCGCCGCTAGGGGCGCCCCGCCTGCCGGGCGGACTCACCCGAGTCCGCCCAAGCCGCCGCTAGGGGCGGCTCCGCCTGCCGGGCGGACTCACCCGAGTCTGCCCAGGCCGCTGCTAGGGGCAGCCCCGCCTGCCGGGCAGACTCACCCGAGTCCGCCCAGGCCGCCGCTAGGGGCGGCCCCGCCTGCCGGGCGGACTCACCCGAGTCCGCCCAGGCCGCCGCTAGGGGCGGCCCCGCCTGCCGGGCGGACTCACCCGAGTCCGCCCAGGCCGCCGCTAGGGGCGGCCTCGCCTGCCGGGCGGACTCACCCGAGTCCGCCCAGGCCGCCGCTAGGGGCGGCCTCGCTTGCCGGGCGGACTTACCCGAGTCCGCCCAGGCCGCCGCTAGGGGCGGCCCCGCCTGCCGGGCGGACTCACCCGAGTCCGCCCAGGCCGCCGCTAGGGGCGGCCTCGCCTGCCGGGCGGACTCCCCCGAGTCCGCTCAGGCCGCCGCTAGGGGGCGGCCTCCGCTCCTACAAGGGAGGACTCCTCCTGGAGTCCCCCCAATCAGCCCAGAGTTGCCTGCTCGGGCTTCGTCTGCCTGCTCCTCAGGTTGCTCAGTCAGTTGCTCAGGTCGCCGAGGTCGTCAAGGATGACGTCACTGGACCAGATTCTCCCCGGGCCTATAAATACCCCCCAAGACCTCTCATTCTACACGCGCGAGAGGAGAACTGGCCACCTTGATCAAAGGCTGCGGACTCGGTTTTCTCAGTCCGTCAAGGTTGGTCAGGCAAGGTCCGCGGCCTCCAAATCCTCAGTTCGCCCAGGTCGTCAAAGCTGTGGACTTAGTTTTTTCTGCCCTCAGCAGGCAGCTTGGGCAGCGTCTGCAGCTTCAGTTCTCCGGTCCTCTGCAGCTTCTTTTACTTAGTTTCTGGCATCTCCTTCCTCAGTCGCCAGCTTCCCCCATTGTACCCTCTACTGCTCTTATGTGTAATGGTGCAATGGCAAATTGTAACTCTTCTTGAATAAAGGAAAAGCCCGTCGCAAGAGTGGCATTCAAGCCGCGGCGGGCGAAGTCTGCTGTTGCCGCTGCTAGCGGCCTCCTCTCTTCTTCTCTCCTCTCTCGGCATCAACCTGCAAAGCTAACCATTCAAGTAGCTGTCTGCTCGACAGTACCTGAGCAAGCTTCTCCTCTGCTCAAGCAAGCTTCCTCTCTGCCTGAGCAAGCTTCTCCTCTGCTCAAGCAAGCTTCCTCTCTGCTTGGGCAGGCTTCTCCTCTGCTCAAGCAAGCTTCCTCTCTGCTTGGGCAGGCTTCTCCTCTGCTCAAGCAAGCTTCTCCTCTACTCAAGCAAGCTTCCTCTCTGCTTGGGCAAGCTTCTCCTCTGCTCAAGCAAGCTTCCTCTCTGCTTGGGCAAGCTTCTCCTCTGCTCAAGCAGGCTTCCTCTCTGCTTAGGCAAGCTTCCTCTCTGCCTGAGCAAGCTTCCTCTCTGCTTGAGCAAGCTTCTCCTCTGCTCAAGCAAGCTTCCTCTCTATCCCCGCAACCCTTCTTCCTTCATCCTTAGCTTGTGAGATCGAACACCCGTTAACTGGTTGGTGTTGCTTTTCGCGCATCAACAACTTAAGTGTGGAGGTGGGGGGGGGGGGTGTTATAACCCCTACCAATTGATTGAAGAATAATTTATTTAACCAAATATTGAATGATCTTAATTCTTGTTTTAATTAATCATTAGGCTATTCTAGACATATTCAATGATAATTAATTGGTATGGCTGAACAATCCAAAGAGTTCATTCTATGAATTTGAAGTTAGTAAGATTTTTTCTGATAAAGCTCGCTCAAGCATTTATTTATTTTTTTATACAAAATATTTGTTTACTTCCAATGCAATAATTTGATATTGGCCTTTAAAAATAACGGGGAGGGGTGAGCAAGAACTAAGTTAATGATGTAAGCCTAGACATGAATTTAGGTAGTATTCCTTTTGATTATCCACTAAAATATTTGAGCTTGAACTTTGTCATACACATTATTTCATGCTTATCTGTCATTTGTTCTTACTAGTTGTACCTTAGTGAGTAAGCCATTTATGGGTGTCGAATTTCTCTTAAAAGGGTTAAATTTCATAGTGATATGTGGCCTAGGTATATGTCTACATACTTGGAATGATCCCAACTATGAAAAAAATGGAAAAAAAAAATTTGCGTCATAGTGATATGCAGCCTAGGTATATGAATGCATACTTAGAATGATCCCAACTATGTAAAAAAAAGGAAAAAAAAGGTCGAAACATCATAATGATATGTGGCCCGAGTATGTGCACTTATACTTAGAATGATCCCTACTATGAATAGAGTATGATTAAAAAAAATGATGCACGACCCCATAACATTGTGAATTATTAAGGATACTAACTAGAGGTAGCCGTACTATTATCAAAGCTATCCATAAATTCCGAACCAAGCCTAAACTATCCGAATTTCATTTGAACTGCTGACTCTTGTAGAGGTTAAATCGTAGACTTAGCTTATTTTCATCCTCTCCAATAAATGTGGAGGTTCAATATAAAACTTTGCATGGAAGTAAACTATTTTTAAAGAAAACCACGCACCGCACTAATATACTTGTTTGAGCTTTATCTTCCATCTAACTAATAGATTTGTGAATGTTTGAGCTCCTATAGATTGATAAGTTTATCAGTTAAGTAAAGCGAATTTCTTAAGTATGCCTCGATTAATTTGTTTTCAAGAACTTAAGATCATTTGAGTTTACATCTTATTACTTCTTCACTCATCCTATGGTTATGAATGTCTTTGCTAGGGACTAGCAAACGTTTAAGTGTGAAGGTGTGATAACTTCCCAAAAAGAAGTTATCTAGTACTTTATTTTGATTTAATATTCATCGTATTGTGAATCAAATGAATTAAATAAGTAAAAATATGAGTAAATTTATATTTATTTTATTTGTGGTTAATATGTCTAATTTTCCTTTGTTTTCTTGCTAGAAATGCCGAAGAAATCGATCCGGAGAAGCAAAGCTAGAATTGTTTTTGGCCTGTGCAGGTTATTGCAACAACCTGAAAAAGTTGTTGCAACAACTTTTGGACGGATTTTGAATTTAAAATTCGAATTTTATGTCAAAATGAAAATTGAAAAGAGACAACTTTTGGTAAAAGACTGCACGTTTTTAAGAGTATAATCTCATACCATATGGAGATATAGAGAAATGATTAGAGAGGAGAATCTTAGAGCATCATCTTGGATATGGCTTTGGAGAAGAAGAATTAGGGCAAACCGGATCTTGAAGAAGGACTGTTTGGGGCCGACTTGGAGAGCAATTTCCTGCACTATTTTGAATCCTTTCCATCATGCGTTGTAAGATCTTTCTTATTTTGTGGTGTTCTTCCGCGGTTATGTACTAAATTCTCTTGGTCTTGTACAAGGAGAGTACTTTGTGTGTATTTATGGTGTATGTCTCTTATTGTTGAGATTTATTTGATGATTTGTCCTCTTGTGAACTTTTGAATTTATTTATGAGATTTTTGGCTTTGATCTTCATCTTGTGTTGCGTTGCGAGAATCGAGAGATGAGTGACGTAATATAAGGTTGAAAGTTATTTTATTGCACCGCAAGAATCGAGAGACGAGTGGTGTAAAACGTTTAACCAAAGATCTCCACTTTTGCATTGTACTTCGAGATTCGAGAGATGAGAAGTGCAACCGCTCACTAGTTCACCGTAGTTTAGAGGTGAGGAAGAGATTCCCTCCTTTTGCTAGCGATCCGATTTTTATATTAAGCAATATTCTTCATTCTTCCTAAGTTAGAGATAACTAGGAGAATTTAGAACGTTGGGATTTCTGAGATTCGAGAGATGAGGATTTCTTCTATAAAAATTGTTGCATGATAATTCATTCAAACACTCTTAACTAATATTATTTTTACGCACCATATAGATGCACATAGGAAATCTGAATACAAGACTAATTCCGTCAATTTATAAAAGTATTTTTCAAAGCTTTTAAGTAGTCTAATTAGTTTAAATTTTAGTTAGAAATAATTATTAGCTTATAAAAATTATCTCTTTCGACTTATTTCACTTGGATTTAAAGAACGGGTAGAGCTAGTAATTACGAGCACTAGATTAATCACTTCCTCGTGGGAACGATCTTGATTCATCATTTTATTACTTGATCAGGCACGTGCACTTGCGTTATTACGTAAATCTATTTTGGGCATATCAAGGACCAACTCGGCAATCACGTGCGAAGTGTCCCAACTTCCCGCACGTAAAACAAGCGCGAGATCCATACCCAGATGATGCCTCTGTCACAGTCGCAGAAGGAGCTTGTCCAGTAGACTTGGACTTCTTTCCCCATCTATTACGGTACCCAAACTTCTCCGGACGCTGCGGCTTGAACTCTGTCTTTGTAACAGCCAAGGTTCCCTTTGCTTGCCCCCTTTTTATGTCCGTCTCCAAAGACCGAGCCGTACAGACTAAGGCTTGAAATCCCTTATTTACAGAACTCGAGAGCAAATACCGTAGCTCATCTCGTAGTCCCGCATAAAACCTACTAGTCTTACGGTCCTCTTCGGCAAAGATCGTCCCCGCATATCTACTAGTATTAGTGAACTCATGCAGGTAGTCATCCACACTACGATCTCCTTGAGTCAGCCGTTGAAACTCTATTTCCATCGATATTCTCTGCTGCATCGGCAGATGCTTTGCCAAAAACAACCGAGAGAACTCTTCCATTGAAACTTCTGCCAATTGTCTGCTGGCCAAGTGATGTAGTTCAATCTCATCCCACCATAACCGAGCCTCTCCCTCCAGTAGGAAAGTGGCTAACATGACCTTCTGTTCCTCCTCAACTCTGATAGCTCTCATGATCCGCTTGATCCTTGCAAGCAAATTGTGGAGGATTGAAGCTCATGAATTGCTTCAATTTTTGATCTGCTGCCCGCTCATCAACTACAATTTCTACCGGTTCTTGCATTACCCCAGCATGCGATGGCACCACTGTAGGACGCGCCTGCCCAGCCTACTGAGCATTCATCACAGCAAGTACCGTTTCCGTGATGAAACGTACAGTTTCGGCAGATGGAGGAGGCGTGGGCACCTCAGCTGGTGCCGCACTTTCAACAGAACGTTGAGGTTCCGATTGACCCATAACACTTCTAGTCACCTATATGTGTAAAACATATAGTGTAGCGACCAAGTAAAACGGCAAACATACAAAAGGAACACACAGGATCAACAAAAAAAATGTATCTTCATTCCTAAGTGGACATTCTTGAGTTCAAGTTATGTGTTATAACGACAGCACTGACACGTGTCCGCCACCCCTCAAAAGAATTCGACCACGAATTTGGAAGAGAAAGACCGACATGCTGATACCAAATTGTAACACCCCTACCCGTCACATGGGATATAATAGAGGGTCCGGCTGGGGCCCCACATCATATTCCACAAACAGGCGGAGACGCTACTAAATAATATCATAAACCCAACGAATCCTAACACAGAGCATTCTAGCGGAAGCTTCATGGTTGAATCCTTGAACTCAAGCAAAACAAGAAATGTCCACTAACAGAATAGGAATGTATACAACCAAAGTATCTGGCTTTAAGGCCTTACAAAATTTCTCTTAGCAAAAGTGTGGTTTACATACATCGGCACACAGGCCGGCCACACATGAACAAGAAGAAACAAAATAAAGCCTTCGAGGGCAGCAACGCAGCTTGGGCTTTAGCCTGCTAAGTCCCGCTTGGACCAGCACCTCCTGCACCTGCAAGAACCAAGCCACCAAGTGGTGGCAAATAGGGCAACGGTCAACATTTTGGTGACCAATTATAACGACCCTACCCCTGGCACGGGGCAGCGGAATTCCATCCCTGCATAGCATTATAGTCCAACAATATGTGTATAACAAACCACACAAGACGTGCACGACCGCACAGTCAATACATATCACAAACGCCGGCACAACGACCCGACGCTCCGTGCACTCAGGGAACCTTCAGGTGTACCGGAAACACCGGATCCCACCAATGATCATTTAGTCTGGCACGTAGACCCAAGACTCTCATTATGCCGCCGACGAAAGTCCAATGCCTTGGCACTCTCATGTCAAGCCTACATAACGCAGGTACGCATCAGCCACCCCCCGTTGCTCAAATCGCCTTGCCACTACCAAGCACATCGTACTTGAGGCCACAAATAAAGGCGCGGGTCGGTTTCACCTTTCCTGTTCGGCACGAAGCCCTTTTTATACAGTTGCAGCCCAACGGCTCAACACCATACAAAGTGGCAACTCACGGCCACAAGAGTTGAACCCAACTCTCACAATTTCCTGGACTTCCTCCAGTACTTCCTGTTGCACCAAGCGACAGGTATTCATCACAGACTGCACACAAGCAATCAAATACTCGGAGGCTTCTCCGAATGCAAACAAGCATCACCAATCTAGACTAGCATGTCTAGATGGGCTTCACACAGCATGTCTAGATCCGTACTCCGATTCCGGACTCTAACAAGGGGGACTTCACATATCTACCCCAAGGGACACCGCAATCCATCGCACACTCGCGGGGAAGGGTTTTCCCTATGCAAATGCAGGAAAGTAGGACTTCACATGTCCAAGAAATAAATCGTTACCCTAGGAATTCGCTTTGGAGCCAAGGAGAGAAAAGTAAACGGATGAAAGTCTTCGCAGCAGCCTCGCCTTCGCAAATCCGAACTCGGCTCGCGATTTGGACCACCGTAGCACCACCGGCGGCCGGATTCCCCTTCTTCTTCCTCACCTTGCTCTCCCCTCTCTCTTCTTTGTAGAAAGAGAATACAAAACTCAAATGAGCTTTCTCAACTCAAATCCCGGCCTTATCAGCCCAGGGAAGAGCCTAGACCATTGGATCTTGGTCAAAGAAAATGGAAGGCTCAGATTAGCCCTGAAATTTATTTTCCTGGGCCGAACACGGCTTGTGACACGCCCGTGTCCCTTAAGCGGCACACAACCCACTCAAGTCGGACCAGTACACGGGCTCTGACACGCCCGTGTCAAGCCTCAACATGCCCATGTCGGCATGTACACGCCCGTGTTCCCAGGTGTGTCACCCATCCGACACAGTCTCAGAACATCCTGAGAAGTGCACGGGTTGGCCACACGCCCGTGTCAAGGTAGACACGGCTGGGCTTCCAGGCCGTGTCCTGCTCGGGACATTCTGGAAATTATTTGGGTAGGACACGCCCTGGGACACGCCCGGGTCCCAGGCCGTGTCACCTCTCAACGATCGTCGACTGCGTCGACTAGAGAAGAACACGCACTGGGACACGCCTATGTCCCAGGCCGTGTACACTGGACACGCCCGTGTCCCAGGCCGTGTCAGCCACCCTGAACCTCAAATTTGATTTAAGAGATTTTTGGGGTGTTATAGCAGGATCTAGGTTGAGGTAATGGCAGGCAATATCGACATCTCAGCAGCGCTCCAAGCAAAGATATCCACGTTCTCTTGCAGACACGCAACCATCTTGATCTTTCCTTCCAGTGGCAGGGATCCTTCAATCTTCAGCAAACCCGACTCCCCCTTCCGAGAGATCACCTATAGTTCCTCCAAGTCCTCAGTAACACGCAAAACTTCTTCTCTTTCCAGTAGCTTCTCCAACCTCTCTGCGTTCTCCATCAAGCTGATGGTACTGACGACATTCAGATAGCACTCCCTAGAGGCTTTTGGATCCCCCCTGATCCTGACCTGGATGTCCCCCGACAGTATTTTAGGTATTGATGATAGGACGATGGAACTGCCTTAAAGTAGTTGATGAGGGGAAACCCAAAGATGGCGTTGTATCCACTTGGCGCGTCCACGATGACGAAACAACATCGGATCGAAGTCCCGCCCAAGGTGACCAGAAGGTCCACTGCCCCCTCCACCTCTTTCTTCTCTCCTGAGAAGCCAAAGAGGGGTCCATCCACAGCCTGGACCCGGGACGCCTCCACTTGCAGCCCGACGAAGGTTATTTTGAAAATGACGTTCAACGAGCTTCTGTTATCCGCGAGAATTCGGTCGACGGTGAAGTCCTCGATGGCAACTTGTGTTGGGTACATTGGAAAATGTGTACCTGATTTGAAGAAGCCCAACCTAGCTCAATGATATACATCATGTTGTATTTGATGTTGTTTTGAGTTGACATGTGCAGGTAAAGAATTGTTAAAGTTTACAGAAAAAATTCTAAGTCCAAGTGTCGACACAAAGGAACATGTGTCGTCACATAGAAGAAAGTTGTCGACACAACACTGGGAAAGTGTGTCGACACAGAAGGTGTAAGTCGACACTACTCTGGGAAAAAGTGTCGACACATAACATAGTCTACAACAACACTGGGAAATTGTGTCGACACAGAAGAAAAACGTCGACCTCAACATTGGGAGAATGTGTCGACACTGAAGAGTATAGACGATCTCCAGTTTGTCGACATCATCTGGATATGTCGACACAGAAGAAAATAGTCGACACCTGAAGGCCAAGTCAACACTTACTAAAGTTATGATTCTACAACAACTGTGTCGACACACAGGACTTGTGTCGACACACTGCAGAGTCAAAGACCAAGTTAGTTTCAGAAGAAGATGTGTCGACACAAAGGCAATTTAGTCGACATCACTGAAGGCTGTGTCGACACCAAAGTCAATTGTGTCGACAC
Source organism: Platanthera zijinensis (assembly GCA_039513925.1). NCBI lineage: Eukaryota > Viridiplantae > Streptophyta > Magnoliopsida > Asparagales > Orchidaceae > Platanthera > Platanthera zijinensis. The sequence continues at coordinate 182,129,761 of CM077083.1, forward strand.
AAATAGACAGATGGTCTCGACACTTTCTGACAGACTGTTTCAACACTAAGGCACAGGACTTGTTTGAAGACTTGACAGCTGTGGGTTATCACCAGTTAACTGAAGTTGTCAGACTTGTCAGAAAACGGTTAGAAACCGGATCAGCCGGTTACCATGAAGAATGTCTATAAATAGACAGATTCAGAAGGAGAAAAAGGACACTGAACTACATATAGAACTGATCCTTTAAAATACATTGGATCAGAAAGTAGAGAGGGATTACATTCTACTCATTTCAAGAAAGTGCTAGGCACTTAAGAAGATCTTCTCCGGGAGATCTAAGAAGACTATCTAAGGATAGATCTAAGAAGAGTTCTAATCAGAATTCAGAAGAATCATTCAAAGTTCTGGATAGAGAGAGATCAAGTCAGAATTTGAAGAAGAAGAAGGAATCCACCAGTGGATTCTCAAGAAGCTGTTTGGAATCAACTCAGCTAAGTACATTTTCAAGAAGCTTTGAAGAAGGCTAAGAAACAGTTGATTGCATCAGCTGATTAAGATTTGTCATTGCCTTTTCTCTCTCAACCTGGCAAGACAATTTAAACTATCTTTTCTATATTTCTGTAGGATCTGTTTATACAGATCTGAGTTGTAAGCCTATGTTATAAAGGCTGAGTGTAGGAGTGTTGAACTCTGAGTGGTAGGGCTGATTGCCTGAGTGTAGGAGAAGGATATTCTCTGAGTTGTAGGCCTTGGGGCAAGGCTGAGGTAGGGCAGTTGTGCCTGAGTTGTAGGAACCTGTTGGGTTCTGAGTTGTAAGATCTATTGATCTGAGATAAGTGGAAGTTTGGCCGAATCTAGCATACAGCTAGATAGGTGAAGGGGGAAAGTGGATGTACCCAGACCTTGGGGAACCACTATAAATCATAGTGCAATCTGTGATGTTTTGTTTTCTGTGATTGCTGTGTTTTCATATTAGTTAATAAATTGAATTCTGTCTAGAAGTTTTAGAAAGAGAAGCAGAACCTATTCACCCCCCCCCCCTCTAGGTGTTTAGGCTGCCTTGAAAGTTAAACTATCAAGTGGTATCAGAGCCAGGTTCCTCAAAAAGGACTTAACAGTCTGAGGTAGATCTGATAGGCAGAATCAAGAATCAAGAAGATGGGTTCTGGAGAGAATCATAAGGAGCTAGGGTCAATGAAATTACCCATATGCAAGAAGGAAATCTTTGGGATCTAGAAAGAAAGAGTCAGATTGTTTATGGAAGCATCTGACCCAAGGATTTACATCACAGTACAGGAAGGCCCCTTCATACCAATGAAGATATCTGTTCTTGATGCAAATATCCAAACACCAAAGACTTATTCTGAAATGACCAAGGATGAAATCATCTTGGCAACCATGGACAAAAGGGCACAGAACATAATTGTCAGTGCCATAGATGATTCAACATTTCAGAATCTGATTCACTGCAAGACCTCCAAGGAGATGTGGGACACATTGATTGTCTACATGGAGGGATCAGAAGAAGTAAGGCTGGACAGAAAATCTATGCTAAATCAGGAGTATGAAAGTTTTAGACAAGGAAAATCTGATAGCATAACTGAGTGCTATAAGAAATTCTATAGAATTGTGAATGAGCTAATTTCCTATGGAAGAGTCTTCAGTACCTATGAACTGAATGACAAATTCTTAAGATCCTTATCAAAGGATTGGGATACAAAGATCTGTGCCATAAGAGAAGTGGCAAAATTGGCAGAGATATCTCCTCCAACTCTGTTTGGAAAGTTGCTATCCTATGAAATGCAACTTATGGTAAGGAAGGAGGAGGAAAGAAACTCAAGAGGAGAGCATAGAGAAAAGACTGTGGCATTTAATGCTGAAGCCACCAGAAAGAATAGGAGGAAATCACCATCTCCTCCTAAGGAAGTTGAAGAAGGTAGTTCTGAAAATTCAGATAGGGGTTCAGTCAGCAGTGATTCAGATGCAGACTTTGCTGCATTCACTAGGCAATTTCAAAGGTTCTTGAAAAAGAAGCAATGGAAGTCTAGGCCTTCATCATCACAGCAAGTAGATGACTATTATCAGAAAAGAAGGTCATCTAGGAAAGAGAAAAGCAGGTCAAAGCCCAGCAAAGCCACTACTTCAAAGATTGTCTGCTATTGTTGCAATAGGCCTGGACATGTAGTGGCTGAGTGTCCTGACAAAAGGAAGGAATCTTCAGAAAAGAAGAAGACTTATCAGAAAGGCAAGAAGGAGAAATCCTTTGTAGCAAAGAAAGATAAAAGTCTGTCAGACCAGTCAACTTCAGAATCAGGATCTGAAGCTGAAGCATATATTGGATTATATGCTGCATCTGAGGAAGAGGAGTTTATGCAGTTGCTAGACTCCATCAATGAACATCAATGCATGGGTTTGATGACTAGATCAGAAGAGGACCTATGCCAGAATCAGTCTGGTCCTAATGAGGTAAACAGTCCTTCCAGTACATTTGTTTGTAGTACAAGTGAAGAATCAGCTACATCTGCATCAAGTGATGAAGATGCATCTGGATCTGAAGGAGATGTCTATCAATTGATAGACAAGTATGGGGACTTGTTGCAGGCCCTTAAGAAAAGCAAGAACCTGGTTAAATCACAGGCTCAGGAAATTGCTGATCTAAGGGTTACAACAGCTGAGTTAGAAAAAGTCCTTGATCAAAAGTTAGCTGAAATTGCCAAGCTGAAAAATATAACTATTATTCAGATGGGCACAATTAATTATACTAATGATCAAGTAAAGAGTCTGGAGGACAGACTTAGAATTGAAAGGGATTTAGTGGCTAGTTACTCTAAGCCAAAATCTGTCTTACCCTTGATAGATGAATTTGTCACTCAGAAGGGTAAGGCTGGATTAGGATTTAAGGGTAACTCCAGGGCTGGCAGATTCAAGAGGAAAGGCAAAGCCCCTATTCAGCCACTAAACCTTTCAGTCCCCATAAGGTTTGGTAAGGAGAAAGTGTCTTCTAACATATATGATCATGAAGACATTCAGGATCATATCAAGACAAATGTTCTGAAGAACAAGGGTGTTAAGGCAAGCAGGCCAACCTATGGTCATAAGCCCTATGGCTTTAAGAAACCAGCAGGAGAAGTTGCAACAGCACCAGCAATGAACAGAAATGCTTCTGACAAGGATGTATCTAGATCTAGATACAATAAGTTTGAATGTTGGTGCTGTGGCAAGAGGGGTCATTTTGCATTGGACTGCTGGTATAACACAAGTGTTATAAAGAATAAGAGTCTACCTGTTAGAAGAGGTTATGATAACTTTATTAAGGCTAACCTGAACCAAGGACCCAAGACTTACTTGGGTTCTAAGGGTAAGTAATTCTGTATTGCAGGTGAATCCAAGTTACCATGCCCCTATATGGTACTTGGATAGTGGTTGTTCCAGGCACATGACTGGAACAAAGGGGCTGCTGAAGGAGTATTCATCTGTCAAAGATGGACATAAAGTGATCTTTGGTGGATCTGAAAAAGGAGTCATCAAAGGATTTGGTAACATCTCTTCAAACCTAATTACTATCACCCAAGTGGCCTATGTAAAAGGTTTGAAACATAATCTAATAAGCATAAGCCAGCTGAGTGATCTAGGATATGACATTTCATTTGGTAAGGATGGATGTCATATCAAAAGGTCAAGTGATCAAGAGATCATATTGACTGGGTATAGGAAGAGAAATGTGTATTGCCTTAATTTTGAATGTGAGAATAAGGCATCCCCCATTTGTCTTGTAGCTGATGACAATGCTTCTCATTGTGTTAAGTGGCACAAGAGATTGGCTCATCTAAACTACAAGACAATTGGCCAACTCTTTAGTAAAGAACTAGTGAGGAATGGGCCTCAAGTTAAGTGTATAAAGGAAGGGGTATGCTCAGCTTGTCAAAAGGGCAAGCAGACAAAAACCTCATTTCAAAGCCTTGAAAACAAGGATTCTGTGAGGTGCTTATACCTCTTGCATATGGATCTTTTTGGTCCTATGCCAGTTCACAGTCTAGGAAGGAAGGTCTACACACTAGTGGTTGTAGATGACTATTCTAGATTTACATGGGTGTTCTTTCTGAGACAAAAATCTGAAACCCCAAGTGTATTATTTAAGTTTGTAAAGCAAATTCAGAATGAACTGAACAGTACAGTGGTCAAAATCAGAAGTGACCATGGTACTGAGTTTCAATCTGAAAGCATGACAAACTTGTGTATAGACTTTGGGATTTTCCAAGAGTTCTCCTCACCTAGAACACCTCAGCAAAATGGAATTGCTGAAAGAAAGAATAGATCATTAATTGAAGCTGGTAGAACTCTATTGAGTGACACCTCTCTCCCAGAATATTTTTGGGCTGAGGCAGTTAACACTGCTTGTCATGTCATCAATAGGGCTTCTATCACCAAAAGCCACAGGAAGACTCCCTATGAGATTGTGAAAGGCAGAAAACCAAATCTATCCTATTTCAGGATCTTTGGCTGCAAGTGCTATATACTTAACAATGGTAAGTCTTATTTGACTAAGTTTGCTGCCAAATCCCAGGATGGGATATTTGTTGGGTACAGCACAAATAGTAAGGCCTATAGAGTCTTCAACTTAACTACTCAAGTTGTTGAAGAATCTGTGCATATTGTATTTGATGAAACAAGATTAATCAATTGTGAATTGTCTTGTAGATCAAATGACTCAACAGGTATAAGCAAGAAGATGGACAAGCTCTCCATTGCTGAAGCTTCAAAGGAAGAGGGAGCATTGGAAAATGAAGGCTGCTGTCCAGGGGGAGTACAAGAGATAATGGAAGCTGATGAAAACCAAGAGGAGCAGCAGAATGAAGAAGCTGGAGATGCTCAACCTGAAGGGAATCTACCTCCAGCTATAAGATATCTAAGAGATCATCCTACTGATCAGATAATTGGTGATCCAAGACAAGGAGTGCAAACTAGAAGCAGAAATCAAAGCACAGTTTTGCATTCTAGTTTCTTGTCTCAAATGGAACCTAAGAAGTTTGAAGAAGCTATCCAAGACCAGTACTGGATTGATGCTATGCAAGAGGAGCTGAATCAGTTCAGAAGGTGCAAGGTCTGGGAGCTTGTTCCTAAACCAAGAGGCCACAACATAATTGGGACTAAGTGGATCTATAGGAACAAGCTAGATGAAAGTGGAATAATAATAAAGAATAAAGCAAGATTGGTTGCAAAAGGATACAGGCAGGAAGAAGGGATTGACTTTGATCAAACCTTTGCTCCAGTAGCAAGGCTGGAGGCAATCAGAATGTTCCTTGCCTATGCAGCCTACCAAGACTTCAAAGTATACCAGATGGATGTAAAGTCAGCATTTCTGAATGGTGATCTTAAAGAAGAAGTATATGTAGAGCAGCCATCAGGTTTTGTAGATCCTCTTAAACCTGATTCTGTGTACAAGCTTAGGAAAGCTTTGTATGGGTTAAAACAAGCTCCAAGGGCTTGGTATGAAACCCTGTCTACCTTCCTCATTGAGAATAAATTCTCAAGAGGAAAGATAGACAAAACTCTATTCCTTAGGGAATCCAAAGGAAAGATCATCTTAGTCCAGATCTATGTTGATGACATAATCTTTGGATCTACTGAAAACAACCTTTGTAAAAAGTTTGCCAAACTTATGCAAGGGAAGTTTGAGATGAGCAGTATGGGAGAACTTAAGTTCTTCTTGGGACTCCAAGTAAGACAGACTGATGATGGATTGTCCATATCCCAGTCTAAGTTCACCAAGGAATTAATTAAAAAATATGGTATGGAGTCATCCTCCTCCATGAGAACTCCTATGGGCACAAGTATGCCAATATGCAAAGATGAGGCAGGTAAACCTGTTGATGAATCATTGTATAGAGGAATAGTTGGGTCACTACTATATCTCACTGCTAGTAGACCTGACATTATGTATGCAACATGTGTCTGTGCTAGGTACCAAGCCTGCCCTAAAGAATCTCATTATACTGCAGTAAAAAGGATTCTGAGATATCTAAAGGGCACTCCTACTCTAGGTCTTTGGTACCCTAGGAATAGAGATTTTCAACTAACAGGCTATTCAGATGCAGATTTTGCAGGATGTAGAGAGGATAGAAAGAGTACTACAGGTACTTGTCAATTCCTGGGAGGAAGACTAATATCTTGGAGTAGTAAAAAACAGACTAGTGTGGCAATTTCCACAGCTGAGTCAGAGTATATTGCTGCAGGAAGCTGCTGTGCACAGCTATTATGGATGCAGCATCAGCTTAAAGATTATGGTATTCAGGTAAGTAGAACACCCCTTTTATGTGATTCTAAGAGTGCTATTTCTATTACTAATAATCCAGTTTCTCATAGTAGAACTAAGCATATAGAAATCAAATATCATTTTCTTAGAGAACATGTAGAAAAAGGTGACATCTCATTGGAATTTGTAAAAACAGATTATCAAATAGCAGATGTATTTACTAAGCCTTTAGATGAAACCAAATTCAATAAATTCAAAATTGAATTAGGTATGTTAACCATTGATTAATGTATTAAACAAAATCATTAACAATGCTATTGAAATGGTTAATAAGTAAGTAAAAGTAGTAACAACAATAATCAAGTGTTAAAAAGGACACATTGAAGTTACAGAAATTGGCTAAGTAAGAATGTGTCGACACATTCAGTAATAATGTGTCGACTCAGAGAAATTATGTCGACAAGTCAGAAATAGTGTGTCGACACAGAGAATATGTGTCGACACTTAAGAGGTTTATTGTCGACTTAACCAGGAATGTAATGTCGACTCAACCAGAATTATGGTGTCGACACTTACAAAATATGTGTCGACACTTGTCCTTAGTGTCGACACAGAATTTCTGTCTTTCTACTATATATCCAAGGTGTCGACATAACCACAAATTGGTGTCGACACATAGTAGACTGAAGAAATGTCGAGTTAATAGAAGCTTGTGTCGACACATTCCGTCTGTGTCGACACATTTAGACTGTCTTTGGCGCCTTTTGAACTTCTTTCAACAGAAGCTATAAATAGGTCAAAAGCTCTTATTGTCGACACGCTTTCAAGGTTTTCGAGATTCAAACCCTGTGTCGACAATCTTTCTTTCTCTCCTCTCACAAGCCTTCTCGACGACTCGATGGCGCCAAGGATTGAAGACAATGTTAATGAAGGGTATGAGTTGGTGCGCCAGGCGTTTGCAGAGGCGCCGCCTGATGTTCAAGGAGTTATCACCCTTCTCTCTGCATCAGGGTTAGAATTTCTTGTCTCAGAACCATCCAAGATCTGGAAGAAGGAGGTGCATGAGTTCTTTATCTCAGCATCAGTCCATTCTACTGAACTCAAGATCAAGTCCATTGTTCACGGGACTAAGATTAAGATTACCCAAAGAGGTTTGAGAAAGTTTTTGCAATTACATGTGGTTGAAAATGAAGAAGAGGTTCCTAGTTCTAAGACAAGGGAAGCCCTTCAATGGTGTGGTTTGGATTCAAACATGAAGATTGGTGCTGCATTCAATAGGAAGGGTATGAATCAGCAAGGAAAGTTCTTGTCTGAAATAGTTGGGAAAGTAATTATCTGCAAGACAGGTGGACATGATAGGATTTCTGCCTATATGTTCAACCTTATGACCAGGATTGTCTTTACAATTCCTACTGATTGGTCAGTAATCCTATTTGACAAGATTAAAGAAGGGATCAAGAAGCCTAACATGGCTAGGATCATAAGTCTATATCTCAATGGAGCAATTCCTGAAGTGATGCAGCAACTGCCAGGATCTAAAATCAATCATATGAGAAGGATGGACATGAGACTATTCTCCAGGTGGGAAAGGGTGCTGACTAAGGATGTGCCTGAAGAGAGCAGGCCAGACACCCCTGTGAGATCCCCTTCTCCAGCTCACGAGACTGAGCAACAACAAGAGGACCCACTAAGGATACAGAGTGAAGAACAACCTGCCTCCACTACAGTTCATCAAGTAGATACATCTGCACAGATGCAGGGGGAGCCTGTTCAATCTCCTGCTCAAAATGTATCTACCCCTACTCAGGTACAAGTGGTACAGGTGTAGGGGGAGCAAATGTATTTTACTATAAAAGACTTTCTAAAAGTTTTTTTTTCTCACTGCACAGGTTCAGGGGGAGCATGTGTCTTCTCCTACTCCAGATATGCAGCTGCCTGAGAATGTGCACAAGGATGCACCTAATGACTTATCTTCAAATGCTCCAGTTCAAAAAGAATATACTCTGGATGAGTTATTTCCTAATGATGACATAGCTACTGATAGAATAGAAGAGGACCAAGATGTTGAGCAGCCTCTTGACATAGAGCTAGAACAAGAAGTGGAGAAAGTTCAAGAGAATGAAAAAGTTCAAGAAATAGAGGAGGAGCAAAGAATTGAGGGGGAGCCAGTACATGTTGAAACTGAGCAACATGGCACTGAAGCAGATAGAGTTCACATTGAGAGTACTTCTGAATCTGAAACTGAAGAAGCCAGGTTGGCTAAGAAAAGAAAACTGGTTGTATTTAAAAGAAGAAGCAAGACTTATAAACAGGCTTTACAGACATCACCTCCACCACCACCTCCTGAAGTTGATTATAACAAGTTCTTGGTGGATTTACAGGTGAAATTGGATGACCACAGGGTGGCCATTGAGAAATATGTTGATGAAAGCAACAAAAATCTGCAGTTTGACTTAGCCCAAGATATCAAATCTATCCAATTTCAAGTCAACTTAAATAAAACTGAAATGACAGATTGCTTCCACAAGGGTGGCAATGCTGTAGTTTATCTGGCTAAACAACAGCAGGCTATCTCTACAAAGGTGGATGATATTGCTTTGAAGCAAGGTTATGTTCTGGAAAATCAAATAAGAATGAATGACAATTTAACTGAATCTCATAATGAGATCATTCAAGAGGTGAAGAAGATTGTTCCAGGGATGCCTGCAAATAGAGCCAAAGAAATGGAAGAATTTGATAAGAATTTTCAGGCTGCTATTGCATCTGTTAAGACTGCCATCACAACCTCTCAACAGGAAATATCAGAAAAGCTTCAAAAGTTAAGACCATTTTTCAAAGAGGGAGTGAATTATTTGGATGGCCAAATTAGATTCCAGAAAGAAGATCTTAGAGATCATGTATCAAGAGAAGCCATAAAGGGGGAGAGGATGCTGATTCATGCAGGCTCTGAGCATGCCAAATGGGTGACCAATAGTATAAGAGCCACATTGGGATATCCACCATTGTGTGATGATAACATGGTGGCTGAGTCTGGTCTACAAACAGGACTACTTGAAGGTGACCAACCTGAGGTTGCCCAAGTCATATACCCCCCTCCAGATTTTGATATATTGGATCAGCAAGTGCAATATATGTATAGTCCTTCAAAGGAAGTTGTAAATGTTATCTTTGGAAAGGTTGATAAGCCTGAGGTAAATTTGCAAGAACAGCAAGATGCTCTACTGTCAAAGAAAAGATTTAGAGAGCAGGCTGAGCTGAAGCCAGATTTTGAGCAGTGGAGTCCTACTTCCAGAAATATAATACTCACTGCATGGAAAGCTGTCAAAGATCAAGTTCATGAAAGGGGCAAGTGGTACAATGAGCAGGAATGGCAGAAGTATGAGACAAGACAAGAAGCCATTGTACAATTCAGAAGGAAAGCTAAGCTGGAAAGACTTCCACCTGATGCTATGGAGCCAAGCAAATACTTCCCAAAGCCTTTTCACTATTTTGAAAGGCAAAGGCTCAAGGAAGAAGCTAAGAAGAAAGCTGATCTTAAAGAAAAAAAGATGGCTGAAGAATCAGAAGCTCCTGTGACAGCTAAAATTAAATCTGGCCAAGGGATTGTTATTAGAGAACCTGATCAATCCTGATAATGTTTTAGTTCTTTCATAATGTTTTGAAATGATGTAATGTGATCAGTCAAAGAAAAACCATGTAATCAAACATTACCCAGTAATAAACAAAATATTGTTAAATCTGTGATAGATTGTTTTATCCATGATGTTCTTATTATTTTGTTTATAATTAAGTATCCCTGTGTATTGTCATATATCATCATTTTATACTATTTCTAAATGGTGTATATCATTGGCTATAAGGGTTATGACTTCTCCAAATAGGGGGAGATTGTTGGGTACATTGGAAAATGTGTACCTGATTTGAAGAAGCCCAACCTAGCTCAATGATATACATCATGTTGTATTTGATGTTGTTTTGAGTTGACATGTGCAGGTAAAGAATTGTTAAAGTTTACAGAAAAAATTCTAAGTCCAAGTGTCGACACAAAGGAACATGTGTCGTCACATAGAAGAAAGTTGTCGACACAACACTGGGAAAGTGTGTCGACACAGAAGGTGTAAGTCGACACTACTCTGGGAAAAAGTGTCGACACATAACATAGTCTACAACAACACTGGGAAATTGTGTCGACACAGAAGAAAAACGTCGACCTCAACATTGGGAGAATGTGTCGACACTGAAGAGTATAGACGATCTCCAGTTTGTCGACATCATCTGGATATGTCGACACAGAAGAAAATAGTCGACACCTGAAGGCCAAGTCAACACTTACTAAAGTTATGATTCTACAACAACTGTGTCGACACACAGGACTTGTGTCGACACACTGCAGAGTCAAAGACCAAGTTAGTTTCAGAAGAAGATGTGTCGACACAAAGGCAATTTAGTCGACATCACTGAAGGCTGTGTCGACACCAAAGTCAATTGTGTCGACACAAATAGACAGATGGTCTCGACACTTTCTGACAGACTGTTTCAACACTAAGGCACAGGACTTGTTTGAAGACTTGACAGCTGTGGGTTATCACCAGTTAACTGAAGTTGTCAGACTTGTCAGAAAACGGTTAGAAACCGGATCAGCCGGTTACCATGAAGAATGTCTATAAATAGACAGATTCAGAAGGAGAAAAAGGACACTGAACTACATATAGAACTGATCCTTTAAAATACATTGGATCAGAAAGTAGAGAGGGATTACATTCTACTCATTTCAAGAAAGTGCTAGGCACTTAAGAAGATCTTCTCCGGGAGATCTAAGAAGACTATCTAAGGATAGATCTAAGAAGAGTTCTAATCAGAATTCAGAAGAATCATTCAAAGTTCTGGATAGAGAGAGATCAAGTCAGAATTTGAAGAAGAAGAAGGAATCCACCAGTGGATTCTCAAGAAGCTGTTTGGAATCAACTCAGCTAAGTACATTTTCAAGAAGCTTTGAAGAAGGCTAAGAAACAGTTGATTGCATCAGCTGATTAAGATTTGTCATTGCCTTTTCTCTCTCAACCTGGCAAGACAATTTAAACTATCTTTTCTATATTTCTGTAGGATCTGTTTATACAGATCTGAGTTGTAAGCCTATGTTATAAAGGCTGAGTGTAGGAGTGTTGAACTCTGAGTGGTAGGGCTGATTGCCTGAGTGTAGGAGAAGGATATTCTCTGAGTTGTAGGCCTTGGGGCAAGGCTGAGGTAGGGCAGTTGTGCCTGAGTTGTAGGAACCTGTTGGGTTCTGAGTTATAAGATCTATTGATCTGAGATAAGTGGAAGTTTGGCCGAATCTAGCATACAGCTAGATAGGTGAAGGGGGAAAGTGGATGTACTCAGACCTTGGGGAACCACTATAAATCATAGTGCAATCTGTGATGTTTTGTTTTCTGTGATTGCTGTGTTTTCATATTAGTTAATAAATTGAATTCTGTCTAGAAGTTTTAGAAAGAGAAGCAGAACCTATTCACCCCCCCCCCCTCTAGGTGTTTAGGCTGCCTTGAAAGTTAAACTATCAACTTGAATGACCAGGGAGTCGTGGAAGGGGTTCTTATTCCTTAGCACTTCCTCCTCTGAGAAAGTAATCTCATCCAACGATGGCGGGTTTTGGGAGGTCGAGGCGACGCTATTCTTGTAGATCTGATGGAGACTTCCCTTGCGGGAATCTCCGAGCCTGGCTCCTCCGTTGATTACACTAACCTGCCTACCTCCTGGGCCATGGATCACCTCTCCCCGACCTCCCAGATCGACTCGATCTTCATTCCTTCTCCTCGCCGGAGCTTGGAATGCTACCTGCGATACTAGAGCCTCTTGCCTCTGCTACTCCCTCTCCGCGACCCCTGCCTCCAACCTCCTCCTTTCCTCCCAGAACTCCGGACAGGCTAACGTCATGTGCCACTCTACTCGATGGATATCGCAGTAAAGGGGAATCTCCGCCTTCTGGCGCCCCATCCGTTGCTCCTGCCTGCGACGTTTGTTCCCCTGACAGACAATGACCATTGCCTCTCTTCTTGCCCCTCCTCGACCTTCCTCCTATCGGTTGTCGTTCCTCCTCTCCTCTTAATGAAAACGCGGCCTAACTGACAGCCTTCGCTGGGGGCAATTCTTGGGGTATTGGAATCGCCTCTCTTCTCCTCTCCTCATCGGAGCCTCTGCGAGCCTACTCTCCTCGTGCCTCCTAGGTATCTCCTCTCTCCTCTCTTCCACCCTCCTGGGCTCTTCTCTCTTCTTCTGATCCTCTCTCATCCTTGGCTCCTCCTTTCTCCTCTCGACCTGCCACTCCTGCGACCTCCTAGCCCTCACCTATGAAGGTCCTGCTCTCTTCCCCCCCAACAGCTCCTCCCCGTTCAACCGTGCCAAAAAAAACCTTGTTCTTCTCATCTCCCTATACGAAAGTATTTACCCTCTCCACAATCTCCTCGAAGGACCTTGGGGGTTTAGAACCCATCTCCATGCTAAAGAGACCCTGCTTCAGACCAAATTTCAGGGTTACCATCAGGGTGAAGCTGTCCACCACTTCCACTTCCAAGATCTCCTCCTGGAAGCGATCGATGTAATGACCAAGACTCTCGTGCTGCTCCTGGTTAATTTTGAAGAGGGTCGTTGCCTTATTCTTCCTCTTCTTAGATGTCGCGAACCTTGCCATGAGGCCCCGATGCAGATCGATGAAGCAGTAGATGGAACCTGCTGGCAACTGGTGGAACCAGTCTCTTGCGTTCCCCTTGAAGGTAATGGAGAAGAATTGACACTTGAAATCCTCGGACATGTTATAGATGGATACGACGTCTTCAAACCACTGGAGATGCCTGACCGGGTCATCTTTGTCGGAGTAGTAGGTAAGAACGGACTCTCTAAATGCTTTGGGAATGGAGGCGGCAATAATCTCGGCACAGAAGGGGCTCCTCCCTTCCTGGAGGTGACGAGTTTCATCCTCGCTAGAATTGTCATACTCGCTCCATTGGCGAGTATCACAATATCTCGTCGGCGGCATTGGATCTCGGAACCTGATCCCTTGGCTGCCCGCCGGATAATGCCGCGACTGCATCGGTCGCTCCTCTCTCTCCCAAGCGAGCTCCTTCCCAGCTCGCCTCGGCGGCACTCCTCATCCAGCGATGTCACGCGATGGGGGGAGGTCGCCGTGACATCGGGGCGATGAGAAAGCCCGACGAGGATGGTTCCTTCGATCCTCTTTGCAAACTCCTCGAATGCTGCAACGTTCACAAACTCGCCACCTCGCACGGGATCACCAACTTCCGCCGAGTTACCGACCAAATCTCCATGCCCGCCACCATTTGTCATCTTGCTATACCACAAAACTTTCCTCCTTGGTTGCGATCCACGCTCACCGCACCAAGTGTTGAAGCCATGAAAATTCCCAACCTCAAGAATCAGATCAAGACAGCCTAAGGTTACTGATTCCACAGCAAGGCTAAACGTCTAAGGGGAGTAGGAAGAAGAAGGAAGTCAACAAACAGGACCCCGGATGCTACGACAGGAAGGTCCCACCACGTACCCGGATGCTTGGAAGAAGCAACCCCTCCACAACCAAAATTTGTTTAGTAAGGTACGAGGGAGACTAGTTGGTAGCTAAGTCGCGAGGTAGCGACCTGGTCTCTATGGAAAAGGAATCCAAAGGCTCGGCTAGTATCCAAGATGAAGAGCCCGAGAGATCCTCGCCGAGATTTCAAGTGTTTCTCCTCGTACCCATGGGGTCATATTTATAGGGAAATCCTGGAGGGGGGGGGTCTATTTATACCCCTACCCCTTGGCGACTAGGCGACTTCCTGGAGGAACTCGCACGGCTGGGCGAGTAGCTCGCCCAGTCGCCTACCTGGCGAGTATGCGAGGGGAGCTCGTCATACTCGCCTAGGCCTTCTGCAGGCTGGCATGTTGACTTTTACCTTCATCTTGACTTGCTGACTTTGACCTTCTGTTGACCTGGCTCTGGAGGGGTCCACCCTCGACGAATACGGGTTGTATAGTTGTAGTGGACTATTCTGGAGCTCTGTTGAAGTATGAGACCAGGCGGTCTGGCGGTTTGAGTCTGGCGGGTTGTAGACCGCGCGGTCTGGCGGTTACTCTCCAACGGTTTGATATCCAGGCTGTTGCTATTTGTAGTCTGACGGTCTGGCAGTTTATCTATGGTGGCTTGGAAACCGGGCAGTCTAGCGGTCTCCTACCGCATCTCTCTCTTGCTTCTAGTATTGCCGAGCGGTTAGCACATTGTCTAACCACGCGGTCTGTTCCGGTCTGTTGTTCTAGCCGCTCAGATTTTGTATAGCTTTAGTCCCACATTGTTAGTTTGTACTCTCTCCTCTCTCCTCCATTCTATAAAAGGGAGGTCATACCTTTGTAAATGATATCTTTTTGGATAATAAAACTTTCAATTATTCAAAGTTCCTGCTTGTTTTTAGTCATTTGTTCGCTACTTTCACATGGTATCAAAGGACTCGATCTTCTCCTCATGATTCTGTGCGCGCGGCTTACTTCTTCTTCTCGTGACCTGTTCTCGCGGCTTGTTTCTTCCGCCTGCCTTACGCACTGTCTGCGCGGCTTCTTTCTCCTCCTTGTCATTGTTGTGTGTGTGCGGGCTCTTTTTTCCCTGCCTTTCAGTCGCCGCGACCTATTGCTTTGTTCGCCGCGACCTGCTGCCTTATTCGCCTTGTTTGATCTTCACTTCTGTTCGCGCGGGGTGTCTTCTAGCCGTTCGACTTCTTTCCCTCTGCTTGATTCTGCGGCTTGGTCGTGGCTTTTCTTGCCCCTAGTGTCTTACATCATGACCGTTGCAGCTCTTCTTCTTCCTATCCGCGCAACTTGTTTCCAAACTGCGCGACTTCTCGTTGATTTCTCCTATGGCCCTTTATGAGACCTCAACTACCACCACTCTTATCGCCAATATGGCTCCGCCTCCTACTCCTTCCGGAAACCTTAGCACGGTTTCTCAACTTGTTGGTTCCAACTATCCGGATTGGAGCGTTTCTTTCACCTTTCTCCTTCGCTCTCAGCGCAAACGTCATCTCCTCACCGATGACCCTCCTTTTCAAGACTTTGCTCAATTTGATGATTGGGATGTCAGTGATGCGCTTGTCCGCACTTGGTTGGCTAACAGCCTCTCCGATGAATGCCTTCCTGTCATATGCCATGATGAGACGGTCAAGACCGCATGGCTTCACCTTGTTGCTCTCTACTCGAAGGGGGCCCAGACATCCCGCATTTATACTCTCTATGCGGATCTCTTCGCTCGTCCTTCCATGTCTCCTGCTGCGGCTTATCAGCAAGTTTAGGCTCTTGGCGCCGAAATCCTCCAGAATCGCCCCTTCTCTGCGGACTTGGCCGAGCAGCACAAACACTTCCAGGAACTCCTGGTTGTTTGTTATCTTCTACGACTCCCCGAGTCTTTTGATATGATCCGCCAGCAGATCTTGGGAGAAGTAGAGTCTCCCACTTTGGATGCCACCGCGGCTCGCATCGCCGCTATTACTTCGCTGCTCCAGTGTTCTCTGTTGTCCTCCCCTCCTCCACAGGACTCCTATGCTCACCAAGTTCAGTGGGGTGGCACTAGTGACCGCAGCTAGTCAGGCACGCGCAGTCCGTCAAGGTTCCTCTGCTCTCACTGTGGTCATACCAGCCACTATGTTTACCGCTGTTGGCAGAAACATCCTCATCTTCGTCCTTATGGTGATACTTCTTCCTCAACCTCCGCCTCCTCTCGGCCATCTGTTCTTGTGGCCACGACCTCAGGTAGTGCACACGTCGTTACCCAAGGTAAATGGCTGATTGACTATGGTGCTATAAATCACATGACCGGAAACCCTCAATGCTTCTCTCTCCTAGAAACGCATGATCGGTTACCCCCGGTTCTTGTTGCGGATGGTTCACCGTCCCCGGTTCATGGGACGGGCATGGTTCAAGTCACCCCGTCGCTTCGCTTAGCGGACACTCTCTATGTCCCGAAGTTCTCTTGCAATTTGCTATCTGTTACTACTTTATGCAAGCAACTTCAGTGCTCTGTCTTATTTACTCCTACTTCTTGTTGCTTTCAGGACCCGAGAACCCAACAGACGATTGCTACTGGGACTGAGAGCGGCGGCCTCTACTTCCTCGACAATGTTTCCGCTCTGTCCGACTTCTCTTCCTCGTCTACCGATCTGCTTCAATGGCATCTTTGCCTTGGACATCCTCCTCCTCATATTCTTCGTCAGCTTCTTCCCCACTTACCTCAGACCAATCCTCCGCTCAACTGTGATGCGTGTCAGCTTGGCAAACATCACTGCTCCTCCTTCCCGCCGAAGCAAGGTCGTGGTTCCTTCCGCCCTTTTGATCTCATTCATTCTTATGTCTGGGGTCCTGCTCCTACTCTCACCGTTGGTCGGGGTAGTTCTTACTTTGTAACTTTTATTGATGACTTCTCTAGATGTACCTGAGTGTATCTATTAAAAGATCGTTCTGAACTCTTATCTGTATGACAATCTTTTTATAATATGATTAAAACTCAGTTTACTATTTCTATTAAAGTACTACGCTCTGATAATGCTAAAGAATATCACAGTCATGAGTTTTTGTCTTTTTATATGTAATATGGTCTCATTCATCAGACCAGCTGTGTTTACACCTCCCAACAAAATGGGGGTGGTGGAGCATAAAAACCGCCATCTCCTCGATATCGCTCGCACTCTTATGACGCAGATGCAGGTGCCTCGCTCCTACCGAGGCTATGCTGTTCTCCTTGCCTGCTATCTCATCAATCGCATTCCCTCTTCGGTTCTCCACAACAAAACTCCCTTCTCCATTCTCTACCCGGGCAAGGAACCCTTTCCTCTTCCTCTCCGTATCTTTGGGTGTATGACTTTTGTACATGCTCCGTCTGCTACCCGTGACAAGCTTTCCCCCCGTTCCACAAAATATGTCTTTTTGGGGTACTCGACCACTCAAAAAGGCTATTGTTGCTTTGACCTCGTTCTGCGCAAACAGTTTGTTTCCGCGGATGTCACCTTCTTCGAAAATGCATCTTACTTCTCTTCTCAATCCCCGCTTCCTCCTGCTGTCTCTAAATCTCCACCATCTCTCTGTGTTCCTTCTACGCATATCGACGTCTCCCCTCCTATATAATCTCCTCCTCCGTCTCCTCCTCTCTCCATTATACCCCCTCCCTCTTCTCCGAGGCCGTCTCTCTCTAGTCCCGGGCCAGATTTCTCCGCCACGGACGCTCCGGTCCCTGAGGCACGAGATGACCTGGATCTTCCCATTGCTCTTCGCAAAGGGGTGCAGGCGTGTACCCAACACCCGCTTGTGGCTGTTGTTTCCTATGATCGGCTTACTCCTTCTCGCAGGTGCTTTGCTTTGGCTATCTCGGCTATTACCACTCCCCGCACTTACCAAGAGGCTCTTGTTATTCCTCATTGGAAATCTGCCATGGATGAGGAAATTGCTACTCTTACTGAAAGGGGTACCTGGACCCTTGTTCCTCGACCGGTAGGTACTGATATGGTTGGCTGTCGCTGGGTGTTTGTTGTGAATTTTCGCCCAGACGGTACTGTGGATCGTTACAAAGCCCGGCTGGTAGCCAATGGCGTTACTCAGACTTATGGAGTTGACTATTTTTATACTTTCTTCCCAGTTACTCGCCTCAGCACCATCCGCGTTCTTCTCTCTATGGCCGTCAATAGGGAGTGAGCTATTTCCCAGCTTGATGTCAAGAATGCCTTTCTCTATGGGGATCTTCAGGAGGACGTCTACATAGAGCAACCTCCTGGGTATGTTGCTCAGGGGGAGACACGAGTATGTCAGTTGAAGAAGGCCATCTACGGCCTAAAACAGAGCCCTCGAGCATGGTTCGACAAGTTTAGTGGCATTGTGGCTGTCATTGGCTTTACAAGAAGTTCGGCTGATCACTCATTGTTTATTCGTAAAACCGCATCGGGCCTTGTGGTTTTAGAGGTGTATGTGGATGATATTCTTCTTACCGGCGATGACCAGGCTGGGGTGGACTTGACAAAGAAACACCTCTGTCAACACCTAGTCACGAAGGATATGGGCTCCCCGAAATATTTCTTGAGGATAGAAATCTCTCGGAAGCACGACTCGTTGGTTCTCTCCCAACGGAAGTATGCTCTTGATCTTCTACAAGCGGCAGGATTGACCGGTGCCAAACTGACCCGGTATCACATGGCTACTAGAGAGGACAAAACATGGACAGATGACTCACCTCTTATATCTGATGCCACGAGGTATAGACGTCTGGTGGGCAAACTCATTTATATCACGGTGACTAGACCTGACATCGCCTATGCTGTAGGCAAGGTCAGTCAGTTCATGCAAGCTCCCAGGGAATTGATAGTTTAACTTTCAAGGCAGCCTAAACACCTAGAGGGGGGGGGGGGTGAATAGGTTCTGCTTCTCTTTCTAAAACTTCTAGACAGAATTCAATTTATTAACTAATATAAAAACACAGCAATCACAGAAAACAAAACATCACAGATTGCACTATGTTTTATAGTGGTTCCCCAAGGTCTGGGTACATCCACTTTCCCCCTTCACCTATCTAGCTGTATGCTAGATTCGGCCAAACTTCCACTTATCTCAGATCAATAGATCTTACAACTCAGAACCCAACTGGTTCCTACAACTCAGGCACAACTGCCCTACCTCAGCCTTGCCCCAAGGCCTACAACTCAGAGAATATCCTTCTCCTACACTCAGGCAATCAGCCCTACCACTCAGAGTTCAACACTCCTACACTCAGCCTTTATAACATAGGCTTACAACTCAGATCTGTATCAACAGATCCTACAGAAATATAGAAAAGATTGTTTAAATTGTCTTGCCAAGTTGAGAGAGAAAAGGTAATGACAATTCTTAATCAGCTGATGCAATCAACTATTTCTTAGCCTTCTTCAAAGCTTCTTGAAAATGTACTTAGCTGAGTTGATTCCAAACAGCTTCTTGAGAATCCACTGGTGGATTCTTTCTTCTTCTTCAAATTCTGACTTGATCTCTCTCTATCCAGAACTTTGAATGATTCTTCTGAATTCTGATTAGAACTCTTCTTAGATCTACCCTTAGATAGTCTTCTTAGATCTCCCGGAGAAGATCTTCTTAAGTGCCTAGCACTTTCTTGAAATGAGTAGAATGTAATCCTTCTCCACTTTCTGATCCAATGTATTTCAAAGGGTCAGTTCTATATGTTGTCCATTCATTTTCTCCTTCTGAATCTGTCTATTTATAGACATTCTTCATGGTAACCGGCTGATCCGGTTTCTAACCGTTTTCTGACAAGTCTGACAACTTCAGTTAACTGGTGATAACCCACAGCTGTCAAGTCTTCAAACAAGTCCTGTGCCTTAGTGTTGAAACAGTCTGTCAGAAAGTGTCGAGACCATCTGTCTATTTGTGTCGACACAATTGACTCTGGTGTCGACACTGCCTTCAGTGATGTCGACTAAATTGCCTTTGTGTCGACACATCTTCTTCTGAAAATAACTTGGTCTTTGACTCTGCAGTGTGTCGACACAAGTCCTGTGTGTCGACACAGTTGTTGTAGAATCATAACTTTAGTAAGTGTTGACTTAGCCTTCAGGTGTCGACACATTCATTTTTTAGCTTTGCTATAATGTGTCGACTTACTCACTATGTGTCGACACATTCTGCTGGTGACGACAAACTTGTGGTCGACTATTTTCTTCTGTGTCGACATATTCAGATGATGTCGACAAACTTGAGATCGACTATACTCTTCAGTGTCGACGCATTCTCCTAATGTTGAGGTCGACGTTTTTCTTCTGTGTCGACACAATTTCCCAGTGTTGTGTCGACTTACTTCTTCTGTGTCGACACAATTTCCCAGTGTTGTGTCGACTTACTTCTTCTGTGTCGACACAATTTCCCAGTGTTGTGTCGACAACTTTCTTCTATGTGACGACACATGTTCCTTTGTGTCGACACTTGGACTTAGAATTTTTTCTGTAAACTTTAACAATTCTTTACCTGCACATGTCAACTCAAAACAACATCAAATACAACATGATGTATATCATTGAGCTAGGTTGGGCTTCTTCAAATCAGGTACACATTTTCCAATGTACCCAACAATCTCCCCCTATTTGGAGAAGTCATAACCCTTATAGCCAATGATATACACCATTTATAAATAGTATAAAATGATGATATATGACAATACACAGGGATACTTAATTATAAACAAAATAATAAGAACATCATGGATAAAACAATCTATCACAGATTTAACAATATTTTGTTTATTACTGGGTAATGTTTGATTACATGGTTTTTCTTTGACTGATCACATTACATCATTACAAAACATTATGAAAGAACTAAAACATTATCAGGATTGATCAGGCTCTCTAATAACAATCCCTTGGCCAGATTTAATTTTAGCTGTCACAGGAGCTTCTGATTCTTCAGCCATCTTTTTTCCTTTAAGATCAGCTTTCTTCTTAGCTTCTTCCTTGAGCCTTTGCCTTTCAAAATAGTGAAAAGGCTTTGGGAAGTATTTGCTTGGCTCCATAGCATCAGTTGGAAGTCTTCCCAGCTTAGCTTTCCTTCTGAATTGTACAATGGCTTCTTGTCTTGCCTCATACTTCTGCCATTCCTGCTCATTGTACCACTTTTCCCTTTCATGAACTTGATCTTTGACAGCTTTCCATGCAGTGAGTATTATATTTCTGGAAGTAGGACTCCACTGCTCAAAATCTGGCTTCAGCTCAGCCTGCTCTCTAAATCTTTTCTTTGATAGTAGAGCATCTTGCTGTTCTTGCAAATTTACCTCAGGCTTATCAACCTTTCCAAAGATAACATTTACAACCTCCTTTGAAGGACTATACATATATTGCACTTGCTGATCCAATATATCAAAATCTGGAGGGGGGTATATGACTTGGGCAACCTCAGGTTGGTCACCTTCAAGTAGTCCTGTTTGTAGACCTGACTCAGCCACCATGTTATCATCACACAATGGTGGATATCCCAATGTGGCTCTTATACTATTGGTCACCCATTTGGCATGCTCAGAGCCTGCATGAATTAGCATCCTCTCCCCCTTTATGGCTTCTCTTGATACATGATCTCTAAGATCTTCTTTCTGAAATCGAATTTGGCCATCCAAATAATTCACTCCCTCCTTGAAAAATGGTCTTAACTTTTGAAGCTTTTCAGATATTTCCTGTTGAGAGGTTGTGATGGCAGTCTTAACAGATGCAATAGCAGCCTGAAAATTCTTATCAAATTCTTCCATTTCTTTGGCTCTATCTGTAGGTATCCCTGGAACAATCTTCTTCACCTCTTGAATGATCTCATTATGAGATTCAGTTAAATTGTCATTCATTCTTATTTGATTTTCCAGAACATAACCTTGCTTCAAAGCAATATCATCCACCTTTGTAGAGATAGCCTGCTGTTGTTTAGCCAGATAAACTACAGCATTGCCACCCTTGTGGAAGCAATCTGTCATTTCAGTTTTATGCAAGTTGACTTGAAATTGGATGGACTTGATGTCCTGAGCTAAGTCAAACTGAACTGACTTGCTATTTTCATCAACATACTTCTCCAGAGCCATCCTTTGGTCATCCAATTTTACTTGAAGATCTACCATAAATTTATTGTAATCAAAGGCTGGAGAAACTTGTGGAGTTGTTGTCTGCAATGCCTGCTTGTAGTTCTTGCTTCTTCTTTTAAAGACAACAAGTTTTCTTTTCTTAGCCACCCTGGCTTCTTCAGTTTCTGTGTTAGAGGAAGTATCTACATGAATTCTTTCTGTGCCAGGGAGTTGTTGCTCAGCTTCAACATCCACTGGCTCATCCTCAACCTGTGTTTCCACAGCAGCTTCCTGATTAATGTCCATTCCTATGAACTTCTCAATATCTGGTCCACCTCCTTCTTTATCAGCAGCAGTATCAACATCTGGGAATAACTCCTCCATAGTAAATTCCAGTTGAGTGGTCACATCTGCAGCAGTTAAATCTTGAGATATGTTTAACTGTGCTTCCTCTTGGACTTGCACCTCAATATTTGTAGTGGCAGGAGTAGGTGTGGACACTAGCTCCCCCTGAACCTGTGCAGTAATAATAATTTGAGCAATGTCTTTTATAGTAAAATACATTAGCTCCCCCTAAACCTAAGCAGGAGTAGATACCTTTGGAGCAGAAGTGGAAACTGGCTCCCCCTGCATCTGGGCAGGTGTTGATACTTCCTGGACCACAGTTGAGGCAAGCTGTGTCCCTTCTTGTACTTGTTCAGATTCTTGATTTGGTGTAGAGGATTGCACAGGGGTGTCTGGCCTGCTCTCTTCAGGCACATCCTTTGACAGCACCCTATCCCACCTAGTGAATAGTCTCATATCCATTCTTCTCATATGGTTAATCTTACTCCCTTGCAGCTGCTGCATCACATCTGGAATCACCCCAGTGAAGTACAGACTCATGATCCTAGCCATGTTAGGCTTCTTAATTCCCTCTTTGATCTTGTCAAAGAGTACTCTTGACCAATCAGTAGGAATAGTAAAAACTATCCTGGTCATCAGGCTGAACATATAGGCAGAAATCCTATCATGTCCACCTGTCTTGCAGAGGATTACCTTTCCAACAACTTCCGACAAGAACTTTCCTTGCTGATTCATTCCCTTTCTGTTGAATGCAGCTCCTATCTTTAATCCTGAATCCAGGCCACACCATTGAAGGGCTTCCCTTGTCTTAGATATAGGAACTGCCTCTTCATTCTCAACCACTTGCAGTTGGAAGATCTTTCGTAAACTTCTTTGAGTAATCTTTACCTTCGTCCCTTGAATAGTGGACTTAATCTTGAGGCCAGTAGAATGGACTGATGCAGAGGTAAAGAACTCGTGCACCTCCTTCTTCCAGATCTTAGTTGGTTCTGAAATGAGAAATTCTAACCCTGATGCAGAAAGAAGGGTGATAACTCCTTGAACATCAGGCGGCGCCTCTGCAAAGGCCTGGCGCACTAACTCATATCCTTCATTGATGTTATCTTCAATCCTTGGCGCCATCGTTGTGTCGAGAAAGCTTGAGAGAAGAGAGAAAGAAAGACTGTCGACACAGGGTTTGAGTCTCGAAAACCTTGAAAGCGTGTCGACACAAAGAGCTTTTTGACCTATTTATTGCTTCTGTTGAAAGAAGTTCAAAAGGCGCCAAAAACAGTCTAAATGTGTCGACACAGACGGAATGTGTCGACACAAGCTTCTATTAACTCGACATTTCTTCAGCCTACTATGTGTCGACACCAATTTGTGGTTATGTCGACACCTTGGATACATAGTAGAAAGACAGAAATTCTGTGTCGACACTAAGGACAAGTGTCGACACATATTTTGTAAGTGTCGACACCATTATTCTGGTTGAGTCGACATTACATTTCTGGTTAAGTCGACAATAAAACTCTTAAGTGTCGACACATATTCTCTGTGTCGACACAATATTTCTGACTTGTCGACATAATTTCTCTGAGTCGACACATTATTACTGAATGTGTCGACACATTCTTACTTAGCCAATTTCTGTAACTTCAATGTGTCCTTTTTAACACTTGATTATGTTGTTACTACTTTTACTTACTTATAAACCATTTCAATAGCATTGTTAATGATTTTGTTTAATACATTAATCAATGGTTAACATACCTAATTCAATTTTGAATTTATTGAATTTGGTTTCATCTAAAGGCTTAGTAAATACATCTGCTATTTGATAATCTGTTTTTACAAATTCCAATGAGATGTCACCTTTTTCTACATGTTCTCTAAGAAAATGATATTTGATTTCTATATGCTTAGTTCTACTATGAGAAACTGGATTATTAGCAATAGAAATAGCACTCTTAGAATCACATAAAAGGGGTGTTCTACTTACCTGAATACCATAATCTTTAAGCTGATGCTGCATCCATAATAGCTGTGCACAGCAGCTTCCTGCAGCAATATACTCTGACTCAGCTGTGGAAATTGCCACACTAGTCTGTTTTTTACTACTCCAAGATATTAGTCTTCCTCCCAGGAATTGACAAGTACCTGTAGTACTCTTTCTATCCTCTCTACATCCTGCAAAATCTGCATCTGAATAGCCTGTTAGTTGAAAATCTCTATTCCTAGGGTACCAAAGACCTAGAGTAGGAGTGCCCTTTAGATATCTCAGAATCCTTTTTACTGCAGTATAATGAGATTCTTTAGGGCAGGCTTGGTACCTAGCACAGACACATGTTGCATACATAATGTCAGGTCTACTAGCAGTGAGATATAGTAGTGACCCAACTATTCCTCTATACAATGATTCATCAACAGGTTTACCTGCCTCATCTTTGCATATTGGCATACTTGTGCCCATAGGAGTTCTCATGGAGGAGGATGACTCCATACCATATTTTTTAATTAATTCCTTGGTGAACTTAGACTGGGATATGGACAATCCATCATCAGTCTGTCTTACTTGGAGTCCCAAGAAGAACTTAAGTTCTCCCATACTGCTCATCTCAAACTTCCCTTGCATAAGTTTGGCAAACTTTTTACAAAGGTTGTTTTCAGTAGATCCAAAGATTATGTCATCAACATAGATCTGGACTAAGATGATCTTTCCTTTGGATTCCCTAAGGAATAGAGTTTTGTCTATCTTTCCTCTTGAGAATTTATTCTCAATGAGGAAGGTAGACAGGGTTTCATACCAAGCCCTTGGAGCTTGTTTTAACCCATACAAAGCTTTCCTAAGCTTGTACACAGAATCAGGTTTAAGAGGATCTACAAAACCTGATGGCTGCTCTACATATACTTCTTCTTTAAGATCACCATTCAGAAATGCTGACTTTACATCCATCTGGTATACTTTGAAGTCTTGGTAGGCTGCATAGGCAAGGAACATTCTGATTGCCTCCAGCCTTGCTACTGGAGCAAAGGTTTGATCAAAGTCAATCCCTTCTTCCTGCCTGTATCCTTTTGCAACCAATCTTGCTTTATTCTTTATTATTATTCCACTTTCATCTAGCTTGTTCCTATAGATCCACTTAGTCCCAATTATGTTGTGGCCTCTTGGTTTAGGAACAAGCTCCCAGACCTTGCACCTTCTGAACTGATTCAGCTCCTCTTGCATAGCATCAATCCAGTGCTGGTCTTGGATAGCTTCTTCAAACTTCTTAGGTTCCATTTGAGACAAGAAACTAGAATGCAAAACTGTGCTTTGATTTCTGCTTCTAGTTTGCACTCCTTGTCTTGGATCACCAATTATCTGATCAGTAGGATGATCTCTTAGATATCTTATAGCTGGAGGTAGATTCCCTTCAGGTTGAGCATCTCCAGCTTCTTCATTCTGCTGTTCCTCTTGGTTTTCATCAGCTTCCATTATCTCTTGTACTCCCCCTGGACAGCAGCCTTCATTTTCCAATGCTCCCTCTTCCTTTGAAGCTTCAGCAATGGAGAGCTTGTCCATCTTCTTGCTTATACCTGTTGAGTCATTTGATCTACAAGACAATTCACAATTGATTAATCTTGTTTCATCAAATACAATATGCACAGATTCTTCAACAACTTGAGTAGTTAAGTTGAAGACTCTATAGGCCTTACTATTTGTGCTGTACCCAACAAATATCCCATCCTGGGATTTGGCAGCAAACTTAGTCAAATAAGACTTACCATTGTTAAGTATATAGCACTTGCAGCCAAAGATCCTAAAATAGGATAGATTTGGTTTTCTGCCTTTCACAATCTCATAGGGAGTCTTCCTGTGGCTTTTGGTGATAGAAGCCCTATTGATGACATGACAAGCAGTGTTAACTGCCTCGGCCCAAAAATATTCTGGGAGAGAGGTGTCACTCAATAGAGTTCTACCAGCTTCAATTAATGATCTATTCTTTCTTTCAGCAATTCCATTTTGCTGAGGTGTTCTAGGTGAGGAGAACTCTTGGAAAATCCCAAAGTCTATACACAAGTTTGTTATGCTTTCAGATTGAAACTCAGTACCATGGTCACTTCTGATTTTGACCACTGTACTGTTCAGTTCATTCTGAATTTGCTTTACAAACTTAAATAATACACTTGGGGTTTCAGATTTTTGTCTCAGAAAGAACACCCATGTAAATCTAGAATAGTCATCTACAACCACTAGTGTGTAGACCTTCCTACCTAGACTGTGAACTGGCATAGGACCAAAAAGATCCATATGCAAGAGGTATAAGCACCTCACAGAATCCTTGTTTTCAAGGCTTTGAAATGAGGTTTTTGTCTGCTTGCCCTTTTGACAAGCTGAGCATACCCCTTCCTTTATACACTTAACTTGAGGCCCATTCCTCACTAGTTCTTTACTAAAGAGTTGGCCAATTGTCTTGTAGTTTAGATGAGCCAATCTCTTGTGCCACTTAACACAATGAGAAGCATTGTCATCAGCTACAAGACAAATGGGGGATGCCTTATTCTCACATTCAAAATTAAGGCAATACACATTTCTCTTCCTATACCCAGTCAATATGATCTCTTGATCACTTGACCTTTTGATATGACATCCATCCTTACCAAATGAAATGTCATATCCTAGATCACTCAGCTGGCTTATGCTTATTAGATTATGTTTCAAACCTTTTACATAGGCCACTTGGGTGATAGTAATTAGGTTTGAAGAGATGTTACCAAATCCTTTGATGACTCCTTTTTCAGATCCACCAAAGATCACTTTATGTCCATCTTTGACAGATGAATACTCCTTCAGCAGCCCCTTTGTTCCAGTCATGTGCCTGGAACAACCACTATCCAAGTACCATATAGGGGCATGGTAACTTGGATTCACCTGCAATACAGAATTACTTACCCTTAGAACCCAAGTAAGTCTTGCGTCCTTGGTTCAGGTTAGCCTTAATAAAGTTATCATAACCTCTTCTAACAGGTAGACTCTTATTCTTTATAACACTTGTGTTATACCAGCAGTCCAATGCAAAATGACCCCTCTTGCCACAGCACCAACATTCAAACTTATTGTATCTAGATCTAGATACATCCTTGTCAGAAGCATTTCTGTTCATTGCTGGTGCTGTTGCAACTTCTCCTACTGGTTTCTTAAAACCATAGGGCTTATGACCATAGGTAGGCCTGCTTGCCTTAACACCCTTGTTCTTCAGAACATTTGTCTTGATATGATCCTGAATGTCTTCATGATCATATATGTTAGAAGGCACTTTCTCCTTACCAAACCTTATGGGGACTGAAAGGTTTAGTGGCTGAATAGGGGCTTTGCCTTTCCTCTTGAATCTGCCAGCCCTGGAGTTACCCTTAAATCCTAATCCAGCCTTACCCTTCTGAGTGACAAATTCATCTATCAAGGGTAAGACAGATTTTGGCTTAGAGTAACTAGCCACTAAATCCCTTTCAATTCTAAGTCTGTCCTCCAGACTCTTTACTTGATCATTAGTATAATTAATTGTGCCCATCTGAATAATAGTTATATTCTTCAGCTTGGCAATTTCAGCTAACTTTTGATCAAGGACTTTTTCTAACTCAGTTGTTGCAACCCTTAGATCAGCAATTTCCTGAGCCTGTGATTTAACCAGGTTCTTGCTTTTCTTAAGGGCCTGCAACAAGTCCCCATACTTGTCTATCAATTGATAGACATCTCCTTCAGATCCAGATGCATCTTCATCACTTGATGCAGATGTAGCTGATTCTTCACTTGTACTACAAACATATGTACTGGAAGGACAGTTTACCTCATTAGGACCAGACTGATTCTGGCATAGGTCCTCTTCTGATCTAGTCATCAAACCCATGCATTGATGTTCATTGATGGAGTCTAGCAACTGCATAAACTCCTCTTCCTCAGATGCAGCATATAATCCAATATATGCTTCAGCTTCAGATCCTGATTCTGAAGTTGACTGGTCTGACAGACTTTTATCTTTCTTTGCTACAAAGGATTTCTCCTTCTTGCCTTTCTGATAAGTCTTCTTCTTTTCTGAAGATTCCTTCCTTTTGTCAGGACAATCAACCACTACATGTCCAGGCCTATTGCAACAATAGCAGACAATCTTTGAAGTAGTGGCTTTGCTGGGCTTTGACCTGCTTTTCTCTTTCCTAGATGACCTTCTTTTCTGATAATAGTCATCTACTTGCTGTGATGAGGAAGGCCTAGACTTCCATTGCTTCTTTTTCAAGAACCTTTGAAATTGCCTAGTGAATGCAGCAAAGTCTGCATCTGAATCACTGCTGACTGAACCCTTATCTGAATTTTCAGAACTACCTTCTTCAACTTCCTTAGGAGGAGATGGTGATTTCCTCCTATTCTTTCTGGTGGCTTCAGCATTAAATGCCACAGTCTTTTCTCTATGCTCTCCTCTTGAGTTTCTTTCCTCCTCCTTCCTTACCATAAGTTGCATTTCATAGGATAGCAACTTTCCAAACAGAGTTGGAGGAGATATCTCTGCCAATTTTGCCACTTCTCTTATGGCACAGATCTTTGTATCCCAATCCTTTGATAAGGATCTTAAGAATTTGTCATTCAGTTCATAGGTACTGAAGACTCTTCCATAGGAAATTAGCTCATTCACAATTCTATAGAATTTCTTATAGCACTCAGTTATGCTATCAGATTTTCCTTGTCTAAAACTTTCATACTCCTGATTTAGCATAGATTTTCTGTCCAGCCTTACTTCTTCTGATCCCTCCATGTAGACAATCAATGTGTCCCACATCTCCTTGGAGGTCTTGCAGTGAATCAGATTCTGAAATGTTGAATCATCTATGGCACTGACAATGATGTTCTGTGCCCTTTTGTCCATGGTTGCCAAGATGATTTCATCCTTGGTCATTTCAGAATAAGTCTTTGGTGTTTGGATATTTGCATCAAGAACAGATATCTTCATTGGTATGAAGGGGCCTTCCTGTACTGTGATGTAAATCCTTGGGTCAGATGCTTCCATAAACAATCTGACTCTTTCTTTCCAGATCCCAAAGATTTCCTTCTTGCATATGGGTAATTTCATTGACCCTAGCTCCTTATGATTCTCTCCAGAACCCATCTTCTTGATTCTTGAATCTGCCTATCAGATCTACCTCAGACTGTTAAGTCCTTTTTGAGTAACCTCCCTCTGATACCACTTGATAGTTTAACTTTCAAGGCAGCCTAAACACCTAGAGGGGGGGGGGTGAATAGGTTCTGCTTCTCTTTCTAAAACTTCTAGACAGAATTCAATTTATTAACTAATATAAAAACACAGCAATCACAGAAAACAAAACATCACAGATTGCACTATGTTTTATAGTGGTTCCCCAAGGTCTGGGTACATCCACTTTCCCCCTTCACCTATCTAGCTGTATGCTAGATTCGGCCAAACTTCCACTTATCTCAGATCAATAGATCTTACAACTCAGAACCCAACTGGTTCCTACAACTCAGGCACAACTGCCCTACCTCAGCCTTGCCCCAAGGCCTACAACTCAGAGAATATCCTTCTCCTACACTCAGGCAATCAGCCCTACCACTCAGAGTTCAACACTCCTACACTCAGCCTTTATAACATAGGCTTACAACTCAGATCTGTATCAACAGATCCTACAGAAATATAGAAAAGATTGTTTAAATTGTCTTGCCAAGTTGAGAGAGAAAAGGTAATGACAATTCTTAATCAGCTGATGCAATCAACTATTTCTTAGCCTTCTTCAAAGCTTCTTGAAAATGTACTTAGCTGAGTTGATTCCAAACAGCTTCTTGAGAATCCACTGGTGGATTCTTTCTTCTTCTTCAAATTCTGACTTGATCTCTCTCTATCCAGAACTTTGAATGATTCTTCTGAATTCTGATTAGAACTCTTCTTAGATCTACCCTTAGATAGTCTTCTTAGATCTCCCGGAGAAGATCTTCTTAAGTGCCTAGCACTTTCTTGAAATGAGTAGAATGTAATCCTTCTCCACTTTCTGATCCAATGTATTTCAAAGGGTCAGTTCTATATGTTGTTCATTCATTTTCTCCTTCTGAATCTGTCTATTTATAGACATTCTTCATGGTAACCGGCTGATCCGGTTTCTAACCGTTTTCTGACAAGTCTGACAACTTCAGTTAACTGGTGATAACCCACAGCTGTCAAGTCTTCAAACAAGTCCTGTGCCTTAGTGTTGAAACAGTCTGTCAGAAAGTGTCGAGACCATCTGTCTATTTGTGTCGACACAATTGACTCTGGTGTCGACACTGCCTTCAGTGATGTCGACTAAATTGCCTTTGTGTCGACACATCTTCTTCTGAAAATAACTTGGTCTTTGACTCTGCAGTGTGTCGACACAAGTCCTGTGTGTCGACACAGTTGTTGTAGAATCATAACTTTAGTAAGTGTTGACTTAGCATTCAGGTGTCGACACATTCATTTTTTTAGCTTTGCTATAATGTGTCGACTTACTCACTATGTGTCGACACATTCTGCTGGTGACGACAAACTTGTGGTCGACTATTTTCTTCTGTGTCGACATATTCAGATGATGTCGACAAACTTGAGATCGACTATACTCTTCAGTGTCGACGCATTCTCCCAATGTTGAGGTCGACGTTTTTCTTCTGTGTCGACACAATTTCCCAGTGTTGTGTCGACTTACTTCTTCTGTGTCGACACAATTTCCCAGTGTTGTGTCGACTTACTTCTTCTGTGTCGACACAATTTCCCAGTGTTGTGTCGACAACTTTCTTCTATGTGACGACACATGTTCCTTTGTGTCGACACTTGGACTTAGAATTTTTTCTGTAAACTTTAACAATTCTTTACCTGCACATGTCAACTCAAAACAACATCAAATACAACATGATGTATATTATTGAGCTAGGTTGGGCTTCTTCAAATCAGGTACACATTTTTCAATGTACCCAACAGGAATGTCATCTTCAATCTGCCTTGAAGATACTAGAGTATGTCAAAGCAACGCCGGGAAAAGGGCCACTCTTTTAGAAGCATGGTCATCTGAGAGTTGAAGCCTACTCAGACTCAAGCTATGCGGATGATAAAGGTGACCGTAAATCTACATCAGGTTTTTGCACATTTATTGGAGGTAATCTTGTGAGCTGAAAGAGCAAGAAGCAGTATGTTGTCTCAAGGTCCAGTGCAGAAGCCGAATACTGGAGTATGGCATCAACCACGTGTGATTTAAAATGGGTTCGGGCTTTCATGCTTGACCTAGGAGAGGTCTACGACTATCCTCTGCCTATGTTCTGTGACAACAAGGCCGCTATATACATATCCAAAAATCCGGTCTTCCATGAGAGAACTAAACATATAGAAGTCGACTGCCATTTCATCCGAGAAGAGGTCTTGAAGAGACAGATTTGCACTCCGTTTGTCACCACCGACAAAGAGTTGGCAGATATCTTCACAAAGCCGGTTTCTACTTCCTTCTTCCACATTTGTGACAACCTGGGCATGATTGATATCTATGCTCCAGCTTGAGGGGGAGTGTTGAAGTATGAGACCGGGCGGTCTGGCGGTTTTAGTCTGGCGGGTTGTAGACTGTGCGGTCTGGCAGTTACTCTCCAGCGGTTTGATATCCAGGCTATTGCTGTTTGTAGTCCGGCGGTCTGGCGGTTTATCTCCGGTGGCTTGGAAACCGGGCAGTTTAGTGGTCTCCTACCGCATCTCTCTCTTGCTTCTGGTATTGCCGAGCAGTTAGCACATTGTCTAACCGCGCGGCCTGTTCCGGTTTGATGTTCTAGCCACTCAGATTTTGCATAGTTTTAGTCCCACATTGTTAGTTTGTACTCTCTCCTCTCTCCTCCATTCTATAAAAGGGAGGTCATACCTTTGTAAATGATATCTTTTTGGATAATAAAACTTTCAATTATTCAAAGTTCCGGCTTGTTTTTAGTTATTTGTTCGCTACTTTCATAAGCTCGCCGATGTCCGGCTTGGTTCTGTGCTTGCGGTTTGGATGTTATATCGTGGAGATCGGCACAGATGTGCAGACTGGTTTACCTGGAGGTTGCGCGGTCTAATGGAGCAGTCTGCAAAGTGGCGGTGTGGTGTTGTTCAGTCGGCGAGATCTTGGTATCAGGTGGCGCGGTTACTTGGAGACCGCAGAGCTTGTGGTGTACTTGGTCTTGTGGACTAAGTCCAGCTTGTTGCTTAGCTCGTCGAGTTCGCCTGGTTGCGGACTGCTTCCGGTATTCGCCGAGTTTGGCAGATTGACTATACAGATTTTGTTCTAGTCGCTGGCTGCTGATTTGGGCAGACTGGAAGTTGTGTGCGTAGGGCCACACGGTCTGGTAGCGGTGTTCGACAGTCCGCCTATATTGTGTTCGTCATCATTATCGTTCGATGTTAGGCATGGAGGACTGGTCGTTCTTTTCATCTTGTAGATTGTTGTGACCTTGGCGAACTAATGTTGGTATCCGCACTATACTGATACGTGATGTTAGTCGACAAGTCTGACGAGCGATTTTCCTATTACTATGAGTGGTGACGGCACTCCTCCTCACATCTATAAATAGGAGTTTTCGGTTCATCATATTTAGCAGTGAACAGTATGAGCTAGCTCACGCTTGGTTTTTACGGTTACGGTTTTCTAACCGCTGCGACTAAGGAAGTTGTTCTGTGCAGGTTGTGCGGATAACATCAGGCGGCTATACAACTAGTGAAAGTTTGATGTGGAACAGTTCGCGGATAGCAGTCAGCGAATAACAACAGGTCGCGGTCTCTGCGACTTAATTTCTGTGAGAACCCACCCACCCATATCGCATCTCAAAACCCAGGTGTTGAGATGAAGGGTGGCGAGGTACATGAGCACGGAGGAGCGAGCGCTGCGAGCGATTTGGGACTAATCCCAACCATAGGACCGTGAGGATATTCCACCACAAGGGGCCCACCGGGGTCAACACCCAGACCAGAAACGCGATGGGGAAAGCTACGGGGTCGGTCCCACAGACACGTGTCATGCTGGCAAATTATTCCAACACACCCCCGCAGTAGGACAACCTGCCTCTGATACCATGTGAGAACCCGCCCACCCATATCACATCTCAAAACCCAGGTGTTGAGATGAAGGGTGGCGGGGTACATAAACATGGAGGAGTGAGCGCTGCGAGCGATGTGGGACTAATCCCAACCACAGGACCGCGAGTATATTCCGCCACAAGGGGCCTATCGGGGTCAACACCCAGACCAAGAACGCGATGGGGAAAGCCACGGGGTCGGTCTCACACACACGTGTCCTGCTGGCAAATTACTCCAACAATTTCTTCCTCGGAGTTGTAGATAAGTAGAGCAATTTGCCTGATCTATCAGCGGGTTCTGTTCGTGTTCTTTCAGCATTTCAATAATAGCAGTCCATGCGGTTAGTCGCGGATAGACGGCTTCGACGGTCTCGGCGGACACAGCTGGCGGTTAAGTAACTTGTGCGGTTACAGCTTGCTGTCCGCGCGGTTAACTTTTTGTGGTAGATTTTTGCTTCCCTTGTCTTGCAATGTATACCTCGTTCTGTAAAAGAAGTTAATTTCAATCGAAAACTCTTGTGTTACTGTTCCTACTGATTTTTACTTGTCTTCGGTTGTGATTGAGTATTCCTGCAACCTCATTTCCAGCTTCCCATAGGAATTTTCACAGAAACGAAGCAATACATGGGCCCATTTAATTTCTCTCAAATTTATTCCAACTCGTTGTATTAATTATATTTCATTTCAAAATATACTTTCTCTTTACGGTCAAATAAAATCATATATATATATATATATATATATATATATATATATATATATATATATATATATATATATATATATATCGGTAAAATGCTTTTACACTTAACGCGTGTATAAGTGTATACGCGTCATTTTGAGCTGTGTCTTATATGTGCATTTTTATGAAAAGTGTTCAACATGAAAGTTGTAGATCTCGTTAAGTTGTAGATCTCGTTGAGAGTCGAGATCTACAACTTTCATGTTAAACACTTTTTTGATTTGAAGTCGTTTAGGCCCCCGATTTGGCCCCCGAAAAAAAACACGCGGAACATATGTATGTTCCGCATGATTTCTTTCGGGGGCCTAAATGGCTTCAAATCAAAAAAGTATTCAACATGAAAGTTGTAGATCTCGTTGAGATCTACAACTTTCATGTTGAACACTTTTTATAAAAATGCACGTACAAGACACAGTTCAAAAAGGCACGTATATTCTTATATACACTTAACCTGTATATACAGCAAACCATATATATATATATATATATATATATATATATATATATATATATATATATATATATATATATAGGGGGTTACTCTAGTGCGGGCGTACGGGCGTACGGGCAAGGGTCAAGGAGGCTCCAAATCGAAAAGTGATCAACATGAAAGTTGTAGATCTCGATGATCCGAACAACTTTCATGTTGATCACTTTTTGATTTGGAGCCATCTTGGACCTCGATTTGAGCCCCGAAATCTGGGGCGGCGGAACTGCTACAGTAAAGCGTCCGCCGCCCCAGATTTCGGGGCTCAAATCGAGGTCCAAGATGGCTCCAAATCAAAAAGTGATCAACATGAAAGTTGTTCGGATCATCGAGATCTACAACTTTCATGTTGATCACTTTTCGATTTGAAACCTCCTTGACACCCAAAACGCCATGCCCGTACGCCCGCATTTAAGCCTGCCCGCATATGAGATCTCCCCATATATATATATATATATATATATATATATATATATATATATATATATATATATATATATATATATATATATATATATAATGTTTGGAATATATATATAGGTTTGGCTGGAATCTCGCCCGAAAGGTTGCTAGCTTGAAATGAATATAATAATAATAAATTTCAAAAATCGAGTCAGCAACCTTTCGGGCTAGATTCAGCCTAAACCGTGCAAATTTTAGAAAAATATTCAACATGAAAGTTGTAGATCTCGTTCCTGGCTATAAAATGCATATATTATTGACCTAATTCCGATATGTATTGTGAGAGAACCAACTCATGCTTTTTAGGCTTAAAAAAATTTGAGCTTATATATTCCAAACTCATATATATATATATATATATATATATATATATTCATAAGTTCCGGAAGCACTGCTTAAAGCTCTGTTCTGACTGAATTATTGCAACCAGGCTCTGTTTCTAAATCTAAAATCGGGAGTTCGGGAAGCACTGCTTAAAGCTCTATTTGGAGTGAATTATTGCAACCAGGCTCTATTCCTAATTCTAGAATCGGGAAAGAGCAGGTGTTGCCGAGGGGAGGTCTCGACGGAGAGGATGAAGACAAGCGAGATCTAAAAATCCAAAAGAAAAAGCGAACCCGTCATCCCACTTGTGCGTGATCACCCCAGTGCCTAAATATCCCGGACCAAAAAACTTTCGCTTTGTTTGGGGGGAACGGTGACGCTGAAACAACTGGAGGATATATTAACTAGTAAGTAAATATATCATATATTGACGCAATCAAAGATATGTATACAAATTCAGTGACATGGGTGAGGAGATCTGGAGGATTAACACGGGAATTCTCTGTCACTGTTGGCTTACATCAAAGTTCAGCTTTAAGCCCTTATCTATTTACCCTTATCTTAGATGAGCTTACCAGACAAATCCAACAAACAATACCTTATTGTTTGCGGATGATATCGTTTTGGTTGATGAGACGCGCAAGGGTGTAAACGTACAACTTGAATCTTGGCGAGATACTTTAAAAAAGAAGGGGTTTAGGTTGAGCAGGACAAAGACGAAGTAAATGCAGCTTAAATTTAGCAGAACAGGAAGGACATATGGCTTCGTTATTAAGTTGGGTGATCAAAATATTTCCCTTAGTGAGTGTTTTAAATATCTTGTATCGATAGTTCAAAAAGATGGAGGTATTGATAAAGATGTGACACATAGAAACCAAGCGGATTGGTTGAAGTGGAGAGACGCGTCGACAGGGATCTTATATGATCGTAAAGTACCACTAAAACTTAAGGACAAGCTATACCGTACTGCAATTAGACTCGCGATGCTCTGTGGTTCTCAGTGTTGGGCAGTGAATTGTGTACATGAGCAAAAAATGAGAGTTGCGAAGATGAGAATTCTTAAGGGCATTTGTGGACACACGGGATTGGATAAAATTAGGAATGAAAGTATCAGAGATAAGAAAGGAGTAGCACAAATTGCAGAGAAGATGCGAGAAGCTCGTCTAAGATGGTTTGGTTATGTACAAAGGAGACCATTAGAGGCACCTATTGAGCGTTGTAAGAGTCTAGTCACTAGGCCTGCTAAACAAGGGAGGGGTAGACGAATAAAGACTTGGAATGAAACTGTAAGAAAAGACATAATGCACTTAGGCATTAGTGAGATTATGACAAAAGATAGGGCACAATGAAGACAAATGATCCATATAGCCGACCCCACTATAGTGGAATAAAGGCTTGAATGTTGTTGTTGTAAGTGTTTTTTAAAAAGGTGTTTATTTTTTATTTGTAAAAATATTTTTTAAAATAAATAAGCTTTTTAATAATAAAAATGTATTTTGTGCTAATAATTTATCCTATGGATAAGTAAATATCACAGGTTACAAAAGGTCAGCCCGAGAACCAAGATCGCAAATGGATGAAATATCTCGAATGAAAAAAAAATATTCAAATAAAAAGGACGTCATACCCCAAACAAAGAAAATAATTTTTAGAAAGTCATATTGGACCAGCTTCTCAAAAATCCCTAAAACACATTTTTTGTAAAAGCTATTTTGAAAAACTAATCATTCAAACAACCTAAAAAAATCGGTGGGGAAGAGAATATAGCTTTTTTCACACCACCATCTCCCCCAATTAGAGGCGAAATATGTAAAGCATTGCGACGTCACTCCCCAAAATCACACGGTTTGGGGTGGAGTGACCACCCCGCTTATACACCCAGGACCAAGGAGCACGCTAGGCGGTGTGGGACTAAACCATCCCTTTTAATGAGTCACGACACGCGCTCGGATATCACCATCCATTCCACGTGGTGCACTCAACACCCCCCTCGCCACGTGCCCCCTGCTCTGATATCATGTAAAGTATTGTGACGCCACCCCCAAAAACCACGCGGTTAGGGGAGGAGTGGACACCCTGCTTATACACCCAGGATCAAGGAGCACCCTAGACGGTGTGAGACTAAACCATCCATTTTAACGAGTCGTGACACACGCTCGGACATCACCGTCTATTTCACGAGGCGCACTCAACAAAATATTCAGGTACGTGAGAGCAAATCTCATCGTATGATTCATAATTTCAACAATGTAGACTGCTTCCAAAAATAAATTCTCACATTTATGTAATACGATTGTATTGAAAAGTAATTGATATTTTTTAAAAATAATACAAAAAAAAATACACAAAAGGAATTGGTGGTCACGCACGAAGCTGTAAGATGCTTTACAGGCGCACGAACATTTTTATTGTCCCAAAGAGAGCTTATTAATAATTAGTGCCGTCCTCGAGAAAACAATAAAGTAATAATGCAGGATCTAAAGAGAGATAACAGCAACAGCGATGGAGAATAACCAATTAATTAAAAACAAAGCACCAGATTGATATAACATCATCATTATCATCATGCACACCCAGAATTAATTAAAGCTCGCGAAATAATTTTTGGGTCCGAATAATATTTTTAGAGGAAAAAATCGCGAGTTGTGATATTCACATTGGATCAATCCTGCACAGCCATCGGATCTAACTTGTACTCGTTTATTTCTCTATTTCTTTTCTCAATTTATTGGTGAGTGTCAGATCTAAAATCAATCAAGCAGCTGTCACCCTAACTCACGCTCCTTCTTGAAATGCTATGGTGATTGTTATTGGCACTACAGTTTTGGCTCGACGAAATCTACAACTTTTGTGTTGAACATTTTTCATAAAAATGCATGTACAATGCGTACTTTAGAAATACATCCAGATTTCGCTTCTTTTAGAAATACACCTTGTACATGTATTTTTAGGAAAAGTGTTCAACACGATAGTTGTAGATCTCGACGAGATCTACAACTATCGTGTTGAACACTTTTCTTAAAAATGCATGTATAAGACATATTTTCAAAAAATACGAAAAATTAGGAGAAAATGCTGTGCGACTAATCAAAACTGTAGTGCTAATAGCAATCACCAATACTATCCGGAGCCAAAAATTATTCGCCATGGCGGGGCCTACCCTCACTCTCACGGTCTCTCAGTACTCGCTATTCTCCACTCACACTCACTTCACTGTCCACTCCGATATCATCAACCCCTGATTCTATTTAGAGCCCCTCCCACACCCTCTACAGCTTGCTTCCATTAACGTACTGCTCCCTTCTTCTTCTTCTTCTTCTTATTTCTGCCGCACAGAGGAGAAGTTGAAGAGAGAGAGAGAGAGATCGTCAAGTAATGGCGGAGGTGGGCAGGATGATATGCGGCGTGACGGAGAAGGTGCAGCTGCACGTGGCCATGATCGCACTGCAGTTCGGATACGCCGGCTTCCATGTCGTGTCACGTGCGGCGCTGAATATGGGCATCAGCAAACTTGTCTTCGCCGTATACCGCAACATCATCGCCCTCCTCCTCCTCCTCCCCTTCGCCTACTTCTTCGAGAAGTAAACTTTCCCGGCCATCTCTGCTCCTCACTCTCTCAACAACATTTTATAATTAATTTCTATGAATGCATGCAACATCCAGCTTCATGTAATATATATATAAATACATTGCAGAAAGGATCGGCCGGTTATGACTCTCTCCTTCCTGCTTCAGTTCTTCCTCCTCGCCCTCTGCGGGTACTTCAACGAAGAAAACTTCACTAATTATCATTCATAATTAAGCTCTATTTGTTTGGCGTCATGTTTTTGCTCCTGCGAATTCAGTTCACTGTTGAAATTTATTTTATTAATATTTTTATGTTTGCAGACTTATATCCCAACTCTTCTTCATTTTATTCATGACGGATTGTTGAGATCGGGTCTCTATCCCTTGACCTCCTTTATGAAGGATTTTATTCATCTCCTCATACCCAACTTCACTGCATGAGTGATTTGAATAAAATCCCTCATAAAGGAGGTCAAGGGATAGAGGCCCGACCTTAACAACCCGTCATGAATAAAATGGAAAAGGGTTGGAGTGTACGTCTGCAGACATAAAATAAATTTCAACATTCAC
The DNA here is from genome assembly GCA_039513925.1 of Platanthera zijinensis. NCBI lineage: Eukaryota > Viridiplantae > Streptophyta > Magnoliopsida > Asparagales > Orchidaceae > Platanthera > Platanthera zijinensis. The sequence continues at coordinate 182,169,144 of CM077083.1, forward strand.
AACCGCCGTCACCGTGCCAAAGGGAGTCTAGAGCTGCGTTTGACGCAGTGGTGGCGGTCGTGAACACGGTGCTCATGAATTGAACTCCCGACCTCACCGAAAAATTTCATGCATTTTATGTTAAAAACTAGTTTATTTAGTTGGTTAAGCAAATAAGCCGTGCCAAATGAAGCCCAATAAGTTTCTGTTTAGCGCGGCGTTTTTGTTTGGATGAATTTGGGCAAAAATGTCGTCAATGTATGTTCAGCGTGACAACCATTTCATTTTGAACATAAAAGGGTGAATTTTCTGAAATGAAAGTTTGATAAACGACCGTCACAATCTTGCCAAAGGTAGCCTAAGGCTTCGTTTTGTATGATGGTGGCGGTCATGAACGCATGGATTAAATCATCATTCGTTAAGGATTACCTAACAAAATCATCCGTTTGAACATAAAAGTGGATGAATTGAAATTCCATAGGTGGGCATTAAATAATGACAATTTAACCCTCCATGTTCCGTGCCAAAGGGAGCCTAAATAAAGTGTATTAGCACTAATAATTAGTAGCTAGCCCTAACTTAATTAATTATGCTAATTTTTGAACATTTTCATATGTATAATGCTAGCATAACTGCAAACCAAGGATTCTATCTCTTGGGTTTGGACAACACATCGCCGACGTTTGCCTCCGCCATTCAGAACTCCGTTCCGGCCATCACATTTCTCATGGCCGCCGCCCTTAGGTAATTAGCTTCCTCCTATATAATTAATATTAGTGTATGGCTAGCTTTAAAATAAATACATTTATATAATTAACATGATTTAAACGCAATTATTATAGATTAGAGAGGGTGAGGTTGGACAGGCGAGACGGCATCGGGAAGGTGGTTGGCACGCTGTCGTGTGTCGCCGGCGCGATGATAATCACCCTGTACAAAGGCCCAGCAATCTTCTCGCCGGGGTCGCGCCCGCCGCCAGGAAACACGGCGGCGTCTGTGGCGGTGCTGACGCTGGCGGCCGAGGAAGTAGCGAGATCGGCTGCAGGGAAGAGCTGGACTCTTGGGTGCATCTACTTGATGGGTCACTGCCTCTCGTGGTCGGGGTGGCTGGTTCTTCAGGCGCCGGTGCTCAAGAAATATCCGGCGAGGCTCTCCGTCACCTCCTATACTTGCTTCTTCGGCGTGATTCAGTTCCTGATCATAGCCGCTTTCGCCGAGCGCGAACCGGAGGCCTGGGTTTTTCACTCCGGCACAGAGGTTTTCACCATTCTCTACGCCGTAAGTGTTGCGTCTTTTAATTAATTGTTATTTTCTTTTTCTATATATCTAATATTGCTTAGTAGGGCTGTGTATGGGTCGGTTCGGTTCGGTTCTGCTCAGAACCGAGAACCGAATCATATAGGTTCGGTTCTAAATATTTGGAACCAGAACCGAACCGAGTATTTCTCACCAAGAACCAGAACCGTATTCTCGGTTCCGGTTCGGTTCCGGTTCTAGTTTCGATTCCTAAATATCATTTTTTACTTTTTGTTTTGTTTAAAAATCATTATAAGTTTAAGTGTTTAACCTTAGACGTAAATCCAATATTAGATGAAAATTAGAACCTGAGAAACTTTAACCATCATTGTCTAAAAATTCTTGTTCGGCACAAATAACTATTGCAATTTTAAAAAATAATTAAACTCTAAATATGCATAACATAAAATAATTAAATAAAAATATGAACTAATTGTTAGGGTGTGGTTCCCATACGAGTCAGTAAAAACCACCGGGCACGCTTGTAGCTGCTCGTGATGTTTATGTTTGGAGGCCGGAGCGATGTTGGAGCTGCCTGGGCTCAGGGTTCGTCGAGCAGCGCTCCATAACCGAGCTAAAATGAGCACAATTTGGAGTTAGGTGGTACCTACCACCAAATTAGGTGTTAGGTAACACCTACCACCATTTTTGGGGTTAGGTAGCATTTGTTTTGGGCCTATAAATAGAAGCCAATTCCAAGGCCAAAACATTCATTCCAAGAGAGATTTGAGTGGAGGAAGATCAAGAGAAGATCTCGGAGAAGAGTATCGAAGATCGGATCGTCGGATTCTGAAGAAGAAGGGGCTTTGTGTAGCCTTTCTCCTTTGCGGCATTCGGAATGGATTTTTCAATCCATTGGGTAATGGTTTCTTGATTTCTCGTTTGTTTTTCCCTTGTCAATCCTTGTGTGGTTGTGGGAGAAGAGATTTATGCTTTTGTAGCAAGGAGAGATTTTTGTATTCCTTTGTGGAACTGGTACCTTGTGTAGGTGGTGGTGATCCGTTGTGGATCGATGGTGGAAATTGTGCCTTGTGCATGTGGCGGTGGTGAAAGCCCTGTAATTTGTTGTGCGTGATTTTCACGCCTTATAGTGGGGGCTTTCAAGGGTGGACGCTGATAGTCCCGTGGTTTTCACCTTATTGGGTTTCCACGTTAAAAATTGTTGTGTCACTTTATTATTGCTGTGCTTGTATTTGTCTTGCTTGTAAATCCGCTACAGGTGCCCTGGTCGGGATCGTGCTATTTTTCCCAACACTAATAATACCGAGAACCGGGTAGAACCGGGTAGAACCGACTTGTAACTCTTGTTCGGGTCGGTTCTGGGTAGAACCGGGTAGAACCGACACAAGAACCGAGAACCGACTTGTAACTCCGGTTCTTGGAAATTTAAGAACCGGAACCGAACCGGTAACCGATAGAACCGACCCAAATGGCACCGGTTCGGTTCGGTTCGGATCGGTTCTTCAGTTTTCGGGTATTTATGCACAGCCTTATTGCTTAGGTAGTAATATGATCATCTTATTGACTTGACACCATTAGGTCCATTACCATATATATAGCGATATTATTTTATAAGTTTTAATAAATATTATTCCTAAAAATAGAAACTATATACACTCTGGTAACTCATAGCTTCATTCATACATGTATCCCTCCTTTTTTGTGAGATTAGAATCCTCTTCATTTCTGATGAAACGGAGGCGATTCATTTCGCGGTTCAGATTTTTCTGGAGAGGATCCAGCGATTTCACTAATTCCCAATTATTTATATATTTTTTTAAATCATAAAACGCCGTATACTTGAATTTTTTCAAGAAAAGTCTTGTTAATTAGATGGACAAATGAATCCCCTCTATTTTATTAGAAAGGGAGAGAATCCGGATTCTCTTTTCTCTTCTCTCTTCTCTACATTTTCCATTTAAAATAACATTAATTAATTTGATTTGATCAGCTAATAGCCTAATACAATAATTATGAAAACTTAAAAAAATTAATTTTGACAATTTAAAAGATGTTGACAATCTCAAAGAAAAAAAAATATATTTTAAAATTGTTTGACAAAAATCTTGGATATATATTTAGAAGTGGGCTCATGAACCCTCATCAACAATACTGACAAGGCGCGCACTCTGTGATCGGGTTCAAGAGAGTCGTGGAGCGTCTCTCGACGAACCCAAAATCATCACTCTGAGTTATAATCCAATATCAAAAATTATAACCTCAAAATCAAATGTTAGATTACAAAGATACATTGGCTGCGGGAATGCAACCTATTAATTTGACCAACATAATTTATCTTATAAAGCTATCTTTCTTTTAAGGTTGGTTTTGGTCTTTCTTTCTCATTCAGAATGTAGCCACGTCATCTTTAGACTTGAAATGCACTTTTGTGCTGGCATAGAAAAATAATGCGAAAACAGTGATGAATGCTACCGGCACTAACTAGATCTAGGCCCACCACACATAAACACGCCCGTTTAGGGTGCGCACGGCTAATGACAGAATTCTTTTTTCCTATATGCTAAGTAATCAAGAATAATTTAGAAATAAACAAACACAAATAATTTAGATTCGTTGGGCTCACAACTGAAAATGAACTACGTCCTCGCACAACAAAAGATTGTTTCATTAGATGGAAAAAATAGAAACTGATACAACATGAATTAAGCTCATGCGTTTATATTTCAAACCTCCGACCTATACACAAAACAAGACCTAAGAAGCGGGCTTAAGAGCGCGATCTTCTGAAGCACTCCATAATAAATTTTGAGAATATTCAGATGAATTAACACTTGAGAAGTACAAGTAATAACAGTCTATAGAGGTCATAATATGTCTGAAACTAGCTTTGTGTGCAAAGAAATTTCTGTCTTGAAATAGGCTGGAGATCCTCACTATTTGGAGCCAAATAAAGGGGTTAGTTTCATAGTCCATATCAATCCTTATTTATTAATAATTTAAGGGCGCAAATATTGTAACTATAGGAAAAAATTAATAAGGAATTGAATTATGTAACGTATCAAAAGAAAAAACAGATCTTAACCTTGAAATGCATTGTAATTCATATACCTCTAAATGTGGAGAATTGCAATTCATTAAACTAATGCAAAATATGTTGAAAGTTGGGCCAAGTCATTTTTCTGCAAGTCCAATTTAAACATCACTCATGAGCAAGAGCCAAACAGGCGACCTAATAGTCGGACTGCTGTCCATACACCACAACTTTCTTTTATCCTCCCAAATATAAGGAGGTACGTTGATATATATATATATATATATATATATATATATATATATATATATATATATATATATATATATATATATATATATATATATAAATATATGAGTGAACTGAGTGGTCGACATTATCTAGTGAAGCTTTTCCACTAACTGTGCCGCATCTTATTTTTTAGAAAATTCTTTCCATAGATTAGCAGATCGACGAAGCTTTGCTACAGGAATCTCTACTGTCATCATTACATTAACTGGCCTATTTTATATATATATATAGTATATATATATATATATATATATATATATATATATATATATATATATATATATATATATATGTATGTGTATATATATATATACACACACACATACATACATATATATATATATATACACACACACACACACATACATATATATATATCTATCTATATATATATATATATACACACACACACATACATATATATATATATATGTATATATGTATGTGTGTGTGTAACTGTGTATATATATATATATAGATATCTATATATATATGTATATGTGTATATATATATATATATATATATATATATATATATATATATATATATATATATATATATATATATATATATATATATATATAGTATACATATATGTATACATGTATACATATATACGTTGAGAAAAAAGGGAAGGAAGTCCGGTTACGAATTTTTCTTTCCAGAATGAGGCTGTGGAGTCAGGTCGTTTGAGAACCTGGGTAAGGAAGACGTCTTTGTACCAACAAAAATCTGAAAGGGTCGGACATCGCAGGTTGGTAAGGAATATTTTGGAAGAAGCTAATTCTTCCCGAGGATTGCCAATGAAGTGCACGACAATGGTGATGATGAGATAATCACTGGCGTCAGATTCATTTTTGATAACGCCGTGTTCATCTTCAGTTTCAATACTATGATTTAAAATTGTGTGTTTGGCGTCGAAGGTGAGAGAATTATCCCACCAATATTTGAGTTGTCCAGTAAACCTGTGACAAGTATACTGGCTGTTTCCTTTTCAGGACAATGTTTGATTTTATAGGCCATTTTGGCCATGCCCATTTCTTGAAGAGTGTTGAGTCTTTCGTATTCACTTTTGCCGTCGATGTTCCATTCGTAGATGGAACCATAATCAAACGGAGGATAACTTGCTGTCAGAATTATATTACAAACTAAAATTACAAAATCTAACAATACAGTACAAGAAACGAAATATTACAAAAGCTCGGAAGAACTCTGAAGGCCTTCTTCCTCTGCTCGCTTCTGCCTTGGAAGGGAGAAGGCACTTCTTATTTATAGACAGGGGGATGGCTGAGTGCTGGCATGGCTGAGTGCTGGCATGAATTATTTGCAGTGCTGGCATGAATTATTTGCAGTAGTGCGCCGGTGGTTGAGTGTCGTTGGAATCTTGCATTGGTGGGTATGAATAATTGGTTGCTTTATGAATGAGTGGATGCTGTTGAGCTGTCATGAGCTGGCTTTGTTGAGTGCTGGCTACTTTATGAGCTGTCATGAGCTGGCTTGGCTGCTTTATGAGCTGTCATGAAGGACTGGAATCTTTTGAAGTGGGCTGTAGGCTCCCCGGGGCTCAATACAGTCAGACCATATACCTTTGGGATCGGGCCAGTCGGATTTTTAGCAAATCCGTAACTGTCAACGGATTTGAGGAATCATACCCGATACCGTTTGAATCGGGCCAGTCAGATTTTGAGCAAATCCGCAGCTGTCAACGGATTTGAGGAATCAGACCCGATACCGTTTGAATCGGGCCAGTCGGATTTTGAGCAAATCCGCAGCTGTCAACGGATTTGAGGAATAAGACCCGATACCGTTTGAATCGGGCCAGTCGGTAGATTAAGATCCGTTCTGCCGAGAACGTTAGGGGTTTGTACTAGGAATCAAGGAGATCCAAACCATCGTAAGGATCTTGTGCAAATGATCCCCCAAAAGGATCGGGTGAGTGAGAGCGAGAAGGAGATGGGGTGGCTGGAAAAGAAGTGGGGGATGAAGTATGACGATATCGTTGCTGCATTTCTTTGAATTGTTGGAATTGAATAAATGTTTGGAGATCATCATCCTCATCGGAAGTCGTTAGGAGAGATGATTTGGGTGTTGGAGTTTGGGTGAGTGGGGTTGGTGGAGCTGGAATAGGTGAGGTAGGAGTAACGGAAGGAGGAGGTAGGATGGCGCCGGTTCGGATGTAATGAAGTACGACCCTGTCAGAGGCAAGGTCAGTATTGAATTTTGGCCACCATTTGACCTTGAATACGCGAAGGAGGGAAAATGGGAAGTCGTCTGGATGGGTTTTTGCAATAGCGAAGCTCCAACAAAAGATCCAGGGGATTTTGAAGGAGTTATGAAATTGGAGGGATTTTTTGAATGTTGGACCTGTGGACTTGGTGAGCCAAGTTTGGTAGGTGGGTTTGAGTGAAGGTGGGAGAATTTGGGGGGAAGCACCATAGTATCTCCACCAGTCATAGAACCAGACTGGAAGAGTAGGTGAACAAGATTGGTGGAAGACGAGGAACCAGGAATGAGAGAAGGGTTTGAAAAGGAGTGTGCGAAACCACGCCTGTTGGTAATCGTGGTAAGTATAGGCAGGGGGGGTTGAATGGAACGGAAAATTGATGGGGGGGGGGGTCCATGGATTGGACCATGCAGATGAATCTATCATATTATGAATAACGCATTTGGAAAATGCGATTTGAGCGGGGTTCATTTTGTCATGAGTATGAGTGATGGTGGCGGAGTGGGTATCTATGAGGATGAGTTCATAGAACCGTTGAGTTTTGAGTGGGTCGTCAAGCCAATAGGAGTGTGGAGGGAATGTGTGGCTGACGTGTTTTTGAAGTGCTTCATAGGGTATAGTTTGGGTAAAGTGAGTAAGATGAATGAATTTAGTAATGGGTTGAGGAATGTATGCGGGATCAGTATGGGCGTAGTTTGTAGTGAGGGACAGTGGAGTTGGTGGTAATGCGTTGGTATGAGTAAGGACGTCAGAGTATGTTAAAGGAGTGAATTTATTTTGAATGGGAACTGGGGGAAGTTTCTTGAGTGCGTAATCTTGAGGCGTTTGAGTCTTTGTCGAGGCTATGGCCGGTTGTTTGCTCATTGCCTTATAAAAATTCACGAGTGAGGAGATCAGGAAGAGAGTTGTCAGAGCCTTTGACATATTCAATATCAAAATCGAAAACGGATAAAAGAGCTTGCCAACGGGCAAATATTTGTTTGGAAACAAAATTTTGAACATCATTTTATAAGATAAATTTTGTAGATTGACAATCAATGCGTAAAAGAAATTTTTTGTTAATTAAATCATCTTGAAATTTTAAAATACATTTGACTATACTTAATATTTCTTTTTTAATAGTATAATAATTTTTTTGAGGTCCGAGCCATATACCAGAATGGTATCGGACTAAATGTTCCTGAGTAGATTGTAGGAGACGTTGTTTAAGGATGCCGCCATAACCGATGTTGGAGGCATCAGTTTCAACTATCATGAATGCATTTGGATGAGGTAAACAAAGACAGGGAAGGGTTTGAACTTTCATTTTGATAGTATGAAGGATAATGGTATGTTGGGTAGTCCATGGAGGTGGATTCTTTTGAAGTCGTTGGTATAATGAAGCACAGAGTTGACGTAAATTAGGAATAAATCTGAAATATAATTGAGACAACCTAAAAAGCGTTGAAGTTGGGTTTTGTCTTTAATAATATCCGGGAATTTGGATGCAAATTCAAGGCTACGTTGAATTGGTACAATGGTATTACGATGAATATGATGCCCTAGAAAACGAATTTGTGTTTGGAATAGTTTCATTTTTGGTGCAAAAATGACTAGTCCATTCTTTTTAATGACATATAAAAAGGTTTTGAGATGTTTCGTATGTTGATCAATAGAATTGGAAAAGATTAAAACATCATCAATATAAACGATAGAAAACGTCGAGTAAGGATTGAGAATATCGTTCATGATGTGTTGGAATTCGGATGGAGCATTTTTGAGGCCAAAAGGCATTACATTCCATTCATAATGTCCAAAAGGGACAGTGAATGCAGTTTTGTATCGATCTTGGGGATCGATCTGGATCTGCCAGAAGCCGTATTTCATGTCAAATTTGGAAAATATTTTTGCGGTACTTAAACGTTTGAGTAAATCACGTTTATTTGGAATAGGATATCAGATCCATTGTAATACTTTGTTTAATGGTTTATAGTTGATAACTAAGCGAGGAGTGCCGCGTTCAATTTCGACGTTTTTCATGACATAGAAGGCTGCGCAATTCCAGGGAGATTGCGAAGGTCGGATTAGTTTTTGTCTAATAAAGTTTGAATTTCGGTTTTGCAGACCTCAAGTAGTTCCGCATTCATTTGAATTGGGCGTGCTTTAGTAGGAATATTTCGTTCAGAAAATTCCTTGTCATAAGGAAGTCGAACAATGTGTTGTTTGCGGTCCCAAAATGCATTGGGTAATTCTGCACAGACTTCCTGTTTGAATATGTCATCCATATGTTGGACATGGGTTTGTGTAGCAGGTAAGGTAAGTTGGTGATCTATATGGGCATGGGACAAATCATCTTGGAGGTAAAGGAGCTTGCTACTTTTTTACTGGATAAGGTTAATATGATGGAAAATGGAATTTTGTTGAAGAAGGTTTAATTGTTTTTGTCGTATAGGATGGATAAATTTAAAAAGAACAGGTTGGCCCATAATATTGGTAGTAATACAATTGGGAGAAACCTGGAAAGGATAGATTTGAGTGAGGAAGGGAGTCCCGAGAATAATGTCAGTATTTAAATTATTTATAATAATAAACTGATGTTTGAAACAGAACGGACCATTACAGATAGAGGCTTGAGTAATTTTGCCTTGTATTTGTAACGGAGAATTGTTGGCAGCAATGAGAAGTTCATTAGTGTGTTGGTAGTATTTTGTTGGTATGAGGCCATCGCGGATGCAACTTTGATCAGCGCCGCTGTCCATCATAGCAACAAAAGTTTGGGAGAAATTATGAATGGAAATGGTAATGTGGATTAACCATTTCTGAAATTGGATGCGATCAATGGTTGATAGAAAGGAGGCATCAGTGGGAGGCGTATGGGAAATGGTAAGAGGTGGTAAGGAAGTAGAGGGTTGGTCAGTGGCAGGAAGGTTAGTTTGGAGAAGACTTTACATTAATGAGAATTGGGCCTCGTGGGCGAGATGTTTGACGTCAAGTGAATGGACTTGTGTTTTTAATAGTTGGATTTCTTGTTTGAGTTGGTGAATCTCGGTTTGTAAATCTTTGATGGCGGGAGTATGGAGGGTTTTAGAGGTAGAGGTTTGAGGATACTTGTCAAAGAGTTTAGAAATACTGAAAGGTTGAATTAGGGAAATGTGAGTATCATTTAAGACTAAAGTTTGTAATTTTTCAAAGAGTTCTTTTTGTTTAACAGGGTCTGGAATTTGGGTGATCATATCAAAAATAAAGTATTTGGTGTCTTGTGGAGTTGTGTGGATCATGTTAATAGATTTGCAGTGACAGGTCGAATGAGATGACGAACTAGAATCATAGGAGTGGTGGTCGTCATCAGCGAGTTGGAGTATATGGAGTTCAGTATGGAGTCGTTGGCGGAGATCATCTTCGATATCGGAGAGATCATCAATGATTTGATTGAGTCGTCCTTTGCTACGACATTTTGCAGCAATATGACCTTTGCGGCCACATTTGTAACAAGTGATGTGGGGTGAATGTTTTGAGCGTTGGGACTTATGTGGCGAAGGTTTGTAAGGTTTGGGTTCAGTTTAGGGGAAAGGAGGTCGTCGATGAGATCGATAAGGTTTGGAAGGAGGGAAAGTCTTGCGGGACTTTCGTCGTGTAGTGGATGGTGCAGAAAGGCCAGTAATGCCAAAGGCATCACAGAATGAACAGAGTTCACGCCTTTTGCTACCATATTTGGCTTGAAATTTGAGTTCTTGGCATGCTGCCAAGGCTTCGCTTTTGACAAAAGCAAAGAGTTGACCATAGGTCATTTGAGTGAAATCAACTTGATCAGTACCTATTTCTTTTTGAAGATTGAGCATGATACGTTGAGAAAAAAAGGAAGGAAGTCCGGTTACGAACTTTTCTTTCCAGAATGAGGCTATGGAGTCAGGTCATTTGAGAACCTGGGTAAGGAAGACGTCTTTGTACCAACGAAAATCTGAAAGGGTCGGACATCGCAGGTTGGTAAGGAATATTTTGGAAGAAGCTAATTCTTCCCGAGGATTGCCAATGAAGTGCATGACAATGGTGATGATGAGATAATCACAGGCATCAGATTCATTTTTGATAACGCTGTGTTCATCTTCAGTTTCTATAGTATGATTTAAAATTGTGTGTTTGGCGTCGAAGGTGAGAGAATTATCCCACCAATATTTGAGTTGTCCAGTAAAACCTGTGACAAGTATACTGGCAGTTTCCTTTTCAGGGCAATGTTTGATTTTATAGGCCATTTTGGCCATGCCCATTTCTTGAAGAGTGTTGAGTATTTCGTATTCATTTTTGCCGTCGATGTTCCATTCGTAGATGGAACCACCATCGTAGTGTTTGGCATGGAATTTGGCACGTTCTTCATATTGAATATCCGGAGGTGTAGGTCGTGGATAATAATTACGTGTGTCAGGGCTGATCCAAGAACGTCGTGGTCGGGAAGGAAAATTGGATCGCAGGTGGGGACGATGAATTTTATTGAGTTGAGTTGGAGCAGCATTGTCACTATGGAGGTCGTGCTCAATATCACTGAGAAGATTTAGAATGAGGTCTTTTTGATCGGACTCACTACTGGGAGGAGATGAGTCGGTAGGAGGGTCGTCGTGGTCGATAGTATTTAGTTTAGAGGGACCGGGAAAATTATTGTTAAGCAAGATGTCCTCCGTTTGATTATGATATCAGAGGGAGGTTACCACTGACTCCGTAAAGTTGGTCAAGCCGTAAGTCCGTTGGTAAGCCCGTTGATGGGTGTTCCCGGCCGCTAGTCCCTTTACCCTCAGCAGTACCTTTCTTCTCCTATCACAATTACATGGCAAACCTTGTTCGTCGGTTGTTATCCCCTTCTCCTTGTTGTTCCTCTTCCTCTCGTACTATTTTAAGTAATGAAGATATTATTCATACTGATTTTCATACTTGGTCTATTCCTACTGAGCAAATTGATTATATTTACAAAATTGGTACCTTTGATTTCAAAACTGCTTTTAGTGTTAAAACTCATGAAGAAGCTTTTAATATTCATCAACAATTTCAATCTACCCCTTTACTCTCTCATATTGCACTCAAAAAATATTCTGACCGCGGATTCCGTTATATCCACTTCGGCATAATACAAGTAGCCGTCAAACCCTTAGTTCATATAGGCGTCAATATTCCCATTTACATGGCCCTTCGTGACAAACGCTTGGCCCGTTATAAATCGTCCATACTTGCTATGATTTAAACAAATATCTGCAATGGCCCTATTTATTTTAATAGCATTCCCAACTTCACCGTCTCTCTCACGGATCCATTAATACTTGATTCATTAATTCTTGATATTCATTTGCAAGGAAATGAATTCGAGAAATTGGCGGAACAATTCGCCATCGTTTATCGCATTTATTTTAAACTAATGAGTTCTTGTTTAAATCCTAAATTAAAACTCGGCCCAAACATTACTGATGAAACTGTATTACTACAAATTGATGCACCTTATTCCAAAACGTTTTCTCCTAAACGATTAAAATGGCACGAAATTACTATTCCGGACCATTTCAAAATAGAACATCCCCAACTTCCTCCAAATCTTGAACAAACCGAAATACAAGATGTCATCGAAGAACGAGATGACACTGTCCTCATTCGGTTTAACTCATTCACTGAACGCGCTTCCCACATCCCTCCTTATATTCCTTCTCGCTTTTCTACTTCCTTTGTCGACCAACCCGACACACTTTCTCATCCTCCCGCAGTCCATGTCCATTATACTTCCCCTTTACTGGATGTTGTACATCCGCCGTCCACATCATATTCGCCTACATCTACTCATATGCACATACATGGTATTAATGTTATCACATTCCTCAAACCTTTTAATCCTAATTTTGAGGAATTATTAACTGAATTCCAAGAGGATTCCCCCTATTACAATTGGTTTGAATCTTTTAGTAATCCTACCAAAGATTATTTATATAAAAAATGGAAATTAGATATTATTTGTTCCAAACTTGAATTTAATTTCGAAGTCTGGTTAGAAAACTATCTTCAAACTCAGGCGGCGATTACTGCTCCCTTTACTCAACCAGCCATCCATGTACAGACATCCCTCCACACCAAATGGCATCTCACAAATAATATTGTTATTACTGCCATCACACCCCCTCTCCAAACAATACAACTTACTACCCCTGACGGTCATGACCTTATTGCCACACCTTTCAAAAAAGGTCGCGATGGTCCTGACTCCACTCCTCTTCAACTTGAAGATATTTGCAAACTCTATCATCAAAATAATTATTCCAATCAACTCCTGCATATTATCTCTACCCAAATAACTTCTTTACATATCGATCCTAAACCAGTCCCATCACCCACACCACTACACATCGACAAATTTCCCTCTAGCAACTCAGTACCTCATTTCAACCCACATAGTCTTCCACTCTCTCAAGAACAACACCTTACTTTTGGTGATGTTTCTCTTCTCCAAAAATTACATCAAACACTTAATAACCTTAACAATAATTTTCCTGGTCCCTCTAAACTAAATACTATCGACCACGACGACCCTCCTACCGACTCATCTCCTCCCAGTAGTGAGTCCGATCAAAAAGACCCCATTCTAAATCTTCTCAGTGATATTGAGCACGACCTCCATAGTGACACTGCTGCTCCAACTCAACTCAATAAAATTCGTCGTTCCCACCCGCGATCCAATTTTCCTTCCCGACCACGACGTTCTTGGATCAACCCTGACACATGTAATTATTATCCACGACCTACACCTCCCGATATTCAATATGAAGAACGTGCCAAATTCCATGCCAAACACTACGATGATGGTTCCATCTACGAATGGAACATCGATGGCAAAAGTGAATACGAAATACTCAACACTCTTCAAGAAATGGGCATGGCCAAAATGGCCTATAAAATCAAACATTGCCCTAAAAAGGAAACTGCTAGTATACTTGTCACAGGTTTTACTGGACAACTCAAATATTGGTGGGATAATTCTCTCACCTTCGACGCCAAACACACAATTTTAAATCATACTATCGAAACTGAAGATGAACACGGCGTTATCAAAAATGAATCTGACGCCTGTGATTATCTCATCATCACCATTGCCATGCACTTCATTGGCAATCCTCAGGAAGAATTAGCTTCTTCAAAAATATTCCTTACCAACCTGCGATGTCCGACCCTTTCGGATTTTCGTTGGTACAAAGACGTCTTCCTTACCCAGGTTCTCAAACGACCTGACTCCACAGCCTCATTCTGGAAAGAACAGTTCGTAACCGGACTTCCTTCCCTTTTTTCTCAACGTATCATGCTCAATCTTCAAAAAGAAATGGGTACTGATCAAGTTGATTTCACTCAAATGATTTATGGTCAACTCTTTGCTTTTGTCAAAAGCGAAGCCTTGGCAGCATGCCAAGAAATCAAATTTCAAGCCAAATATGGTAGCAAAAGGCGTGAACTCTGTTCATTCTGTGATGCCTTTGGCATTACTGGCCTTTCTGCACCATCCACTGCACGACGAAAGTCCCGCAAGACTTTCCCTCCTTCCAAACCTTATCGATCTCATCGACGACCTCCTTTCCCCGAAACTGAACCCAAACCTTACTAACCTTCGCCACATAAGTCCCAATGCTCAAAACATTCACCCCACATCACTTGTTACAAATGTGGCCGCAAAGGTCATATTGCTGCAAAATGTCGTAGCAAAGGACGACTCAATCAAATCATTGATGATCTCTCCGATATCGAAGATGATCTCCGCCAACAACTCCATACCAAACTCCATATACTCTAACTCGCTGATGATTACCACCACTCCTATGATTCTAGTTCGTCATCTCATTCGACCTGTCACTGCAAATCTATTAACATGATCCACACAACTCCACAAGATACCAAAGACTTTATTTTTGATATGATCACCCAAATTCCAGACCCCATTAAACAAAAAGAACTCTTTGAAAAATTACAAACTTTAGTCTTAAATGATACTCACATTTCCCTAATTCAACCTTTCAGTATTTCTAAACTCTTTGACAAGTATCCTCAAACCTCTACCTCTAAAACCCTCCATACTCCCGCCATCAAAGATTTACAAACCGAGATTCACCAACTCAAACAAGAAATCCAACTATTAAAAACACAAGTCCATTCACTTGACGTCAAACATCTCGCCCACGAGGCCCAATTCTCATTAATGCAAAGTCTTCTCCAAACTAACCTTCCTGCCACTGACCAACCCTCTACTTCCTTACCACCTCTTACCATTTCCCATACGCCTCCCACTGATGCCTCCTTTCTATCAACCATTGATCGCATCCAATTTCAGAAATGGTTAATCCACATTACCATTTCCATTCATAATTTCTCCCAAACTTTTGTTGCTATGATGGACAGCGGCGCTGATCAAAGTTGCATCCGCTATAGCCTCATACCAACAAAATACTACCAACACACTAATGAACTTCTCATTGCTGCCAACAATTCTCCATTACAAATACAAGGCAAAATTACCAAAGCCTCTATCTGTAATGGTCCGTTCTGTTTCAAACATCAGTTTATTATTATAAATAATTTAAATACTGACATTATTCTCGGGACTCCCTTCCTCACTCAAATCTATCCTTTCCAGGTTTCTCCCAATGGTATTACTACCAATATTATGGGCCAACCTATTCTTTTTAAATTTATCCATCCTATACGACAAAAACAATTAA